>JAPSGF010000006.1:27120460-27250826 GCA_035772895.1 Perdix hodgsoniae
CTCTCCTCTCCTCTCCTCTCCTCTCCTCTCCTCTCCTCTCCTCTCCTTTTTTCTTTTCTTTGGAAGTGACAATAATATTGTGAAGAGTTCGGTTTGCAAGAAAAAGAAGAGAAGGCATTCTGAGGCAAGGCTGTGAATAGAGACTTCGAATGTTAACAGAAAAACTGCTTTTCAGACAGGTGAGGGCGCTCAGCCCTGCTTAAAAGAAGTTGGCGTGAGTCTTGAGACACAACACTAAAATACACCTGTGATTGGACCAATGCTGTGCTGCTATTGAACAAAGACTGAGTAGGGCTTTAGGCTCTAACACTGCCAACAGCTGAAAAATAAAAGACCCAGAGCTGCT
This sequence comes from Perdix hodgsoniae, assembly GCA_035772895.1. Taxonomy (NCBI): domain Eukaryota; kingdom Metazoa; phylum Chordata; class Aves; order Galliformes; family Phasianidae; genus Perdix; species Perdix hodgsoniae. Next base: position 27,120,807 of record JAPSGF010000006.1, read on the forward strand.
TAAATAGCTGCTGATGTGCTTCAGCACAAGCATGAATTAAATGACTTAATTTTAATGGTAACTTGAAAGAAGACTTTGATAACAGATTTCCCCTTATGGAGCAGCAGGGTTTTATTTATTTATTACAATTTCAAGTATCTCCATGAAAGTAACCCCGGAGGAAGATGTTAGGCTAACATACCTAGATATTTATATACAGTGTGAGACTTTCATCTCACACTTCCCTTTTGCAGTAGTTCCATCCTTGCCTTTGTGATCAGCTTCTTGGCATGAGACCCCTTAGACAGAACCATCCTCTCTATCTGCTGCAAATTTCCTAGCAAAAGGACCTCCGTTGCACAGGGCTCAGTGTGGTGGGTACATCTGTCTACTTCTGGAAACAAACACACCCAGACCATATTACAGTATTGTTTTTAGGTAATTCAAATCTGGTTTATATTAACTTGTTTTCTCTGACTTTACATTTATCTTCAATTGGTTGCTGTAACTTACCCTAAAACCCCCCTGTGATTTTTGTGTATTTGCCATTCTTAGTTAGCAAATGACTAAGGAGCTTCTTGAAAAGCTTCTTAGGACATGAAGCAGTGCTTCTAAGTTGTTAACCATTATTATTACCAGTAGTGGCATAAATAAAAACAGGATCATAGAATCACTCAGGTTGAAAAAGACCTTAAAGATCATTGAGTCCAACCACAACCTAACCATACTACCCTAACAACCCTCTGCTAACTCATGTCCCTGAGCACCACATCCAAATGGTTTTTAAACACATCCAGGGATGGTGACTCAACCATATCCCTGGGGAGCCTATTGCAGTGCTTCACAACCCTTTCTGTAAAGAAGTGTTTCCTGATATCCAACCTAATGAATGTATTTTGCTGAAGTACACTTCTTACATACACTTATTTTATTTACTGAATCATGGAATTGTAGGGGTTGGAAGGCACCTCTAGAGATCATCAAGTCAACCCCCCCCCTTACTAAAGCAGGTTCCCTACAGCAGGTCACCCAGGCAAGTCTTGAATATCTCCAGAGAAGGAGACTCCACAACCTCTCCAAGCAGCCTGTTCCAGTGCTCCATTACTCTGACAGTGAATGAGTTCTTCCTTGTGTTAGTATGGAACTTCCTGTGTTCCAGCTTCTGGTGTCAATTTAAGTCATTACTTACATTACATTACATTAGGTCATTAAGTCATTAATGCTGTCACACAGCTGGACACCACAGTTTTTGGCAGCAGAGCAGAGATCCCCTTCTGAAGGCTGCTGTGCAGTCCTGGAGGAATTTTGTATAGGATATGTAGAGCTTAGGGCAGAGGTACGGGGAGCTCGTGAGAGTAAACTTAAGAGACATTTTCTCTGCTTTATTCTTTGAAAGCAAGGGGTCAGCTAAGGTTTCAGGCAGCCTGAAACTGCAGCCAGTAAAGTACGCTCTGGGACTGAAAGAGGAAGATTGCTTTTGAGAGTGAGAGCTGGGCTGATGTATCACTTTAATTTTGTAACTAATTTTTTTCTGCAAGTGCTTCAGTGTGATCTCTATATACCAAACCTGTAGGACTTCCTAGGTTACAGCCAGCTCTCATAAATGTATCATTTTCCTGGAGCTGTTACCCCAAAACACCTCATCCTCAAACCCAGGACGTGGAGAAGAATATACTGAGTGAAAGCAACTAAACAAATCTGAGAAGAAGAGAACAACTTCTCCTTTCCACAGATGAATGTAATTCTTAGGTTCCTTGGGTTACACATGACCTAACTTCTCTGGAAGCTTTTTCCTCCTTGTTCTTTTGCTTTCCACTTTCATTTTTCAGCAGTTGGCCACTAAGCTCAGAGAGGCAAAATCAATAGTGATCTAACATTAATAATTGAGCAAAGCAGGCAGGCAGATGACTAAACTCTGTCTCCTTGAAATCAGAGCAGTTACTTCCTTGCTTGAGCTAACTTATCTGAGAATTAGGTACAAAAAGAGGTGGTAAATGGAATAAAAACGCCAACATCTAAAAAGCCAAACAGCCTGCTAATCCCTGTGCTGTATTATCATAGTTCTAACTGGAAGAGCGGCAGAAGTGAGCAAGAATTGCTCTCTTGAATCATTTGGTATCAGGATGCAATCAGGCAGAATGGTCTGAAAACACTTTAGTCTGTAGGAATGATCTCCCCAGGGGCTTAAACGTTATTTCCATGTTTCATCCTAAAGCTTAAATGATGCGTTCATTGAGAGCTGGTAACATAAAGTACGTGAAGAAGAAAAGAGCCTAACAAATAACAGTTTTTAAGTTGGGGAGTGAATTAAAAAAAAAGGCAATAAACACCTCTGGCAAATGATAAATGCACTGCGGGATGCATTTCTGAAAGGCATTTTCTTGCAGTGCAGGGTGAGAACACAACCAGAATGCAGTGCTTCACAGCACCACCTTGCTGAAGTGCATCCCTGGAGGAGATCACAATAAGCTTCTAACAACCGTGGTAAAATTCCACAGTGCTAAAGGGAGAGGGTCTCTCAGTCATCACAGTAAACCATTGGTAGGAGTGTGGTAGGAAGGAATGTCAGATTGCCATACCAGCCCAGTGGATTCTCATTAAATCATCTGAGTTGGAGGGGACCCTTAGAGGTCGTCTAGTCCAACTGCCTTGCAATGAAGAAGAACATCTGCAGCTAGGTGTCCTTATTTTGGAGTTTACAAACAGAAGTTGCCTTCATAGTGTCCTCTTTGAAAGCAATGGCTCTGGGAATCCAGATGAAGCATGCTTATGAATACTGAGAACAGGTGGCTGCTCTGAGGTTTGTGTTGTTCTAATGGGGTAGACTACCCATGAGCTTATTGTAAAGGTGTAAGTCATATCTGAGACATCAGGATACAGCAGGCAAAGAAAGTCACTGAGAATTAATGCCAGGATCTATGGGACACACAACAGCATCACTATAGAGTCAAGAGACAGAAAACAGGACGTAAAGATTTTGTATCTTTCATAGGATCTCCAGGGATCCTCTTGCAGAGTATCCCGGAAAGGTGTTTTGAATCCTAAGCAGAGCAATAAGGCAGACAGCTTGAATAAGGGTGTTCAAATATTACTGAGGGATGGGAACATCCATCAGGCCAGCATCCTGGGAAGAAGCTGAACCCTCATCGTGTCTGGGCTTTTGTGTACCATGTTGAGGGCAAGCCACGTGCTGCAATGAAGCAGTTATCCCATGAAGAATTATATATCATTTCTACAAGAAGTATTTGTCATGAGGTATAAGAATCAAGAACACTTTCCATACTGATGTGCGTAGGAATCCCACTGCTTTGTATCAAATCTTCCTTCTTAAGGGGACAACAGAGGCTGCAGCTGTGGGCCCAGGTTGTGAATAGGCTGCAGCCATAATGGTAAGCTCCTGAGAAGCCCAGACAGTGCAGCCTTTTGGCAGGGTGCAGTTTGCAGCCCTTTTCTCAAACAGCAAAGATCAAAGCCTTTCGTTTGCATTGCTTGCCATGTCTTCTTGTTATTATTTCTTTTCAATGGCCTACAGCACAACAGAAACTGCAGCACAAAGGGATCACGATTTCCAGAAGCAAACAAACCCAGAGCTGGATTAGACAGAGCCCATCCAAATCTCCTCTCCTAGCCCTATTTTTCCTTGCTGGCTTTCTGTGCAGCAGCTGGCAGTGTGTGTAAATCCAGGAAAAGCCTTGTAGAGCCAAGGGAAACCCAAGAGGCAATTAATTCATCTTGAAACTGCACAGTCCTAAACTGTCACTGGTGACCTGGACTTCCTACACAGCGCTGAGTTACTTGTGCTGCCAGCATGCCATCAGGGCTGACTTTTTACGAATGATTTTTTTGCAATGAGTAAGAGCTTATTGAACATACCTTTAAATATGTCAGTGAAGTAGAGATTGTGTAGCTCTCCTCTGCAGCAGGCACTGTTAGCCTCATGACTCTGCCCACTGCCCTTGGGAGTCAGTGTGGCACTGACTCCATGTTCTTTTCCTACCTGAGGAAAAGAAGCCCAACTGTGAAGTCCATTTTCTAAAGAGTTCTCTATGAGAGCCAGGAGGACAGGAAGAAAGAAGGGAAGAGGCTTGTCTGTCCCAACAAAGGCTGCAAAGAGGAATTCCTACCTGAGCAGAGTGTATCTTCTCAGGGAGTTTCCCCTGGCCTTCTTTACAAAGCTCTGGGTGCTCTACCATGATCTGTGAGGCATTTGTTTGGTTTGGCTTTTCTTTGACTTTTTTTTTTTTTTTTTAAGGCTCTTGTCTGTTTAGTTTCTGAAAGAATGACATCCTGGCCCCTAACATTTCTGGAGGCAACACACATATTCCTTACAGTGCTGTGTTACCAAGACAAAAAATGTTCCTCGTAATTAAACATGATTTGATCATTACAGCATTTTCACGTCTTCCCAGAAGTTTTATTATCATAGTTAAATTCTCTGGCACCTACTCACAACTCCAGGCATTTTCCTGAACATTTCAACACAGTTAGCAATTCTGAACCTTTCACTGCTGTATTTCTTTTGCTTAATTTGATAGTTTTAAATTCTTTGTTAGTGGTCTTTCCTACGGAAAACCAGATGAGCTTTTTTCATGTCGTCTCTATGACTCTGTTATTGTGAAACCCCAGGATCTCTGCTTTACCACACCACTGTGATCAAAGAAAATGATGTTATCTCTATATTACGAACAGGAATCTGGGATATAATGAGAAAAAGTCATATGCTTACTTATTTATCCTTTGGTACCCTGTCCAAAGTGCCACAGAAAGCCAGTGGCAGAGAAAGGAATTGCACCCCAGTGTCACAAATCCAACTCCCAACCTGCTGGGTCAGCTTTGTTTTACTGTCTTTCTTTGCATTTTTTTCATCCTTCATAAAATGCTCTGCATTTTCCGGTCCATGTAGGACTCATCACTTTGCCAAATGCCTATAAGGAAAGATGAACCAAGAAGGAAACAGTTTTAAGAACCAAGGACTACTCATGGGGAATCTTCTTTGAGCACTTCTGAGCATTGAGTAGAAAAAGATCTCCTTTGCATAATAAAGTGGGCAATAGCTTGAGCTTCTCCATATCACAAAATCACAAAATCACAGAAAGATTGAGGTTGGAAGGGATCTCTGTGTCCACTGTGTCCAACCCCTGCTCAAGCAGGGACACCTAGCTCGGGACCAGGCAGCTTCTGAACACCCCCAAGGAGAAGACTGTACAACCTCTCTGGGCAATCTGTGCCAGTTCTCCTTCACCTACACAGCAGAGAAGTGCTTTTTGGTGCTCAGAGGTCATCTCCCATGTTCCAGTTTGTGCCTATTGTCTCCTGGCACTGAGCATCACTGGAAAGAACCTGGCTCTGTCCTTTTTGTGCCCTCCCTGAAGGTATTTATAAACATTGATAAGATCGCCTGAGCCTCTTCTTCCCCGGGCTGAACAGCCCCAGCTCTCAGCCTCTGCTCACTGGAGAGGTGCTCCAGTCCCTTTGTCATTTTGATGGCCCTTTGTTGGACTCCTCCAGCATATCCATGTCTGTATTGTACCGGTGGCACAGAACTGGAACCAGCACTGCAGGCATGGCCTCATCAGTGCTGAGTAGATCAGAAGGTTCTCCTCTCTTGACCTGCTGGTGATGCCTTCCTTAATTCAGCCAAGAATACCATCAGCCTTCTTAGTAGCAAGGGCCCATTGCTGCCTCAAGTTCATTTTGATGTCCATCATGACACCTCAGCCCTAGGACATTATGGGGATTAGTGTCAAAGGCCTTAAAGAAGACTAGGAAGACGATATCCTCTGCTCCTCCTTCATCCATCAGGCTGGTGAATACCTCACTGAAGCTTATCTGTTTGGTCAGGTGCGACTTGCCCTTTGTAAATCCACGCTGACTACTCCTGGTGATTTTCTCCTTCATGTGCCTAGAAATGTTTTCCAGAATTAGGCCTTCCATCACCTTCCCAGGGATCATAGTGAGGCTGACAGGCCTGCAGTTCCCTAGGTACACCTTCTTGCCCTTCATGAAGATAGGAGTGACATTTGCTTTTTCTGGCACTTCTCCCAGCCATACAGCCACATCACCAGGCGCTGCCATGTGCAGCAGTGGTAGGATTTATGCTAGCTCTGTTGTTACAAATTCATTGAATAGGCTGCAGAAACTTCACAAATGTTGACTCTTCACCTTTTAAAATCCAACTCTATGTCACCCTCCCACCATGACTCACGACACCCACCGGTATTCTCAATCTGAAGAGAAGCCTCCCACAGCTTGCATGCTGAAATGGGAAGTAATGCTGCTGAAAGGAACATCAAAATCTCACCCTTTGTCAGACTGAAACTGAGCCAGAAGTCACATTTCAACTTTTTCAGAACTTGCCCAAACCTTGTTATTGATTTGGCTTTCAGCACAACATCACTGAAATGCAAAACTGCCCTTTAGGTGGATAGACCATTTTTGCAGGCTGTAACTGAGTAGGACTATAGCTCTCCTGCTGCCAGAGCAAGCAGGGTGCTCTGGCTCTTCACCACAAATGCTGGGGTGAAAAAAAAAAGGTGATCAACCCTGTCAGATCGTGCTCCCACAGTGGTCAAAGAAGTGGTCATCCCCTCATGCCCAGAGAGTGGCTTAGACACAGTAGTACCCAATACAGTCCTAAACAATTTCACTTTATTTACTGCAAATATGGCTTCAACCATGAGGCAACCATAGGCAAGGCTTTTAAAAAAGCCAAAAAAACTTAAAAGCATTTTCCTTATATTATTTAGGCTGTAGGTCAAATGTCTGTCAGCACACCTATTCAGTCAACATTATCACTGCAGCGTGAGGTCTGATAAAGGTTTAATTGCAAAAGAAAAGTACAGCCTCTGGGACCACAGTTGCAAAAGCAATTTCCTTCTTTACAATGGAGACAGTAACCAAACACCAAACAGCAAACACCCTCCTGCTTGATGAGAACATGAAAGATTTAGGGACAAAGGTAGGGTGTGGGGAACCAGAGGAGCCAGTTGGGAGCCTGGGATGAGTTCAGCCCACACAGGCACCTCTGTTGGCCCCTGTCCTCCAGCCACTTGGAGCCAAGGCACTTGGGGATGGAAGTGCATGGATGGAGGAGAAAAGTCTATGGAACAACACTGTGCCTTTGTTTCAAGTGAAGCAGCCAAATTTACTGTGGGATGCAAAGCTGACCCTGGGGTGAAAGATATAACTGAGCTTCTTCACAAGCCGCCCTCCCAGCCCCAAGCCAAACCCAGCAAATCTTGGATGTATTTGCATTTAAAAGTAAGAGAGAGCAAAAGCTCCCTCCCAAATTGTCCTGGAGGGAGTAGAAAGCAGGAGAAGCACTGTAGGATGGTTGCTGTGGTTTTTATGGTGGACAATTTTCTTTTACAGAACAATTTTCTCATTATCGTTTCATTTCTGGTTTACTAATAACATGTTTATCAACACAGGGATAGTTTTAGAAGAACTAACAGAGCTGAAAGCTGGGTGAAAACAAATCATGTTCTGGGAGCTGTGCACAGTGACTTTTATTTAAGAGAGAGAGAGAGAGAGAGAGAGAGAGAGGAGTTCATACCTGTGCCTGATGCACTATGCTATTTTTCAAGTTTGCAGTTGCTCTCCAGGGAATCCAAGTGACAGATTTATGGAAAACTGCAGTTGGGATCTTTGCTTGCCCTGGGGCAAGGCTCTTATCTGAGGCTCTTCTTCCCCTCCTTTTTGAGGAGATGGTGAAGAGGAGGAATACATCACACTTGAAAAAAAGCAAAGGAGAAAAATCTTTCACAGCTGCTCCTAGCAGCTGGAATATATTTAATCAGAGCTGGAAACTAACATATATCTCTGTGAAAAAGAGATTTTTCCTTTCTCCTTTGTTGGTGTTATCTCCTATGTGGCTCAGGGCTGAACTTCAGCACCAAACTAATGGTGAGAGGACAACTGGGCTGTGGGTGACTCTGTACTCAGATTCCCAGTAATTCCTGCAAACTGGTGGTCTTCCAAGTAATGGAGATGTTTTCTTCAGGCTGTCCACCTTGCAAAAGCCCCTTCTAAATGTTTCAAGACCTCACTCAGGCTATGCCTGTGATCAGCTGCAGTCTCACTATAGCTGGGCTTTTAGTAGTGCCTGCAGAAGGAAGCCCTTCTTTGAACATTGCGCTGGGCTACTATCCTGAACAAATGGGTTTTTAGAGCTCTCATAGAAGCACAGTCTTCAAACAGAGGTAAAATAAGACACACTCTTTAGCCTTCCTTGGTGAAGAGACCATCAAAATGTTTCTCTCACAAGTCTACCCAAGATAAACATGCAAAACATGATGTTTTAGCACAAATAGTTAATATAACCAAGGAGGAGCCAGGCAGCTTTGCTAACAGGTGACACAATCCAGCAAATAATTTGCTTATCTTGTTGCTGATGGATTTTGTAGCTCCAGCATCGCCTATCTTCTATGTGTGTCATCAACTCCTAAATCAGGGAGTTTTGATGAGCAGAGAGCCAGCTGATTCATGAGAGGAGGGAGCAATCTCCATCAGGAGAGCTGGATCAGAATATATTTCACTACCATACTTGGGTCAACTCGCAAGGTTAAGCATGGATTTTATCCTTTGCTGAGGACAATACCTAAAATCCAAATAAACCTCCTGCACAATGGCAGGGCGATGTGCTTTTATATCAACTGCTTAGCAAATGCAAGGGTCTGTGTCAAAGATCCAGAAAGCCCTGTCATACCAAAGAAGAGCAAGATCTGCTCAATCCAGCATTGCCTTACATTTTCCTTGACAAATTACTACCCTTTTTTTTTTTTACCCTTTTACCCTTTATTCACTACCCTTTTTCTCTCACCCCATGTCTTTTTCTGCCCTTTCACCCACCTCCCCTCTATCTTTTCCCCACTCTCCCCAGAGCTGGGAGGTGAGAGCCCAGCCAAATTCTGGAAGAACAGCCAGATTCAATGGGATTCACTCCCCGAATCCAGAGATCCTTGGGTGCTGGTGAGATGTAGATAGCAGGCACTTGTGTTCCTTATCACATCCCTGGAAAAAAAATCAGATACTCCACTGATTTCTGCAGTTGATGAGGAGAAACATGGTGAATATTAAGCATATGTTGCCTTATAATGGACTGTATTTAAGTAAAAATGAAGTAAATTGCATAAAGGCGTTTTGTAAGAGGACTGTCGTATACCATGAGACAACTTTACCAGAAAGAACATTTCTAATGAGAAATGAATCACGCTGACCTTTGCTCTAGGGCTCGAAAGCAGGTTTCTTTAGGGCTGCGGAGATTCATTTGCCCTCCGGCAGTGGAAGAATTAAGATGTTACGTTTAACATAAACAAGAGAGGTTTAATCCCAAATCCTCGTGTGAGTGCACTTTGTATTCTCTTAAAAGTTCAGTAATTCCGTAAGCAAGATGGACGGTTAGGTTATTTTAGACTCAGAGAAAGCAGGGGAGGAACATGAGAGACATCAAAGGGAATTAACTCATCAGGGTAAGAACCAAGTTGTGAAAACTGAGCACAGTGTGAGTTCAATTGCATTAACTATACATTGTGCCAAGATTGCTCGCTCTAGATGCCTCTCTCCTTTTGTCTCTGTCCTGCGTTAGGATTCAGACTTGACCAACATTGCTTTCTTCATGTTATTCTACAGCCAAAGAGACCCAGTGTGAATGTCAGGGTGTGAAAGGGACAATGACTGGCCAAAAATTTGGTCAGTTACCTCCACTTGACTGAGATATGACTGAAATGCAAACTTTACTTTGCCAGTGCTATTTTTCTGCAGAGTGACCAATGCAAATTGCCCCATCCTTATGCAACACTTAGTAGCAGAATAAACACAGTTCTTGAGTGAAGGAGTGGATGTGCTACTCCCTCACTGGCTCTTTGGAGATCAGTCTCTACAATACAGTGTTCTTCTCTGGCCTATGCAGGGAAAAAGAACATTGAAAATCTGGGGCAATCATGCTACTGGTAATTTGGTTATCCTGTCACCAAATGACAGAAGCTGGTTATATTCAGTTTATTCAAGAGAATACTTGGGGGTTGGATTATCGATGCTGAGACTGGATGAGGATTTATAATCACAGAATCATTACAGTTGGAAAAAAGCACTAAGATAATCTTGTCCAACCATCAAACCACGCCCACCAAAACATGTCCCCCAGTGCCACATATCCACATTTCTTGAACGCATTAATGGACTGCACCACTTCCCTGGCCAGACTGTATGTGGTTGTGGTTTCTTCTCATTGTATTTGTTGTTTTTCTTTTTTGATGTGGGAGATAACAGCATGTGATCCCATGCCTGGAAGCTGAAGATAGAAAAATACAGAATAGGAGAAAACATAAGATTTTAGCACTGGAAGAACTCACCCAGTGGTGAACTTGCTTCTTCACCTTCTGAACTTTTAAAACAAGAGTTAGATGCTTTTGGTTTTTTTTTCAGCTTTCTTCTTCTAAATTCAGTTGTAGTCATGATATAGGAATCCCTAAGGGACATTTTCTGGCCAGTGTGATCAGATCAGGCTTTTCTAATGGTTCCTTTCTTACGCCTTTACCTGGACCAGAGTTCATCCCAGGGACAGGAGAATTAGACGTCTTTACTCATTCCTCCACTGCTGTGGGAATGATATGTTAAGATATTTTTCCCATCACCAGTTGTGTCAGTGGTATGTGTTATGCAGATGTGTGTCTACTGGGAGCTAGGCTCAGACAGTGCATTTCATGTTGATTTATGAACAACCTTCTGAATGCAGCACTGCTGGCCTCTGCTGACTTGGGCTGGAATCAGCCTTCATATTGTTGTTATTCTTATTCTTGGACCCGTGATCACAACTCATGTTCCAGATGCTGGAGAAATACAGAGCTGAGGAGGTTCTTGCCTCAGAACTTGTCCATAGGAGCTGGCATAAAGCAAGGGTTGGATGTGGGTGGGTGATGGAGGTGTGTTGTGAATGGGAAATCAGTAGGTATAGCTACAAGCTGGGTGGACAGTGGTGGGCCAAGGCTGGGTCTGCACAGGAAAAGATGCTGCAGGACTAAAGACATCAGAGGAAAGAGCCTGAACAGCAGTTAACTGTTTGAGTGGTCAGAAAGGTCACATCTTGTCTATGTGACCCGGAGAATGGAGAGAGAAGTCTAAGCTGAGGATGACATCCAGGCTATCAGCTGAAGTGGTGGTAGGATGAAGTGAGTGTGCCAGTGCTTGGGAGAGGCATTCCCATCTCTTCAAGGAGTTAGTCAGCATATCCCTCTAGGAATCTGTCCTCAAGGAAGGGGAGCAGAGCAGAGCTGGAAGCTCTTTAAAGAAGCTTTCCTTAGAACACAAGAACCATCCATCCCCTGGTGTAGGAAGCCAGGAAAAGAAGGAAAGAGATCGACATGTCTGAATTGGGACCTGCTGGCCAAACTGGAGAGCAAGAAGAAAATACTCAGGCACTGGAAGCAGGGAAAGGCAACCTACGAGTAGTACAGGTTTGCTGCTAGGCTGTGTAGGGATGCAGTCAGGAAGGCTGTGGCCCGAATGGAACTGGACTGGGCAAGTGACGTAAAGAAGAATAAGAAAGGCTTCTATCGATACATCAACCAGAAAAGGAAAGTCTTTGTGAGAAACACAGGCATGATGGTAACAATAGAGAAGGAGAAGGGTGAGGTTTTCAACAACCTTTTACCCCAGTCTTCACTAGAGACTCCTATACAATGTATTTCTAGCTGATCCCCAAAGACAAAGCCTGTGTCTTCATAGTCACAATTACCATTTAAAAGAAAGAAAGTGACTAAAAGAACGACAGGGAATATGATTTTTTTAAAAATAGGAATCACCCAGCCCAGAGAGTTGTGTAAAAACAATTAAATAGAAAGAAACAAACCTCAAAATGTATGAGAAGAATGACTCAATTTAGAGAAGCACAGACAGAAGAAAGTAATGAAATCATCTCTTCCTGTTGGAACACTAATGTAGCTGAATACTCCTCCCTGTGCATTTCCCAGTTTAAAGAGAGGTAGACATAGGGGAAGAAATCTGGTTTTGATGTTTTGTACCCTGGGCTACAAAGGAGTTATTGCAAATATATGAATAAAAGACAGCTGAGCTGGGTTTCAGATCACCTGCACCCATCAGAAAGGCAACCAGACTCCAAGTACCGTGCTCTTGTTTGATACCTGGACTAACATTCTGTCAATACTTTAATGGTAAAAAGAGACAGAGACAAGCTATATTTTATTAAAAGGCTTAAATCACCCACATCACCATAGAAACAGCAAAGAAGATGGCAGTCTGGAGGGAGAAACCTTTGGTCTGAATATCTGTAAAGACGTGAGAAGAGGAGGAAGAGCTCCTGCCTGGAAAGCCACAAGCCTGTCTCAAAGCCTACAAGCCTATCTCAGCAGAGGAAGTGAGTGAATAACTGTGGCACATGCATGAATGGCCTGAGAGCTAATTGGCTCTATTGACTCTCCTCTGATTAGCTCCCTTTGGCTACAGCACTTGTCAGACCCATGCTGAGTTCACAGCAAAGAAATATTCATGCTGTACTGAAGTCTGTCTCAGATCAGATGGTGGATCCCTGCAGAGAAAGCAAACACAGATCTGAAGGATGTGACCTCCAGGGAGGGTTCCTAAATCCTTACTTTGTGTCACTGATTCCATGTTATCAAGAGTTGGAAGAGAGAGGAGAGACTGCTGGAAAGGATTCGGGTGCTCGTGCTTCTTTTTGCTACCTCAGAAATGAAGGGAGAGGGAGATGGTGTAGAGAAAACTGACTTCAGTAAAGAAAATCTTGAGAGCAAAATGTCATTAATCATTGTGATCCAAGTGCAGATGGCTGTAATTATTTACTAAAATACTGGTCTGAACATGGTTTATGAACTCAAGGAAAACAGCCCAAGGGAGCAGCTTGTTTGGATGGAAGGCAGCATTACACACTGATGAGCTTCTGACAGGAAGAGGTCCCAGCAGGGGACATCTCACAGGGGGCCCGAGAGGAGCCACCCCAGACCTTTCCAATTGTACCAAATACAGCAAGCATAAATGGAAGGCAGCAAGGAAGCCAGGCACTTTAAGGTCAGAGGTATTTTAATTTTATGTGTACTCTATCTGTTCAAGAACAGCTCATTTCAGCTCATTCAGCTCTGAATCAGCCCTATGGACTCCTTCTGTGTCCTCACAGTGCTGACACTACCACCTCTGCAGGATCACAGAGAAATTCCAAAGAACACTAATTACTTGCTTCCACACTCTGGTAATCACCGCCAAAAGGAGAACTGGAGAGCATCAAACAGAGCCAGTGTGTGCTGGCAATTGCTTTTGTGTGTTCTGAGACGGCTCACTGATTCCAGGACTCTGGTCACATGTGAGCAGTTTGATTCAGACAATTAACAGTGGCATTAATTAAAGATACTTCCACATTCTGGCTCTGAGCTGACTGTGTTCCTTTCTCTTTCTCCCTGTCCTCTTCCCAGCTGTTACGTGGTGGCAAACAAAAACGTGAGCAATGGCTGAACGTGCTCAGCTGAGATTAAATATTTCCAAGTGTTTTGAGGACAGTTGGCCATTACTCACTTGCAACACACAGTAAACAGAGATGGAGCTTAAATCTGGCTCTCTTCTTTCCAGAAGATATCAATCTCTTATGTATACACAGAAGAAATTGCACTTGTGTCTCATGTGTCTGTAAGAATTTGGTCTTTGGGACAAAATAACCTATGGCTACAAACACTGCATCAGCCTCTTGGAGTTCTGCAAAAGCTGGGAGTGATGACACACCTGTGTGTTGCTGCCTGCACCAAACATGGGATTCAAGCTGATGAAGCCATCAAGCTTCAACGCCAAATGTGCTGCATGGAGAGACTGAACATCTCTGCCATCACTTGCAGCACTTCTCTCCTTCTGTGATCCCCATGTCTTCATCCATGTCTCAAAGCATCCTTTCTCAAAAGAAGCCTAGCTATGAGGTCAGTGCCAAGGCCTCTGTGTGCACTGCACTGCACAAAATGCTTGGAGGACTGCCCTAGACTTGTGACTACCTGAAAGAAGTGAGGTGGGGTTGGCCTCTTCTCCCAGGTAACAGCGATAGGACAAGGGATAACAGCCTTAAGTTGCACCAGGGGAGGTTCAGGTTGAATATTAGGAAAAAATTATTCTCAGAAGAGTTGGTGAGGCATTGGCACGGGCTGCCCAGGGAAGTGGTGGAGTCACCATGTCTGGAGGTGTTCAAGAAAAGGCTGGATGTGGCACTGGGGTGTGGTTAGTGGGCACAGTGGTGGGGATGGGTTGATGATTGGACCCCATGATCCTATTGGCCCTTTCCAACCGTAATGACTCCATGATTCCAAGTCAGCAACAGCCTCAGTTCTCTATTTTTCTCCTTTGTTCTTATTTCCATATCTAAAATGTACTGCATGAAGCCATGAAACCTCCTCTGCACAATTTATTCTTTTCAGTTTCCAAAGCAGAAACAGTTTTTCCTGTTGGTTAACACTAAAAAAAAAAAAAAAAAAAAAAAAAAAAAAGAAAGTTAAACTTGTTGATCTATTGGGATTTCCTGAGGATGTTTTCTTCAAAGAAGATTGCCTGTTAAGATTTTTCCGAATGTTATGAAACGATTTGTTGATTTCCAAGAAGCGGATTGTGAAAAATGCTATAAAAGCTGCATCTATCATTCTGGAGGATTTTTTTGAAAAAAAAAATAAAAAAAAATTCTGCTTCTGTTTTAGCAGCTTTGCTGCTCTTGAATAAAACTACGTTTTAAACCCATCATGGGACCGTGCCATTGTGAAATAGGAATATCACCTTTATTAAACTCCTCTGGCTGTTTTCTGCAAACAGCTGAATCTGATGAAGTTATTCCCCAGGGAGACACTTGTCACTGAAAATGTCTCACTGTCATGAACTTGGCTTAGCTCGTTGTTTAACTCATGATTCATTATTTCACACATTGCTTTCAGTGCTGTCCATGCATGGGGACCCCCCAACGCTGGGCACAGCACCAACGAGGAACAAAAAGGCATCTTCTGCTCCTGAAGGCTTCCAATCCTTCTGGAGAGCAGAAGCAGATGGAGACAGACAGACAGAGGAGAGGATTAAAGGAATCAGCCAGGACTTACAGTCAAACTTTCAGTAGTCATCAGCATTAGGGGGAGATTTAACCAGGACCACATCTGCATGATATTCATATTCCAGCAGAAGTTTTTGTCAGCATCTCAAGCTCTTTCTTGGCCACGTTATTACCAGTGAGATCTAATGTGGGAAAAGGACAAAACTGAACTAGAAGGAGCTATTTCGGGCTGCAGATGGTGCGGGGACCCTGGGGATGGTCGGCAGCTCCGCAGCAATGTGTGTGCCAGGAGAAGGGTCGGTCGGGCTCGGAGCCATCTGCCCGAAAGCTGGAGAAGCCCCAGGGTGCCGCAGTTCTGCGGAGAAGAGGTGGGAAGTGACCATTCAGAGACCGGGCTTTTTATTTTTACCTTTCTCACCAGCTGCGTTTTGAAAAAGAGTTGCAGGCTTCTAGGAAAGGAAATCGCAAGTGGGACCTGGCACCTCCCTCTCAGTCCCTGCCCTCCCTACTCGACCTTTCTCCACCTCCCCGAGCCCCGGGTACCCGGGTACCAGTGTTCCCCGTGGGGTCAGGGGATGCCCAGTGGCAGTTTTACCCCCCCCCCGGGGCTGTGCTTTGCCCTTTACATCTCTCTTCTTTACACGTCCGTCCAGTCCACCTCTTCCCTCCGCATCCCTCCTCTTCTCAACCCTCCCCTTTGCATCCCTCCCTTTTCACCTCCCCCTTTGCACCTCTCCCATTTCCCTCCCTCCCCTTCGCATCTCTGCCCCTTCGCATGTCTCTCCCGTTTCCCAGCCCTCCCCTTTGCATCTCAGCTGCTCGCATCTCAACCCCTTCGCACCCTCACCCCTTCGCATCTTCACTCCTTCACTCCCCAAACCCTCTAAGTCTCACTATTATTATATTAATTTACTGGGGGCACCTTTGACTTTCCCACCTTTTGCTTCGACCCCATCCCTTCTCCCTCTATAACCCCCTCATCTATAACATCTCCGGGCTGTCCCTCACCCTTCTTCTCCCCCATTCCCATCCCCACTCCCCAGTCCCGGTGCCGTTCCCGGAGCGGAGCCGGGCTCGCCCCCCCCCGGCTCGGAGCCTCCCGCGATGCCGCCGCCCGCGGGGCCGCTGCTGCTGCTGGGGTTGGCGCTGGGGCTGGGGGCCGGGGCGGGCGCCGGGGGGGGCTGCCAGCTGCCGGCCGAGTGGCGACCGCTGAGCGAGGGCTGCCGAGCCGAGCTGGCTTCCATCATCGTTTACGCGCGGGTGTTGGCTCTTCACCCCGATCCCTACGGGGCTTACAATTATCTGCCCTGGCAACGGGATCCCCCCTCCGGTGCCAGCTCGCAGCACAACCCGGGAGGACTCTTTTATTCGGCTGAGATCGAGCTGCTGTGCGATCAAGCGTGGGGCAGCATGCTGGAGGTGCCCGCCGGCTCCCGACTCAACCTCACCGGGCTCGGCTACTTCTCCTGTCATTCGCACACCGTCATGCAGGGCTACGCTTACTTCTTCTTCCTCCGGTGAGTCCCGGCCTTGGGGGTCCGGGGGACGAGGGGGACGAGGGGGGGTCTGGGTGCTGTGGCACAGCTCCGGGCATCCTCCAGGGCTGGGAGGGTTGGCCCCGTCCCGCTGCTCTCCCTACAGTATTGCATCTTCCACATATCCACTCCAAAGAAACATCCCGAGCTGGGATATCCCAGCGCTGCCTTAGTGCTGAGCTGTTTTAGTGCTGAGCCTCTGGGTGCTGCTGCCTTCATTTCTTCATGGTCAGAGCTCCTCTCCAGCACTGGAGATGGGCCAGTGCCTGTTCTCCAAAGTTTGGCATGAGAGTATAGGAGCAATCCCCAAATGCACACCCGACAGTGTTCTCTTGGCCCCAGCCAAATCGTGACTTTGTGCTCATTGAAAGAATAAGAAAATAAACCACAATGTGGGAACAAAGCCATCACCCTGACCTTTCGATCCAGAAGCATTTGCAAAATGTTGCTTTGTGGCTTGTTTCAAAATGCTCACTGTATCCTTACGCTGGTTGCATAGAAAAATGCGTTCTGATGCTGTCCAGTGCTCAGTCTGGGACAATATCTCTAAGGACATGCCTTCCAAAAGTTATTTATTGACTCTGAAGGAGCACTTAGACTCAGGGGTCAAGAGCAAAGCAATACAAATTCAGTAGAAACCGAAGGCCGAAAGAGAGATTTGATGTATTTGGGAACTCATTTACATCTGCAGGGCAGCAGGAGCTTGCCAGGTCCTCCCTGCAGCTACCAGGTCAAACTCGCGGAGAATATAGGCAGCAAAGTGCTGAGAGCCACGTGTTGGCTCAAAGTCTGTCCATGCAACTTTGGTGGCACTTGGCTGGGCTGGGGGACAACGGTGACTTCTGCAATAGAGCCTTAAAGCAGCTGCCCCGTGGTTTGTGTTTCAGCATGGATGAGAATTACATCCTCCTGCCGCATGGGGTGAACTTCCAGGAGGCAATTTTCCCGGACACCCAGGAGAACAGGAGGATGTTTGCCAGCCTTTTCCAGTTTTCCAACTGCTCGCAGGCACAGCATGCCCTGAGCTTCTCCAGCGACTGGGAGATCCAAGAAGACAATCGAGTAAGGGATTTATTTGTTCTTTGGTGCTTGTTTTCTAGGTGGGCACAGACATTCAAGAGTTATTTGTATGTGTATATATCTATACGTATATATGTATGCAGATTGGCTGGTCCCTGATTTTCCTGGTCCATTGGCACCATCCCTGGCAGACAACACCCTGCTGGTGGGATGAGGTTAAGTTCTGCTTTCAGTGCTCACTTCTGTGCTGACTGTTTAACTTCCTGCGGGGCTGAGCAAAGCCTGACATTAATTTGGTTGTGAGCCATTGATGGGAAACCAGAATCAACTAGGATCCTGTCAGGTTTTGCTGTCTGCAGACCCACATTTTGATTTCAGTGGAAATGTGAGCAGGGTTCTTTGGCTCCTGGTTTGCCTGTTGTCTGGACAACTGCAGACTGTGAGGGATTATTCTTGCCTAATTCATACAGCAGCATAAACATTGACTTTGGAGGTAATTGTGCTAAGCTGCCTTTGTAGCTGCTGGGGGAATAAATACTTTTGAGGGCACATTTGTCTGAGTAATGCCAGCACCTGCTTTGGAGCAAGCTGAATAAGGTGCCTTTCTCCTCCCAAGGGAGAAGTAATTCACCTTCTAGGCAATTCTCCCCGAAGAAAGTATATTTTTAGCATGGAAAGTCCGCTGATGTCTGTTGCCAGTGGCTTCTGAGCTTTATGGGGCTGTAGTGTTTGTAATAAATGCAAGCTTTTCATAAACACATCTTTGGCAGAGAGGAGCAACCTGCAGTTATGTTCTGGGTATATACACCTGTGGAAGTGGAGCTTGGAAACCTCTTTCTTTTAGTGCCAAATTTTGTTTTACGAGTCTGGTGGTTTCCATGGGGAGCTGAGAACATTTGAAGCATCTCTTTAGGTCAGGATGGAAGGGGGCATGTGTCATCTCTTGTGTCCTGTGGATTTGCACAGTGCACAATATTTGTGGTGGCAGAAGCTCTAGCAGCAGCTAACCAAGACTTTTCCCATGGGTTAAGTTTGAATTGCTGTGTTGCCCACCTGGCCAGTGGCACCATGGGCATAACCCCAGACCTTGGGATGCCCTGAGAGTGCCATTGTCCCATTCTGGGGAGAGAGGAGGGATTGTTGACATTCAAATATACATTTGGAGTCAAATGTTATGAACCCTGGTGGATTGGTGCTTATTGATGCCAATGGTACGTCTCACCTGTTAGCTGGAATGGAAACCACAGGGCAGAACCTAGAGCACATGGATCAAAAGTGCATCTCAGCTGCTGCACTCCTTGACCCCACACAGCTGCAAGCAGATTAAAGGGAATTACAGCCAGAGCTGGGGGCTTTAAATACTTCTGCACACACCCTGTGAAGGAATAAACTGAGATCAACTGACGGCCACACTGTCTGCTTCCTTTTGCAGTGAAAAGTAAAAACTTCCTCTGCACCAGTTAAAAATAGGTTGGATTGTGCTCCCATTCAGCCCATGCATCTGTGCTCTTGTGTTGGAGATAGGCTTCTTGGCCACTACTGCATTGGGAATTTGTTTCCCTTTCTTAGCACTAGCACTTAGCACCCTTCTCTTCATTACTCTTGGCATCTCTTCCCAACAGTCATGGTTGGCATTTTGCTCCTTACTTTGCCTTCTCGGATGCAGTGGTGATGGGATCAAGTGCTGATGTCCTCAAACCAGAAGGTGAAGATCTAGTTTGAGGAACTGAGGTCCCACATTTGAGTCTTGGGATATCTTCACACGTGGCTCTGTCAACAACAAGCAGCCTGTTGTTAGCAGGTTTGGAACAAAGGAGCTATGCAAACTGGTTTAAAGTTGGATCCCGTGCTCCAAAAGACTTTTTCCCTGTGCTCCTCATGGCCCCATCAGGGCTGTCCCATGGGATGAAAAGCTGCTGGCTCCTTCTCCTCCTCTCTCCTGCCCTGCCCAGCGCTTGAAGAACAAATAGATGCGTGGGAAATCCTCAATACACTGACAAAGTAAAGGGATACAGAGCACAGGAAAACCTTTCAGTTGTCAGAAAGCCCCTGGGCACATGGTAAAAGGAGGCCAGACCCCAGACAATTTGCTGGGGATAACACATTCCTCATCCCGGCTGCTACTGCTGCTGGAAGCTGGCTCCAGCTGCGTCTTTAAGCCCCTTCAGTCTGGGCTGAGGGCCAGGCACTGCTATCCATGGTTTTCCAACAACCCCTCAGCCTGATGAATTCACTCAGGTCACTGTTCTGGCCACTTTGGAGAGCAACAGTAACTCATCTGTCCTTTCTTCAGGCAGTTCCATTTTGGCCTCCATGCTTATAATCAACTGGGCTCTATCCTGACCTTTCTTAGCCCCTCAGAGTGCTCACAGACCTCCTGCTTTGCTTTGGTTTGCCACAAGATTGGTGCTAAAGCCCCGAGCTCCCACCACACCACAGCTGTGGGATGGGAGTGAGACAAATCGCTGCAACTCCTCTTCCTCCTGTATATTGTATATCCACCTGATAATGACACAGGAACCCTACTTTTCCTCTCTGGAGTTATGGTTTTAGCATGTTTTTCCCACTCTCCCACCCATTGAAGAAATGCAGTAGTTGCCTATAAAACAAATCTTGCAGGCGCAGCAGTTTCCTTTAATAAGGTGTTTTTATTAAAGAAAGGACCAATTAAGGAGTAATAAAAACCTGATTAAAATTCTTAAAAGCTTTGTGTTTTTACCCAAGCCTCAAGTTGGTGCCCCGAGGGAAGACCTGCAGATGCATCAAAGAATTTGCAATTTTTGTGTTGTGCCATGCTGGCTGAAGCAAGACTTTCAGCTCCCTTCTGGCCCTGGGATGCACCCCAGGGGCCTCTTGGCCTCTATCCACTTCTTCCTCCTCTGGCTCTGACATTGCTCACTAAACCTTGTGTTATGCCCAGTTGTTGTCTGCAGGTTGGTGCAGACACTGGCACTGGAGCTGCATTGCTGAAAGCTCCTGATGCTTTTAGGGAGCAGCCCTGGGACCTGTTTTTCTTTCTTTCTTTTTTTTTTCTTTCTTCTCTTTTTGTTCATCCTTGAAAGAAATCCTAGGGATCATAGAATCATAGAATATCCCAAGTGTTCAAGGCCAGGCTGAACAGGGTGCTGGGCATCCTGATTTAATGTCTCATCTAGAATCTCATCACTGGCAACCACGCCAGTGGCAGGGGTATTGGAACTGGACGATCTTTGAGGTCCCTTCCAATGCAAGCCATTCTGTGATTCTATGATCCTAAGCTGGAAGGGAACCACAAGGATCATCAAATCCAATTCCTCAGTTTTCTTTGGGAGATAGATATGAGCATTTGGCATTGCATCATCACCCTCCTCGCTAGGTCTGGAGAGCATCCAAATACCAGTGCCTCTTTCCATAATAGATTTTGCTACACACTAAGTGGTATTTTTCTGCATGCAGGGAGTTGATTTCTGTGGTTTCCCCTCTTGCAGTGCCCCATGCAGGTTTTCACATTTCACTGCAAAGCTGGTAGCTCACATTTCTCCCCCTGTATGGCTTTCTGTAGGGCTGTGCAGTCTCTTAATTGAGACCTTGCTGCCTTCTCTGCATAGGAAGGATTACAGCATGGTAACTCGAAGTCTGTTCTATGGAGAGTCTGTGGAAGTATGAGAGAAAAGCCTATGGACGTATTGAATGTGCTTGCAGTTTGTTATTACTCAGAGGAGTTTTAGCTCCTGGTTTTGTTAACAAGTTGATGGGGAGGCTCATTCTTATTGGCCTCCATTTCAGCTTATTCAGTTTGCAGGAGGAGATCATACCTTTTATTGAGCCTCTTTCCATGCATTGCTTCTTCCCCTGAGAAGCATCAGATCTGCAGCCCGGCTGCTACTTCAGCTGATTTAGGTGAATAATCTCCTTCTCAATTTCTGAGAGACGCTCAGAGATTTCTATGGGTAATAATGAAGCTTTCATGAAAGTTGTCAAAATTCCTAATAAAAGGCAAGGTAACTAACAAGTTAGCAGGCAATCTACAAATGTCTGTTTGGCGTCTTCCTCTCCAGTGGCACTTTGACTGTTGTAAAAAAGCACCTTATGACCTGATTATAACACCTGCAAGGCTTTGTAGCAGCTAAAAAAGGAACCAGATAAGAAAAGTAATTGTAATTGCATAATTGCCTTTCCCATTATTATACAAAGCAAAAATTGAATTAAATGGCATTCTTCCTCTGCGGAAATGGAGGAAATCGTTTCAGAGCTATTTGTATTTCAACAAAGGGCACATGAATACACTGGGAGCCAGTGGATTGGGTCACTCCTTGAACCTATCCCTGGGCAGCAGTGTTTGCAGCCTCTTCCTTGTCCTGGTGACCTCAGCTGGGCGGATGGTCATGGCTCACATTCAGAGACACTTCGTAAGACCATGAAGGCTTAAATCATGGAGAAACAGCATCTCCCACAAAAGCTCCTTGGGCTACCAGAGAAGGACTTGCATGATGTTTGTTCTTGGCAGTTTCCTCTCTGCTCTGGGTTCTAGGAGAGGAACTGGAGGACTGGAAAGTGCTGGTCATGGGCAACCCATCCTTGTGCTCTGGTGCATACTGTGGAGCCCACTGCAGTCTGGCTGGGTTAAGACAGTTTTCTTTAAGTCCCATGTACTGCCTGTCTGTGTTTTCTTGCAGCATGAGCCACACAGAGGATCCTCCCTTCCCTGATCCTAAGGGGCTAGGGAAATAGAAAATATTCTGTTTAAAACTCCAGCGTGGAAAGGGCAAGGCAAAATAACCTCAAAGTAGATAAAAATTGGGTACAATAAAGATATTCTTTTTTTTTTACATTAGGTTTCTTTCCCTGCAGCTCGTTGAAGCAGCAAAATACCACGACAGAGAATGCCCATTGCTTCTGTCTCATTTTAATGACGTTCTACTGTGCTTTTGTTTTCCTTCTAGTAACCCACCCAAGGAGCATATCCCTGCCTACAATCTGTATTTGATTTGCATAGTTGTGAGCTGCATTAAATGAGAAGGACAACTGCTGAAAAGTGTCTGGGATGAAGGGAAACCACAAGATAGCTGATATATTTGGGTAACGTCCCTGGGAGTCTTTCGGTGTGGAAATGGCATGGACTCGTTTCCAAAGCTTCCCACTCAGCCTGTGATGGGGGACTCTTAGGGATGTGGTAAGCACCTCCCTATCAGTTTTCTATCTTCCCACATGAACACAGACTGATAGAATAGAGAACAAAAGGCCATGGAAGACTTCAGAATAGTCTTATCCATGGGATGTTTCCATTGCACATGATCGTTCCATTATTTGTAGCACCCAGAAGCTGTTCTGAGTATTTCCAAGGAGGGAAATGGGGAAGTGTCTATTCCTAGAGTACCATATAGAGGTACTCTTTTTCTTTATTATGAAACAGCTTGACCATTTGTTGTCATAGTGTCATGTAGCAGGGTTGACCTGAAGCAGTGTGTGAAGTCTTCAGTTTGATATCAATTGTGATTAGTCTCAATTTGGGATCAAAAAGGGAGCTTTTCCCCACCCTCTGAACTCTTGAAACTTGGTGCAGGGCAAGGCAAGAAGAGGTGAGAATACACCACTGTCCCAGCACCTGGTTGGGAAATCTGGTCCACCTTGCTTACCATTAGTGGATGCAGATTGCTCCAGAGCACTGCCTGCTCTGACTATGCACATTGAGGTACATGATATCCTTAAAATTATCCTGTTTCCAGCCTGCCAGGCAAGGAAATGCCTGGGCAGCCATGAGCGTGTATGCATGGCTGCTGCCTTTGAAGGCAATCCTTCCAGGAACTAGCGATGAGCGGCGACCCACATGGATTCAGGCTGCTTTTAATTATGCAGAGCCACATTTTCAGTAAGTTCTGCCAAATGCACTAAATTATTCTGGATTTCATGGTATGAGGCTACCTACTTCTGTACATGAGCAGGCATCTGACCCCAACCACAGCAGATCATTTCATCTCTTGGTCTGGCTTCTCCTTCAGTGTTTGCTCAGCTGTATAAAGATTTTTTTGCAAGCACCCAGGCTCTTACACATAGCCAAGAGCAGAAGCAATGTGTTTCCCAGTTGGATAAGAAAGATGCAGCAAACTGGATGGGACCAAATCCACAGAGTGTGGCACAAGTGAGATGCCAACAGTATGGTCTCAGGGCAGGTTGGAAATGTGGGACATTTGCCAATCTGGTCATGTTCCCTCTGTGTTAGCACAAAGTCTGGTAGAGGCAGGGATGAGAGATACCTCCTGGGGAAGGCAGTGGAAAGTTTGAAGAGACACAGACCTCTTCCTCCAAGCCCACTGGAGATGGCAGTGTCATCATCAGTGACACAAACAGCAACAAGAAGATATGAAAAGATCAAGACTGACTTTGGCTCCCCATGTATGAGCAACTCAGTGATTCCTCTGCTTTTCTGTCCTCATGTTCAGGACTTCTCCAGCATTAGAAGGAGATGGAGGACATCCTACTGCATGTAGACTGTGAAGGCTGAAAGGTGGGCAAAGTAGGTCCACCATTGCTGATGGGGACATGAGCAATTTCTGGAGCTGGGACCTGAAAAGGTGTGGGGCAACGAATGCTTGAAAATGTTTGTATTCACATTCAGATCACCTTCCTCGACACAGGTTCCTATAGACAAAGTGCTCCCAGGCCTCCAAGGAGGAAAGTGAAGGCCCATGTTCCTGTAGGGTGAATGTCTTATGAACCCAAGGGAAAATACTGTGTGCAGCCCAAAGAAGCAGGTAATGGTGGCAGTGGTGGTGTTTGTTTGGTTGGTTTTCAGCCATTCATACTTATATTTGTCTCATGATTTTTCAACCATGGAGAGTGGAGGTATTGAGTTAGCTACTACTGAAAGATGGTCAGGCATGCCTCCTGGTACCTCACTTGGAGTAACTCACAAGGAATATTTCAGCACTTTTTGTTGGGTTTGGAACAGGAGGGAGAAGCAAACATCTAAGAGAGGCACACCTGGATTTTTCTTTGCTTGGATTCTTTCAGGCCACAGTCTAGGCTGGCCATTCTGGGGACTGTATTCACAGTGAGTATCTAGAAGGCTTTCTGGGACAGGAGCATCTAACATCCAGGATGATGGATGTTTCCAAGCTGTTGTCCAACCCAAGTATGGGAGCCACCGAGACTCTCTGTAATTTGTAATGCTGTAGATGTGTTAGGTGTTCTTGCATGTGAAAATCCATGCTTTGTCTTGTTCAGTAGATGGGAAGGAGAATTCATGGGGTCCAGGACCAGCAGTTCAGGGCTAAGTTCTGTCCTTAGTGCAAAAACTTGTGTGGCTGTGAGCAGAGCCAGACTTTTGTTTAGTTATTGGCCACAGTTAACTCTGGATGCAATGAAAAATCCTTTATTTCCCCTTCTGCCTTTCCTCATGCACCTGTGAGATTAAAAAAGAAAAAAAAAAAGAAAAAGAAAGAAAAGAAAAGGAAAAAGGAGAAAATGTTTATTAAAACCAACAACTGTGGAAATCCAGCTGGCAGATGGGACACCTATAATGTTGCCTGTAACCAGATCAGCCATTCTGCCTTGAAGGGAGATGAGGTCTTTCAATCAGGGACATATTTTCTCCCAGCCCATGTATTTTGATGTTTATTTTCACAGAGGGGAAGCCAAGTTGGCTCCGAGACAGCAGTAGTTCAAGTCCCTAATGGAAGCTGCAGACACAGCCTTCTGAAGTCCATCCTGCCTCCACCAGCCAAGTGACTTTCCAAATTTTCCTGCAGAAGCATCCTTGCCCCGTGGAACTTGGGCAGGGGCAGCAACATGGTTGCAGGTTTAGCTTTGCTGCCAGCCTTGAACACAGAGCCAATGCAAACCATTTTCGGGGGACTGGGAGTATAATGAATATATGGCCAAATGTGACTGGTTGCTGCCAAAATTGTTGCAGGTGCTTCTGGCAGCTGACACAGTGGCTACCTCCTTTCATTGCCCCAATTAGAGGTTTTTTTTGGAACGATACTGCTACAACTGCTGTCCAGTTATCTGTAAAATGAAGTCCAATAGGAAAAAACTTACTGAGAGAGAAACAGTTTTCCATGACACTGTGTAATGTGAAAGGGAAATAATACAGATAGAAAACCAGGTCTGAATATGTCTCCCAAAAATTAGAAGCAAGAAATAAAAAATATATATTTCCTGAGATCTGAAAGAACTGATCTGTTCTGCATTTTCTGGATCAATAGGGAACCAGCAGAAGTTCTAGCTACTGCAAGAGGAAATGTCACCACAGAGTTTCATATCAAGACAAGATGTGGGACAAAAACACAAGCCTGGATGTGCCTAATTTCATTGTCAAACTGATTCATCTTCATCACCAGGCAGGAGTAGAGGGAGAACTATCTCATTCTGTGGATGGTAAAAGTGAGGCTGTGTGCCCTAGTTCAATGAGACAATTTTCTTCAAACTAGAATTTATCCCCAAGGAGATTAGAAACAACTGTCTGAATATTTTTTTCTATAATCCCCTAACTAATTTTTCAAACTCCTGTGCCCTTCCCCTTGCCCATTCATATCTTCCAAGGACATGTGGACGCCTGGGGTTTGGCCACTTATTCAAACCAAAGTATGTTGTTGGATGGTGGTGGCACATATCCTCTTTATTGCCTCAAAATGCAATGAGTTTGTCATCTCCATTCATCTTCACTGCAAACCTGTTTCAGAGCACGTTCACTTGTTTGGCTTGCTCTTGGTCTTTCCAGAGCCTTTACAAAGGACAATTATGTTCTCCTGGATGTTCTTGATTATATATTTTTTTTTATTGTGGAAAAAACTCAGTTGCATAACTGTATGGTAGTTGGGGAGAGAAAGAAAGGAAAGTCAGAGGAGAGGAACAGCTTGTGCTCATGCTGGCTGAGGACACAAATAGAAATTCAGATGATGTAAGTCCCCATTTCCATTGCATGGGGAAAAAGTTCTGTTTCAGAGTCTCTGAAGCATGAACATTACAGCCACATCTACTCAATATCTTCTGTTTCGTTGTGGAGCAGGAAAGCTCTTTCCACATAATAGCATTGTGTAGGGTTGTGGAAGTGGCACTGAGGCCCTGGAACATGTCCAGAGAAGGGCAACGAAGCTGTGAAGGGTCTGGAGCATAAACCTTATGGGGGAGGGCTGAGGGAACTGGGATTGTTTGGTCTGGAGAAGAGGAGGCTCAGGAGGGACCTTATCCCTCTCTATGACTGCCTGAATGGAGGTTGTGGCGAGGTGGGCCTCTTCCCCTGGGTGACAGTGATGGGATGAGAAGTAATGACTTTAAGTTGTGCCAGGGGAGGTTCAAGTTAGATATTAGAAAAATTTCTTCCCTGAAAGAGTGGTGAGGCATTGCCACAGGCTGCCCAGGGAGGTGGTGGAGTTACCATATCTGGAGGTGTTCAAAGAAAGTACAGATGTGGCACTGAGGGACATGGTTTAGTGGGCATGATGGTAGTGGGTTGATGATTGGACTAGATGATCTTATTGGTCTTTTCCAACCTTAATGAGTCTATGATTCTATGATTCTTAGTGTAGGAATGATGAGCACTACAGGATAGCTCTGTTGAACACCAGCCCGGGTGTTCAACTCTTATCCACTCTTGGGTGGATAAGAAATGCTAAGAGTTTATTCCTGGCCTACAAACAGTGCCCTAAAGTAAGAATTTCCATGAACACGGCTTATCAGTAAGAAGGATGCAGGCAGATTATTCTTGGTCTGCATGTATCTCTATTGGAGAGGTAGCTGTGAGTATAGACAAAGAAAAAATAATGGGTATAAATAAGAGAAAAAAAACAAACAAATATGGAAATAGAAAATGAGGATATAACATACTGAAATGGGTAGCCAACCAATGTAGTGAAATCCCCATTATTTACATGCTTTGATTCAAGCTGGGAGGTTGCAGTGAGTCTGTTAGTCAGAAGAGACTCTCCATAGGCTTCCTGCCTCTGCAGGCATATCCATTGCAAGGGGCATGACAGAGCTTTGGGATAAGGCATAATATTTCACTGTGCTCTGCCCCAGTTCATTCCTCAAACAGAATGGCTGTGGTGAAAGCAGTGTCTCATCCCTTTGATGCCCCTTGCTAGAGCTGAGCAACCTGGGAGGTGGCACATAGGATCCACAGCCCACAGAAGAACAGGGAGCAAATGTGATTCTTGGTTCTTTTCCCAAAAGTGCACAACTTTGATTAAATATATCCAGGATATAATATTTTATGCTCAAATCATTCCTACTGCAATGGTGAAATGGCTCAAAAGCACATACAGTGACAAAATCCAAATATTTAGCCCATGTCTATGCAGGAAGTTGAGATACTGATGTGAAATATCCCAATGCTTCCAAATTAATGTCACTAAGGAGCTGCTTCTTACAGGCGGTTGCTGCTCCCAAATCACTTTACCAATGTTGAGAAGGAGTGGGATCCTTCCATCACAACATCAGCATCTGGGACTAAATACATATTGGAACCAATGAAAAAAAAAGGCCCAAACCAGAGACATCTCTACTTGGTTCTGTATCCAGACATCAGAACTGACCTCGAGTTTGCTCACTGTCAGAAACATCTGAAACAGGAGAAGCTTCCCATGGTTGCTGCTAACAAAGTGGTGTTTATCACGTTCTGGTAATTACATTTGCTGTGGTATTTACAGCATTTCCTCTGTTTTGAAACGGAGTGATCTCAGGCTTGCCCAGGGCAAATTGTGTACTCTAACCTGCTCCTAATCCCACATGTAGTTTTAAATGTTAACATACCACTGGCAGTGTCCAGGGTTGGTCTGTACCCCATGCAGGGAATGTGGATATTGCAGCACTGATCTTTGCTCTCTGTGCCTGTCAGGGACAGTATCTTTTTCCTTCATCTACAGATCCTGGGGATTTATCTTTTTTTTGTCTTGGAAAGAGGCAGACAGTCTTTGTAGGCAGCAGCAGAAGCAGCCAAAGTAGGGAAGGAGAGGAGATGGGATCTCTGTCTAGCTAAAAGAGGATTCAGAGCCATTTGGGACCCCGAAAGAAGAACAGAGGTCATGTCAGTCTTGCCCTGTGCTTTCAGGGAGAGGCTCAGCTGTCTGCCCTAGGAGGTCATCAGCATGCAGCAGAAGTTCAAATGTGGTATTCTCCTATTTATCATCTTAGAAATGCGGTTCCAGTTAGTGTAACACACCTTTCTTTTAAATAAGGGAAACCACTGACAGAACAAAAACTCATTTTTCTTTCTTTTTCCACACTCATGCCCAAAAAGTTGAGATGAGGCCAGCAGGGCATCATTGGCATTTCCAACCCTGGGTAGGAATCAGTGGCCAGGCTGAGACCTTCATGGGAACAATTTGATCACCTGAAGTGGGTGCCTTTTATCAATTGAGATGCCTAGGAGATCTGAGGGAAAGCAGAAGACCAGCAACAGCAGGAAGCTTACTATTCACCTGAACATCGCCTTCTGCTGTGTCAGCTTGTGGACCACATGGGCAGTTCATGTGGCAGCGTGTGGCACAATGTGTGCAGATGAATAACACTTCCAGGAATCCCAAATAGAAGAGGACAGAATGCATTTCAGCTAACCAAACAGAGGTGTTCATTTTAGGATAGGAAGAGCAGTCATCCGTGGTCCTCTGCAGATGTCTTAGACACTTGAAGTTGTCCAAGAAAGAGGTGGACACTTTGGCATCTAGAACTCTACTCAAGACAATGGCCTTCTCTACAGACATTTATCTGTAGACATCCAAACTGAAGTGTGTTAGTGTCTGAGCTGAAACCTGTCCCCCATTTCATTTATCCTTTTAATTAGGAGAATTCCTAACAGAACTGCCACTCATAGGAATGCTTGAGGCAACAAAGCTTAGTGACACCCACGCTGTGTCCTCTCTTTTGCAGCACTGTTCCTTCCTCTGTACAAAAGCTGATACTGAATTGCCAAGTTAATGAATGTGCATCTTATGGCACAAAAAATGTGGTATGGTCTCAAATGAATCCTAAGTAAAAAGACTTTCAGTTCCCTTATAGTTAGCAGCTGATGGCTCTCTCATGGAAGTAAAGGCTGTTTCTGAGACTGAGCTCCAGGTCTTCAGTTCCAGAGCCACTGGACCTTCCTGGGTAGTTAGGGAAATAGTCTCCGGTTTGTGGTTTGAGTGCTCCAAAACCAAGGTCTGAGTATTTATCAGTGTTTAATGATTTCTGCAGGGCTAAGGGAATCACTCCACCAGTTTTTCCTCTGACCCAGATTGTACTTGCATTGTCAGCTGCATTTGGCATTTCTAACTTCTTGTCTAGAGCAGTGCAGTGACTGGGAAATCCATGCAAAGCAAGACATGTGAGTTGAAAGAGCTCCTGTGCTGCATCCAGTGGTGAGGGTAACCCTGCAAATGCATTTTCTTCTTGCCTTTTGAGTGAAGATGATACATTAATGTTGAGAAACAGCTCATCTAAGCTCACACTGTGGTCTGGCCTTGGCCCTGTATGTTCTTAATGAGATTTAAAAGGGACTGGTGTGGTCCTGCAGCATTTATTCTACAATACCCTAACCACGACTATGGATCTGTCTCACCACGTGCTTTTCCTTCATACAGACATTCTGGGCTTAGATTCAGTAGATTCAAGAAAAGACCACAGCTTGAAGCAAGCACTGCAGCCTGTCCAGTGCCCTCCTTCTTTGTGCGATGCTGTGTGGAGCAGGTGGCTTGAATTTGCTCAGAGCTTATGATGCCTATTGGAATCTTTATCTTCTAGCTCAAGAAGCCTTTGGATAAGAATTCTTGAATGCTTGTAAGACATCGAGTTTTAGTTTGTGGATTTAAATCCAATTTTCTAAATTGTTTAAAGCTATTCCATGTGTTTTGAAATTCCAAAGCCCCTAGTCTCCTTTTTTTATAAGCTTGCTGTCACTTACAGACTGATTTAGGAAATGGTGCAAAATGTGTGAATAGTTTTATTTACAAAGAAAAAAAGAAAAAAAAGATTTTTTCAAGATGGTGTGAGGAGAGGGAAAAAGAAATGAAAACATATGTTAGCGGTACTTTATCAAAAAGAAACAGTATCTCTAAGCATAGAATGCCTTAGACTCCAAAGTCTGCAATAACAACCACAACAAGCTTTCTAATCCAGGTAGCGTTGTCATGTAAGACAACCTTTCTCATTAGGCTTTTAAATTAATTCAGCATTGGTTTAAAGGCTTTTTCTATTTCATCTTCAAGCATATATTCTTGATGAGATTTTGAATATATTTTTCCACATATTTTATGCATAAATATTTTAGCTTGGGATTGGCTTCTTGGTTGATATATATATATGTATTTATATAGAGAGAGTAGTGTTTGAAAGGCATTAGGGAGTCTTCAGTATTGCTTGAAAAATGGTAAGAAAGTCTGAATTTCACTCCATGCAGTGCTCTAAAGTTCTGCAGCCAACAGAGTGGAGTACAGAAATTCTTTTGTCACATTTCCAATACTGGAAGCCCTGAATTAGTGCAAAATAGTTGTCTTATAAGGAAAAAGTAGAGAATGCAAGTTTAGACTACCAAAGAAGTGTGAGTTTTGTGCTGTTTTGATTTTAAAAGTTGACATAGCAATTAAATTAGACGCAAGTGAAGCAATCCACTGAATAGCCAAATCTCCTGCATTTTGTGCCTTCTACTTAGCAGAGGTCGTTTGAGGCCCTGTCCTATTTCCACTGAAAGTGAAGCAGCAGATGGTGGCCAGGAAGGGTACTGCACAATGACTGAAAGGAGAGCAGGCACCTCCTTTTGGGCTACTGGGTCATCTCCATAGAGTCAGTTGTCTAACCTGGAGCTGAATCCAACTCTGGAGGTTGTGAACTGGGGTAAAAGTCTATAATTTTTTTTCATCTTCTTATTTCAAATTGATTTTGAAAAAATTTGGCTTGAGGGGTCAAAGTAATCATGCAAAAAACATCTCAGTGAGTAGATAAATATGTGAATGGAAAATGTCTCTGCAGAAAGTCTTAGAGTTTTAACTTTATAGGAGTATAAGTGATGTTCTACTCAAGAGGAATTTATACCTGGTGAGCCAATGAAGTGGCACATTTTTACCCAGATTTTCATCATACTTGTTAAATAACCCCAGCCTTCAGAAACTTCATCAAATAAAATCCAAAGTGAGTGGGAGGCATCATGTAGGAGAATTTTCTAGGAAGCTACTGGAATGGTAGTATAAATTGATGGGATGCTTGAGCATTGGTTTTCCTCTGCCGAGGTTTGTGAAGGAAAATTGACTTGTTTGGGGGTCTTGCAGGAGACCTGTGAGCCTGGGTACTTGTTGGCAGGGTAGGAAGTGAACACTGGCAAAGTCAATTTGGATCAGTGTGACTCCCTAGCACACTAACTGTTCCTCGGAAATTTCTGGGACCTCAGGTAAATATTTAACTGATGTTAACATGGACAGATTGACATGGGCAGGAGGATTGTTTTCCCCCAAGGGATGCCATGAAAACTTGATGAACAATTAAATGGCCGAGAGATTCAGTGCTTGGAAATGAATGGAGAAATTCATCAACTGAAAAATTTTCATCCCACCTCTGGTACTGAAGTTTTCTTCTCTCTTATGCTGAAAAATTGCTTAGGAAAAACTTCTCCGGAAGAATGGTTGGGCACTGGAACAGGCTGCCCGGGGAGGTGGTGGAGTCACTGCCCCTGGAGGTGTTCAATAAACGTGTAGATGTGGTGCTTAGCGGCACGGCTTAGTGGGCAATATTGATGGGAGGTGGGCAGCTGGCCTAGACGATCTTAGAAGTCTTTTCCACCCTTAATGATTCTATGATTCTATGAAAATTAAACCACCTGCCTGGGGGCATCAGCGAGTCTCATTTCCCACCTTTTAATATAATTTGCACTGGCAAAATCTTGTTCCCTTGCATGATTCCACCATTTAAAATAGAGACTCTAGATATGGCCCCATCTGGAGCACTGTGTTCAGGTCACAAAAACGACATAGAGCTGTTGGAGAACGTCCAGAGGATGCCACAAAGATGATCAGAGAACTCGAGCACCTCTCCTATGAAGAAAGGTTGAGGGAGTTGGTGTTGTTTACCTTGGAGAAGAGAAGGCCCCAGGGAGACCTCATTGCAGCCTTCCAGTACTTGAAGGGAGCTTCCAAACAGGAGGGGGAACCAACTTTTTACATGGTCTGATAGTGATAGGACAAGAGGGAATGGCTTTAAACTAAAAGAGGGGAGATCTAGGTTAGATATTAGGAAGAAATTTTTTGCATAGAGAGTGGTGAGGCACTGACACAAGTTGCCCAGAGAAGCTCCATTCCTGGAGATGTTCAAGGCCAGGTTGGATGGGGCCCTCAACCCCATCTGAGCCTGGGAACTGGGTGGTGTTTAACGTCCCTTCAACCCAAACTATTCTACGATTCTATGATTCTATGATTCTATAATTCTACTTGCTACAGCTATCCCATCTTATTAATAATAACATGAGAATGGTTGTACTGGATCAGAATGAGGGTCTCTGTGTCAGCTGCCTGTTTCCAGCATGATCATAGAACCTGCACTCATAGTTCTGTTCCTGGACCCGCCTTCTAAAACTGGCAATGAACCATTTCCTACTGATGGCAAAGAATAAGGGAGAAAAGAGGAAGAACACAAATTTTGTGGATCAAAAAGAAGCATAGTGTGAAAATCATGTTGTCTACATCACTAGGCACCCGGAGGGTAAAGGCATCTATGCCCAATGTCTTGCTATCAGGCAAAGCTAAGCTTCAGTGCTGAAACTTTTTTTGGCAGCTGCTTTTGGGAAAGAGCTGAAGTGAGGCAACTGTGACCATTTGTTCTTTCCATATGTAATGAAAGATGCTCCACACCTGTTTGCTTCCACAAGAAAACCCAACAAACATCTAAAACAGGTATCCAAGGAAGACTACACAAAATAGGCAATGAGATATGGTCGTTCCTCCTGATGATCTCCTGACCTCCGATGTTTTCAGTTCAAGAACTCTGTAGTGAATTAGTTTCTACATATGTATGTATATATTGTTGTTGTTTTTTGTGTGAGTATGTAGTTAGTTGCTTTTAGTGGCATCATCTTTCCTCAAGTTGTCCAGTGTCTTTGAGAATCATCACTTTCTGTTCGCTTTGAACATTCACCCAACTATTCCATCTGCTACCCCCAGATCTTCTGATGGAAGATACTGTCAGTCTGTTTACTCTCTCCATGGAGCTTATGAGTGTGTAGGTCTCTATCCTCCTGTAATCGTCCCACAGCACAGGATTCAAGGTTGCAGACTGTACTGATGGCTGAGCCACAAAGGGGGTGGTTTCTGCCCTATCCTGGATGGGAATCAACTACCACAAATGCTCTGAGATGCAAGAATACGAGGAATGAGGGAATGAAGCCCCTTCTCTCACTGTCTGGGACCTCCCACAGCTATTGCCACAGGGAAATTTCAAAGTTTTGCTTAGACTGCTGAAAGTGCCAACAGGGAAAGCAAATATTTGTGTGTAAGACTTAACCCCAAAAAGATTAAGTGCAGATGGATGTCAATAGTGCCAGCAACCTGCAAGAGAAAGTGAAAACTGAGAAGAACGTAAAAACAGAATATGGTATGGGAAAGAAAAAAAAAAAAAGAATAAAATGCAAAACAGATTAGAAACTAATCAGGGAAAAGGCAAATTTGAACAAAGCTTTTTGCTTTAGCAATGAAGGGTAGCATCGTGACCAACAAGAAGAGCACTACAGCAGTGCTCACCTGCATTAGCAGCCTGAGATGTTCTTTGGTGAGCATAGAGAAGGAGAAGGAACACCAGCATGAGGGATGCAGCTATGTGGGATGCTGCACGGGCATCAGATACCTTTGGGAAGTGGGAAGGGTCCCGGAGGTGATGAATGTCTTACAAAGCCTTCGGTTCTCACCTCTTCAGCTCTGGAAGACAACTACTAGCTGGGGAAATGGTGAGCTGTGGGAAGAGGTTTGGTTTTGTGAAACTTGGCCCATTTTCTGTGGGAGGAGAGACGTGCAATTTGGCAAGCATCCATCTTGGGAAAACTGCAAGTGGTAGGGCTGTCTAGACTAGTCAGGAAGACATGAACAAATAACTAGGAGAAAACAGAACAAGAAGAAAAAAAGCACCATTCCTCACCTAGATGTAAATTAAGATGTCAGGGAAAAAAAATAATGAATCAAAGCATGAAAGGATACAGAGGGAAGACAATCTTAACTGACTTGAACTTGGTAAACAAGTGGGAGAAGTCAGACATGCCTGTTGTCAGACTTGCATGCCACTGCTGGAAGTGGGATAAGAGATTTGTGATAGGAATGTTACAATTAATTATTATAAATCTCTTTGTAAGGACCGTGTGGGCAGCATGCAGGTGTGTGTGAGCATCTTGGCAGCCTGACAAAAATGTAATTATTGGTTACAGAATCAAGCGATAGAGAAGCAAGTGGTATTCAGTGCTTCGTGGATCAGCAAGGTGCTAATTAGGGATTGCTGGAGGCCACCGCATTTCTCTGGAAAGGAAAGCAGCACCTCCTTAAACACCTGGATGTAGTGTGGGTGGGAGTGTAGGACTTACCTGGGAGACTGCAATTACAGAGAGGATTTCCTGACTCGGAAATCAAACCAGAAGTGTTCTGCTTTAGATCTCTTTTTTCTTTCTTTTTTTTTTTTAATCTGCAACTGGAAATTGATAGCAATATATGTATATGTAACCCAACTTGAAAGGCATTTTTAAACCCCAAGTAAATAATTAATCTTTCCTTTACTTTGCCAGGGGTCATGATGAATTTTCCACCAGTGAAAAGGAGTTGAATATTTTTTCTAGGGAAGATATGTACTTTCTGAGGTCATTCAGTGAGCATAAATGATGTCTTTGGACAATTTTGTACAGGAAATCAGATCAAAGGCTCAACAGTATAAGCTAATCTGTTTTGATGAAGATTGATTTTTGTTGCTCTTAGAATCATAGAATGTTAGAATCATTAGAGTTGGAAGGGACCTTTAACGGTCATCCGATCCAACTCTCCTGCAATGAACAGGGACACCTACAGCTAGATCAGGTTGCTCAGAGCTCTGTCCAGCTAACCTTGGGTGTCTCCAGGGATGGGGCATCCACCACCTCTCTGGACAACCTGTGCCAGTGCTTCACTGCTCTTAGCATAAAAAACTTTTTCCTTATATCCAGTCTAAATCTCTTACTGGGCCATACTGACCCAACCTTTCAATATGGTATTTCTCAAAGATTTTCTAGACTAGTTAACATAAAGTGTGCTTTTTGGGGCTATGCACGATGTGATGGAGCATTCAATATTCTTGTTGCAAAGTCCATCCTTAATGATTTTTGTCCATTTCAGCCATGGGAAACCTCATACACCTCACACAGGAATGAACAAGCAGCCCTGAAAGCAAGATTGGAAGTTGCCCATAGCACAGTTTTACCAAGTTCAACAGTAGCTGAAGAGTCAGATTGAGGAAAAGCATTGCTTTATGGAAATTGTCTTCTAAGACCACTTTAGAACAGGAGCCTTTTAAAGCTCCCCATCAAATGCAATAAAACACTCTATAGAGCAGCTTTAAAAACAGGGGAAAAGCAAAGGCCAATGCATTTCCATCACAGCAGAGATGGCCAAGTAGTACTTGTGAAGCCTGGGTTCCCTTAAACATGCATGCTGAGCCCTTCCATGATCTTAATACTGTTTGTTGAACTATTAAGGAAATGGGAAAGCATCCAGAAAACTGCTTGCACTCAACTAGCACTGTGAAGTTAAAACAAGGAGCAGAAAAGAGCCAGAGGTCTGCTGTACATTGCTAACCTGCCACCAGCCAGGGACGCAGCCATGCATCACATGCCGGCTTGGCCCCACTCTTGGTGGTGTCCAGCAGCTGTCAGAAGGGATGTTGGAGGAACATCTGCTCACAGCTGCTGTGGGGAATTTTTAGGCTTCTTATGGAAATGAGAGGAATTTTTTGAGGTAGCCTTCGGGAAGGTTTTACTGCTGATGACGAGAAGTGAAAGTGCCCCATAACACCACATTGTCCTCAGTGACATGGAAAATCTGTAACAGGGAATTGATTGTAATTTGTCAGAGCTGTGCAATGGCTTTCTTCCATCTGTGTTCCTTTTCCCCTGAACTTTTGCAGGCCTTGCAGATGCTGTGTGTGAATTATTTGTGCCTAGAGGGGTTTAATGTGTAACATACACACACTGAAGACTGAGTGCCCAGCTGCAGTTCCTACAGACATGCTTTGTTGCGGCCCTTACTGTAACCTCATTGTTAATTCTGAAGTCCAAGCAAGCTGCATTCATTGTGCACCATCCACAGACCATGGTTCAAAAGTCATCTCAGAACTGCTGATTTATCATTACTGTTGCTGTTTAACATCGAGGTGAGCTGATACGGGAAGATATTTATCCATCTTTTTATTTGAGGGAAGATATTTATCCATCTTTTTATTTGAGGGAACTCTCAGTTTTCCTCTTCTATGTGTGATTTTGTGTAGACTTCATGAGGCTCACAATATCAAAATAAAGTAAAAAATGATTTTGAAATCTAAAGCCTCTTTCCAAATTTTTTGGATAAAACTGGCTTTGTTAGCTTAGGATATTGATATACTTTGGTAAGATAAAGCAATAAAGGAGAAACACTGCTGTATGAGGTTTTTTTTCATCACTGTCTGGAGTAGATGTAGGTTTGGATTTACCCAGTCAAAAGGGCATAAGGCTGGCTGCAAATCCAAGAATGAGAATGTACTTCTGGGTTCAGCTCAGCAATTGAATAAAGTGGTGTTCACGTTGGATTATCCACATAATTTTCTTGTTTCTTGACTTTTGTTACAAAGACATCAGTTTTATTTTAAGAGTCTGAAAAGGCTTTTGAATACTGAGGCTTTGAAATGTCTGGGAAACTTTCCTTCAGCAATCAAAAGCTTGTACAGGGTTGTGGCCTGCATTTTTAATAGTCTTTACTCAATTTGTGAATTCAAATAAATGACCTAAGGCACGAGCTTTCACCCATCTAACAATAATACAACTGACTTCAAAAGGTAGATGTAAGTTGTCATGTGGCTGTTGGACTAACGGCAGTTTATTTGTCCACTATCACATTGCTTTCATCTCCTTTCTGTCACCTTGTCCAAACTGTTACTTACCTGGTCATATTGGCAAGCCTTGGACTCATTGCCTTGAGTCTACAGCAGAGCATCAGTTCTGATCTGCCATTTACCAGACCCTCACATAAAACAGAAGGTGGGGGCAAACTACATTCCTTGGTATTTCTGTGCAGATCTGAGCATCTGTAGCTTTTACTGAATGCTATACACCTCACGGTGGTCCTATTGATTGTGTCCTACTGTTTCTAAGAGACCCACTTCACAAGTGGAGTATCAAAACAACTCTAAACAGGCTTTTAGGTGTGGACAGTAGATAGCAGAGATGGGAGCGAGTATGGAAATCCTCATATCTACTCCTAGCTTCTAGACATCTGCCTTCTGTCACATGTAATTCTGAAACCAACATCCTTGTCTCTTTGCCTGTATTTCATGTGTGGTATTTTGGGGAAAGCTTATTAAAGCCAAGCTTAAGTGTAGCCAGAGCTTAGTTACAAGTGCAAACATATCGTCAACGTCTGTCTTGCATTAGGATCTTTCCAGAAGGCATTTAAATACAGCCAAGGTGGCTTCACGGGATTTGCTTTCTCCCAGCACTTGGTTTAACTGTTCTTAGAAAATGTGGGAGTTTGGGAGAGCGTATATGTCAGCACCATAAGGATTTGCAGGGTGGAGAGGAGAGGAAAATTATGGTAGGTTATTTTAGAGCCCAGCCAGCCGTCTTCTTTGCTTGAGCTTTTCAGTGAAAGTAAGATAAACTCAGCAAGCTCCTGTAGTAGTTGGCTCTCTGGGAAGATGCCAACTTCTATTTCTGTGTTACAATTGGATTACACAACCCCAGAGCCGTGTGGGTTGGAGTGGTTGCACATTCATCACCACCTCCTATCTGCATCTGAGCTCAGCTCTGAGACCTTGAGAGGTTGGATCGGACCCTTCGGGAAGGACAGGAGGCAGCAAGCAGCTGCTGCATTGTGCTGCACTGATCGTGAGGGCTACTCTTTAATGAAGCTTTCCCAGCTTACTGAAGCTTTGCTCCAGCTTACTAGTATGAATATAGCCAACAGTCCTATCCCCTTCTCAGTGAGTTCAACTCAAACAGATGTGGTTACACATCTCTGCAACCTCTGTGCTCTTCCTTCTGAGCCAGACCATTGGCAACTGCTCTGGTCGCCTCACTGTCCCAGCATGATCTGGCCTGGTCTGGTGTGGCAAATGTGACAGAAAGGAATGAGGAGCACAGCAGTGCCCATGGCTCAGTATCCTTTTGCCTGAAGGATCAAAACACCTTCCAGAGATGAGCAGTATAGTCTCAGCAGATCAAGAGCCTCTTTACGGTACTTATGGAAGTTTCCAATGATTCTGATGCCTCAACTAAGCTCATCTTCATTTTATCCACTGACAAGTTTGAGAATTGTGTACTTCCTCTCTCTTGCTTGTGGATTTGACAATGTATTGACCAGTTTTTAGTAACCTGCAGTTAAGCTCCTTCCCTCTGATGACCAGCTCTTTCTAGACTGACGTCTTTTCCTGCCCTTTGCTTCTATGCAAATGTAGATCTCAGGCCCATTGAAAGTCTCTGCAGTGCAAAGCCTTCTTTTATTTTGACACATATCAGAAATTACTTCATAAACGTCAGTGAAGAGGAGAGTTGGAATTATCTTCAGATTTTATAACTTGGATAAAAAGTCTGGCTGCAAGCTAAAACTTGACACATGAATCTCAGCCAGGAAATAATTTCCCTTCTCTCCCTCCAATACAACAGCAAACAACTCCTCCCCTTCCCAAACGCTTGCAAATTTCTCAGTGGAAGAAGGTTATTTTAGGAAAGGACTAAATAAAGAAAAGTTGGTAAGTAGCAGAATCTCTGGAGTGAGGAATGGATGGAAGGAAAAAGACTTAAAATTATGCAATTTAAAAAAATATATTATTATTGCACTTCTTCACTTGAAATGGCTTACAGATATACTGAGTGAGCAGAGTAGATCACATTTGTGTTGTCTTTCAATAACATCAGCTGCCACTAGACCTGTAGGTGCTGAATATCAGCACAATAATGTGTTTATTAACAACATTAAACAGACCAAGGCAGAATTGGGAGATCTGTATGTGCTGGAATCAGATTAAACAAATTTGTCATCCAGCGTTTCCAGCTGAGCTTGTGCTGCAGTTTGCATGTATTATGTCTAAATCACATCTAATTGATGGAAAGAGTCCTCAAATACCTGCAGGAAAGGGTCTCTAACAATCCCTACAGTGCTCAATTTTGTTACACTCTCCCACACCAGCTCTAATTCCCATTAATTTCTGTCGCAGCCAATGAATGAGAATAAATATTTCCTGTCCTTTCTATAAAAATCCCTTCTGCATTTGTCAGCTTGCTTTTCTGATGTTTTGTTGGCAGAGAGGTGGAACCATCGGCACATTAGTGCCTAAGCGCTTGCACCTGTTTTGTCCCTGTTGATCTACATGGACTAAAGGACAGTCAGTTTATTCATCCATATCCCGGATGAATTAAATATTATTAGTCATTAAATATCATCCACATCCATATCTATGAGAGCTATTGCTGGGAGTTGTTCCTTTGGTCATGCTTAAAAATTTTGGTCTTGGGGTTATAACACCCAATCATCTGCATGCATCCCCTACCAGGTATCTCTGGAGGCAAGAAGAAGCATGAACATACCTATGCCCTTCCAGTGCCAATGTGTCAGCGACCACACATCTAGCAGAGGACACAGTTGTCCCATCTAGATGACAGATAATTATCTGACAGTGCTTAGCCAACAAATACATGGCTCCAAGAGGGTGTTTTTACAAGGAATTAGATGTTTTTTGTCCTTTGTAATTTACCAGGCATGTGTAGAACACCACTCCACTTTCATTTACTTGACCAGGTGTATGCTTGCCCTGCAAGATAGACAGAAACAGAATAATCATTATTTAATGCCACATAGATTCCTCTATCCAGTGTTATGAACCTCTGAGAGTGCAGCCCTCTTTATGATCATCTACATCCCATCCTCCTCTCTTCAGCAGAGAATAAAGTTTCAGCACATTTAACAAGATTACCCCTGTCTTTAAGTAAGACTTAGAGCAAACTCTTGGCAAATGAGACATGTAGGCAGATTTCCAAAAGTGTCCCCATTTTGAGAAAGATCCGTGATCTTCCCAGCTCTGAAAATTCCTCTCGTCTATCTCAAAAGAGACACAGCACACACCCAGATCCCCTGGATGCCACTAACCTGTCTGCCCCAAACATTCACAATAAGGAACTTTCCTTTTTTTTTGGATAATGTGGATATATATGCCTTAATCTGTGACATGATTGAGATGCAGATTTTGTATTACAAACTTTTATTGACTAAACTTCTAATTATTGAAAGCTCAACCCATCATACGCTCCAGTGCTGGTCAATTTCTGCAAGACCCTTTCTGGAAAATGAGTTTCCAGATTGCCGGAGGCAGGGATACCATGGCAGACAATGCATGGTAGTTATTAGGAAATATTTATTCTCATTCATTACCATTCATGGAAAACTGTGTGTTCTAGTCTCAACCTCTGAATTTGCACAGGGAAGCACTGAGATCACTCCATGAAACTGAAGAATCTGACCACAGGTCTTGGCTCCCCTATTGCTTCCATTCTTGCACCATCCAAACTCTGAATATAGACTTTCCTAGTTTTTGAATATATCAGAAAACCCTCAAAATGACATATTTCCTGTTATCCCTTTTAGAGAGAGGAAGTGAAGCATGGGGAGACTAGTTCTTGCTTTTCCACTAACTGAATATTGCCCTTTCTGTAAAGGAGACATCCAGTTCCTTTCCGCTGATTAGGACACTCATTTTATCTGCCTGCTTTGATTAGGTGTGAAGTGTGTGTGTTGCTTAATGAGAACAAGCTGTTCAGATAACGCAGCTCAAAATAATTGCTGTTTTGCTGTTCCAAAATTACCATTGCCAAAAGACAACAGAAGTGTGCTAGTTAAGAGAGTAGACTGGAGCCCAGGTCTGGATTTCTTCACAATGCATTTGTTGTTGTTGTTCTCTATTACTACTGTGATGTCAGGCAGTTTGTATGGTTTTGTGTGGATGGTTTCTGGTGCAGATGTTATAAGCTGCTACTGCTGGAGGTGTGGGAGGCAATTCAGTTCATAGAATCATAGAATCATAGAATCATAGAATCATAGAATCATGGAATCATAGCATCACAGTATCATAGAATGGCTGGAGTTGGAATGGACTTCAGAGATCATCTGCCAGTTTAGACACAAGGCCCAAAGCCCCACCATGGTGATGCTCCATCCCTCCTGACCTTGAACACCTCCAGGGATGGACTTTGAACACCTCCTGGGAAGACCGTGCCAGTGCCTCAACAATCTCATCTACTATTTGGGACTGTCCAGGTCCTGGCTCTTGCTACTACTAATGGGGTGCAATACAATAAAAACTGGTGAAGCATATTTAACTTGAGTGTCAGAGAACTGCAATAAAAACAAAATAACTATCTACAGGATCTTCAAACTGATAGAAAAGCACATACATAAATGGTAGTACAGACTTACAGAGACACACTTGATACCTACCCATAAATATTTAGCCAATAATAAAGCAGACTTTACAGGTAAGTGCACATGACAGCAGGATCTTACCAGATTTTGCAGATCACAAGGCAATTATTCACAGAATGTCCAAGAAGAAAACGGGGTTGTGATGGAACTGTGTCTCAGAGATGTCACTGTGTGCTCACTGTGCAGTGTTATGAAATTATTCCCCTCCAACACAATTAATTTAGGATTAAACAGCTGAGAGTCACTGTTGTTACATGAACCAGCAGCTGAGTGCATGCCTTCCAATTTAGGTTCTTCTTAGAGTTCACCACATGGCACTCATCAGCCTGGGGACAAAGTGTCCAGAGCTGCTATGGCTGTCGCTTGAGCAGCTCTGCCTCCTTCATTACTTCTCAAAATCAGGCTGGGATGAGAGTTGCAGGCTTATGTGCACTGGGAGCCTCACCCTTATTTGGAGACCTTATTTTCTATGGACGCTGTATGCCATCCTGTGTGAAAAGCTTTTCCCTGTAGAAGGCAGTAAGTTGCTCAGCAGATATTTCTATGTGTATATAAAGCATAGCAAAGCTGTAGAGAGAGACTTGAGTCATTAAATATGACCCTATGTTTCCATGACCCAGCATTTCTAGGGAGAATTCAAATGCTGGTTCAGGAGCAAGACCCTATTGGAAGGATTATACTGGAGTGAAGCAGCAGCCTTTGATTTCTATGGAAAGTAGAAATTAATTCCCCGAATTCTTGGAGCCATTTAAACTCAGGCAGGCAGGAGGGTGATCCCTGAAATATGGCACCCCAGAACCTTTTTATCGAACTCTGCCATGCTCAGAGCAGTCTGCTGCCCATGTACTGTATTCGGGTTGTCTGGAGCCACTCAGGATTTACAGTCCACGCAGCACTCGGAGCTGAGGACAGCAGGATGGGACTATCAGAGAGCAGCAACCCCATCAACCAGATGTTAGTGCCCTCAGATTGTTATTTGAAGCTGCTGATTAGTCTCCCCAGCATTTTGCCTCATTGGCTTATCTCTCAGTGTGCTGATGTTAGCCAGAGAGCACCTGCAGATTGTAGATGTTTGTTTTGCCTTGCCTTTGCCTTTGGTCTCCCCACCCACACTGAAGCTTTTCCACTTCACCTCTGTGGGAGTCTGTGCCCTGAATTAACAACAAGCCCTGCTCTCTGCTCTGCCTACACATGTTGTCACCTCTTGCTCTGTCACCCCCAGTGAGCATGCCTATCTTTAGTAGCCATGGGTGATGGATTGATGGTTGGACTGCACGATCTTAATGGACTTTCTCAGCCTTTACAATTCTATTATTCTCTTCTGGCTTGGAAGGAGCACAGCCACCAACTCCTTGCTGAGGTCTCCAGGTTGGGTTGGGTTCATGGTGTAGCTCAGGAGCTTGGCTCTCGGCAGATGCAGATGTCCCTCATCAAGCCCCTGTCCTTCACCCAGGCTGATTTCAGTGCTATTGCTCTTGATTCTGTTAAGGTTTCACATATCTCCATGCTTACTTGGAAAGGCTTTGGTAGAGTCTCTGTACTGCTCCTGCCATGGCAGGGGCATCTCCAGCTGTTTGCATAAGCACCACACCGAGTTGTATGCACACTATTTCTAGTGCTCACTTTTTTGCTCTGAATTAGTTGTTCTGACTCATCCTCCAGAGGAATTTCTTTTTCTCCAGACTGTCAAAACAACCCATAAAACCAATGTTTCCTACTCAGGATCTAGGTTAGATGCATTAAGTAGGGTGGTGCAAAGGCTCTCAGAAGAGATCCACCAAATCCAGCCAAATGCAGGTTGGAGTATGTCCTTTTAAGCCCCCCCCCTGCTTTCCTACACCCAAGTGGATGTGAAAAATTAAATAAAATTTCTATGGCCTTTCTTCTATCTGTTCAGGAGTGATAAGGAAAGCCTGGCTTCCCAGAGGCATTAGAGGATGGCAGGTTGCCTCAGGGCACCTACTTTTATTCTTCAAAATCCAGAAGCTTTCCTGCAGCAGCAGTGCATGTAGAGTTTCCATCTGAGCCTGTGGCCAAGGAAATCCTATCTGTTTGTAGAGGCAGCTCAGCTGCAGCAGCTTATGTGAAGTATGAAGCCAAAACATCCAGAGTGGAGGGATTTATAGGGGAACATGACATTTATAGATGTTGCGTTACTTTAAACATTTGCCTTTCTCAGCATGGGTTTTCCTCCTGTGCATAAAACTTTCCCCAAGTATGATACATGTGATAGGAGGAGATGTGGACACCACTTAAAGCAAATGTCCCTGCTTCTGTGACTGCACAAATGATGCCACTGAATGCATTGTACTCACACTTCCAGCATTTCCATATGTCCCTGCTGGGATTTGCTCTGCTTCTCTCTCTCCATTTGGCCTCAGAAGTGACATACGAGCAAAAGTTTATGTATGTGCTGTCTGGGAATAATAAGCCCAGGGGTGGGGAAGTAAAGGGACTAGGAGGTCTCCTGCTGTTCTGACTTCTCAGCATAGAGGACATAGGCACTCACCATCCTTGCTTTGAACCTGTTGGTTGTATGAGAGATTGACTGTTGGTTGCATAAGGCATTGCCTTACTCACAGGGGGCTTTGAAGTCTTTGTGACCTCAGTCAACCTTGTTTCCACATTGCTCAGCCCCTGTCTCCTCTCACCTCATTGTTCACAAATGGAAATAGTTTTAGATTAAAAGAAGGGAGATTTAGACTGAATGTAAGGAAAAGGTTTTTTAAAATAAGAGTAGTGAGGCACTGAAG
Organism: Perdix hodgsoniae; assembly: GCA_035772895.1. NCBI lineage: Eukaryota > Metazoa > Chordata > Aves > Galliformes > Phasianidae > Perdix > Perdix hodgsoniae. Next base: position 27,165,733 of record JAPSGF010000006.1, read on the forward strand.
TGTGCTGTCCAGAGAAGTGTGTGGATGCCCCATCTCTGGAGACATTCAAGATCAATCTGAATGGGGCTCCAAGCAACCTGATCTAGCTGTAGGCATCCTTGTTGACTGCAGAGGAGCTGTGACAACTGCCCTTTAAGAATCCCTTCAAATTCAATTCTATGATTCTGCAATCGCATGGCTCTTAATCTTTTGTGGGACTGCATGCACAGCTGATCTGCAGAGACACAGGCTCTTGGTTCAGCCACCCTGATCCTGCCACCAGCCATATCTCGCACTCTTTCGTACTGCAGACAGCAATGGTTAATCTGAACATAAGCCCTGCAGACATCCAGGCAGCAACTTACCACTCTAAATCATTGATCACCTCTGCTGGTGCCTCCAGAGAACTCCTACAGGCTGCAATACATTGCTCTGAAGTAAGTCATGCTTAAAGCAAACACTCTGAATCCAGTGTAACGTTGGTCTAAACAAATACAATCCTCATCCAAATGAATATTGATGAGGATAACTTGGTTTCTGCACCAACAGATGCTGGTTATTAGCTTAAGCTGCACCTATAGTTGCAGGTAACTCATGATAGAATGAGAGGTAATGGCCTTAAGTTGCAGCAGGGGAGGTTGAGGTTGAGTGGGATTGAGTTGGATGTTGGAGTAGAGGACCTTAATGGTCTTTTCACCTCTAATGATTCTGTGATGCTTCAAGGGATGATATATTTGAAAATATCATACTTCCCTCAGTGTTTTCCTGTTAAATAAGGGTGCACATTTAATGGGACCATTAAATTAAATGTCCAGGAGCTGTTGTAGCATGGGGCAGAGGTGAGCTCATTCAAAAACCAACACAGACATTTCAATAGCAATAAGCAGTGCATAAGCTGCCAGATCAGCCGTGTCCTGTTTCCCTGTGTTCTCATCAGTCAGAGGGAAAGACACAATCCATTTTGTTTCTGGGTCTTGCCAGTCGTATCCCTTCTTTGATATTTAATTAATTCACTGTGTGCATATGTAGGGGGAACGGTGACCTAATCCTATTGAAATACATGCCAAGCAAAACAAGGTTAGGTATAGACATGGTCACACAGCAACTTTCAATTAGGGAACAATACACTTGAGGTAAGGCATGTTGGCAAAGTAGTTACAGGCATATCAGAGCTAATTAGCTTCATTGTGACAGTACTAATACCTTGTGGGGAAAAGCTGAGTTAGAAATTAAAGCGGACTGCGAGTTTTGGAAACTTTGATATCGGTGGAAGTGGAATTTTTTTGTACAAGCAACAGAAAAATAGCCTCTTTGAGAGTTTCAAAGGCCATCTGAAACTCCAATGCTAACTCTGAGACAAAAATGACTGGGAAAAAAAAAAAAAAGCAACAGCTCAGTTATCAGAATTCAAGCTGAGCAAAATGTAGAAACCCATGAAGCAGCACAGCCTGTGAGACAGACCTACAAACTCGCTCATTCTCAGCATCTAAATTGCTTCCAGTAGCAGAGAAAAGATGCGTTTACTTCCTTATTAAAAACATAACTTAATCTTGTCTTCACATAGCTTTCCTTTAAGCTCAGCAAGGTTGAGCTGGATACTGCACATTTAACTTCAGTGTCATTTGCTTATAACTAGTCAACTAATAACTAATGCACGGCATTCCCCAGGAACAGGAAATATCAGGAATATCTCCTACTTGTGACAGTGCTCAGAAGCAAGCAGAGCAGCTGCTGCTTTGCCTTGGATTGTAGCTGTGCTGCCAAGCCTTAGAGCTGGTTTGTCCTGTGTGTGCGTAACCCCTGTGATGGAATGGGGAGAGCCAGGAGCAGTGGTGTGGCTGCTCTCTGCCTTTCCATGCACTTGTCCCCAAGGTTAGTTATTTCACTGCCTCCTCAGGGTACTTCTAATGGAGAAGGGACACAGGTCTCAGCAAAGAGGCTGTGGAGGTGGAACCACCACTGTGAAAATCATAGAATCATAGAATGGCCTGGGTTGATAAGGGCCACAATGATCTAGTTTCAACCTCCCTGCTATGTGCAGGATTACCAATCACTAGACTAGGCTGCCCAGAGCCATGCCCAGCCTCACCTTGAATGCCTCCAGGGATGGGGCATCCACAGCCTCCTTGGGCAAAAAAACCCCACATCTCTCTGGGCAAAGTGATGGACCCCTGGAGTGGCCATGAGATCCTCCCCTCCCCATGCTCTGCTCCACCTTGGACACCCAAGTGCTGCCCAGCCTTGAGCTGGGAGGGATGCTGGTAATACAGGAAGCACAAGGTATGGTGGGACTGAGCGCCAAGCACCGAGCCCAGCACTCAGCCCTTACTTCTGCATCTCCAGAGAAACAAGGAAGAGGATGGCTGCTCCTGCTAAACTGCTTAGATGTGAGACTTGGCTGCTCCCCTCCCAGATCCACCACCGCATTCCTGTGGCATCTAGGGCAAATTGCTGAGAGGAATGCTTTCAAAGGAAACAAGACAAGTGTGCAGCCCATCCACCTCAGAGCAACTGGAAAAAGCAGCCGGTTGGCTCCTGGTGTGCATCTCTCACCCACACAGCTGCCTGTGTTCAGCAAGGAGGGGGAAGGGGCTTGGAGGTGTCCCAAAGTGAGGTCTCACCCTCATGATGTCTTTTTCTCTTCCTAGAGACCCTGTCTCCCACTGGCTGTGCAGGGAATTTAAGGATTTGCTGTCAGGACTGACTTATCTGCTCACTTGGCACCAGTGAGATGCCTGTGGTAGGCAGCCTGGCTCATACCCTGCATCTTTTTTTTTCCTTTCCTGTCTTCTTGATTTGTGTGGTTTCTCTCCTCTTTAAGGCATCTCCTCTTTCCTTTGCAAATACAAGGAATAATTCAGTTGGTTCTTTCCTGGGTGCTGACAGTGATGAAGGCAATTATCATGGAGTCACATTTCTACCACCATCCCCCATCCCATCAGAAAGGATGGATCAGGCTGTCACCTGGTATCTCCACATCTTCCCCCTTAGCAGAATCCCAGACTTCAGGACTCACTTTATCCAGGGAAGGCAGAGCCCAGGCGATGCTCGCGTGTGGTTTTGGAACTAGAGACCTCTATCTAGATATCTTCAGGGCTGAAAATATTTTTATTATCCCTAAAGGGCCTCCAATCCCCCCTGTGTCCTCCAAAACCATCCTAGTCTGGCTTCAGAGAGTCGAGGGCTGCAAGTTTGAAGGGCAGGGTTTTAAAATAGATGCTTGCCATACCCACTGCAGATGAGAGCCACCAGATATTCAGACACCTTGCCAGAGAGGAAGGTCTGGTTTTTCAAAGTGCTTCATTGTGGGGAAGGATCTTCTTTGAAAAATCTGTTGTTCAGCTTAAGGTCATTGCTTTAAAAAAATCTCAGAAGAAAAAGAATAGATTGTGGGTGTTTTTCCTTCTGAAAAATGATCTTCCCAGTAAATTAACCATCCTGTGTGCTGAGTTGGTGCCTTGGTGGAGCTGCTGGCACTCAAGTTTTACGTCACAGCTTGTAAATACCATCACATTTTCCAGGGAGATGGCCCATGGTCATCTGCTCAGAGGAATGTCAGGGCACAGCATCAGCCAAGAGACCTGCCAAAACATAGGCCAAGAGCTGCCCCAGCAGGCCCTTGAGTGATTCTTCAGGTGGTTTTCCTCCAAGCAGCAGCTTGATGCAGATCAGAACCAACAAGACTGCTTTAACAGTCCCCTGATTAGAGAATATAGGTTTACTTCTGTTTCTAGGGCAAGTTCCTCCAACCTCCAAATATCCTTATGCTGCCATCGCAGCTTCCCCTGGGTAGCTAGTGATGCCAGCCACCATTTGGTGGGTCTCTGGATACAATCCATTTCAGTCTGTGCAAGTTACCTAGGCAATGAAAAGGGTCCCAGAAAGTGGGCCTCTCAAGGTAAGTGTATGAGTCAGGCTAGAAGTCTCCCTTTTGACATGGCCATTTGTATCCATTGGTGATTGGGAATGTTGAGATTACTTGTCCTGACTGGTGGCTGTTTAGAGGTTTAAAGTGAAAATCTGCCTTTAGTGAGCAGTGGAATGAGGGAGAAAGACATTTTTTGCAGTGCTAAAACATGTGGTGGCTGTAGGCTGGCAGAGGCCTCTGCAGACAGTGCTTCCTATCCCACTGAATCTCTGATTCTGATAGTTTGAATTAACTGATAGCTTGTGCCACAAGCCTTATACTTCCCACAGTAAATAGAATCATAGCATCATTAAGGTTCTATATAGTCCATCATCTAGTCCAACCACCAATTCATTACCACCATGCCCACTAAATCATGTCCATCGTGCAGAAATGCTGATCCAGTTATCCTTAGAAGAACAGGCACCACCATTTCTTTTTCTATCCAGGTTGTATGTACCCTGGTGTTCTGTACAAAGCAATGGAAGGAAAAAGCAGTTTATTCCCACTAATGACAGTGCTGCTGGATTTGCCCTCAGACCGTTTCAGAAGCTCTGAAAGGTGCAGCCTTGCAGCAAACACTGGTAGTTTAACCAAGCTTCCCCAACACGATGGTTTAACAGTGCTGACAAGGGCTTTTCCACACTTCAGCAGGAGTGTTAGTCTTGGCTGAAAAGCCCCAGTAACTGGAGGTTAAGTGACTCCATCCCAAACCCCATCTGGCAGAGGGCTGCCAGATCCCTCCTCCTACCCCTCACCACATCATCTCTCTGTCCATCCAGCTTGCTTGCTCCCACTGAACCTGCCCAAAGAGGCCAAACAGAAGGAGAAAGCGATGCTCACAGTCTGAAATTTGGTGATGGCGAGGTATGGCTCAAAGGGAATTGCTCCTGCCAGGAAAGACAAGGTTTGCCTGCCTGAGCTGTGTCATGTCTCTGCAATTTTCACCAAGAGCTTGTCTTGCTGAACACACAGAAGGGCTTGGGGAAATAAATCCTGGTGGAGTTAAAGAAAAATAAAGAGCTATGTTTGGCTTCAAAGCCCCTCTTGAGAGAATGCATGAATTATGGCTGTACTGAGACTAATAGAGCTGGAGGAACGCGCTTCATGTTGCATAAGGTTTCAGTTTAAGATGTTCTATATAACATTAACAGTGGTAAAGCACAGAACAATGTGCAGCAAATTCAGACAGCTTTTACCTTTGCTGCAGGACAGATTTACAGAAGGGGAGAGAGAGAGGAGAGCAGTGTGGGGTTGTGATGAACTTCTGGGTGCAGTGTGCAGGAGGCTTGGCAGCACAGCAGAAAGACTGCTTCCCAATCACAGCCTTTGGGCTGTGTCTCCATTGGATGCTCCCAACAACAGGTTGTGTTAGGGTGATGCTTGGTCTGGGATGCTGAGGGAGCATCCCATGGTAGCACAAGCACAGTCAGCAGTGTGGGTCCTGAAAAAATTATGGGGACAAGAAACCAAAGTGACTTATCCCTGGGTCTTGTAAAGAAATGTCCTGTTCATGCAGGGGAGATGAGGTCTTACAGACATGCATTTAAAGATATTCCCACAGTTATCTTGGGTGATGAAACACAATAGATATCCATGTCCAAAAATTCTGTCTGACGTGAAAGATATTTTTAGAGGACCTCAAATGAAAGACTTCTCCATAATCATAGAGTCATTAACGTTGAAGAAGACCACTAGGATCATTTAGTCCAAATGTCAACCCAACTCACCATGCCCACTAACCCATGTACCTCAGTGCCACATTTATACTTTTCCTGAACACTTTGAGGGATGGTGACTTCACCACTTCCCTAGGCAGCCTGTTCCAATGTTTCACCACTCTTTCTGAGAAGTTTTTCCTCGTATTCAATATGAATCTCCCCCAGTGCAACTTAAAGTCTTTTATCTCTTGTCCTAAATGGCTCTCCAGTGCTCTTCAGCAGTGCAACCCATTGGGAGTATGCATTAAAAGCTGACTAAATCTCAACTTCTCTTCCTTCAGTAGATGGTCAAAACTTGGGTACCACTACTGTTTTGAGTGACTTGAGCTCTGCAACACTGATTCCAGCTGTAAATGGACAAATTGTGTTGGATGAACACTACCATCATGCCTTTGTCCATGGAAGTTTTCCTGTCCACGGTCTCATTTTAATGATGCTTACAGAAGGCAGATGCGTGTGTCTGTCAATCAGACAGAAATTCTTACATGTGGCAATTCAGACTACCTAGTAAAGGGCTCACATGCCTGTAATGTGACATTCTGAAAATCAGTTTGATGTAATGCAGTGCTGATTTGTTTGGCAGATAGACTGACTGTGTAAATCATCTAGATGTCGTGAAACTTAAGACCGGGTGTATTTGTGACAGGATGTTTCAGACAAATGCTTGAATATATGTAATTTGTGGTTTCTCAGCTGTCTGGGCTAAATCCTAAGGATGTGTGTGGATCTTCTTGTGCTACCTTTTTTGCTACGTCTTCTTGTACTGCTCTGGATTTGTTTAAGTACCACTGAGGATGGTTTGCTGACCCAACTGTGGAATATACAAATAGAGATGTCCAGAGTAAACCTTCTATAGGTCCTCTCATAATGTAACTTCTGAAGGAAATCTTGAAAAATAATTCACAGATTTGTCTGAAGAACTGTCTTCACTCCACTTCCCAGGTCTATGGGCATATATACCTTGTTAAGTACATCAGTTTAGACTTATTGCTTAACTCCCTGCTGTTGATTCTCAAGTGACTTAGCTTGCTGGATAAACATTTCAGTATCTTTAAATGTGATGTCAAAAAAAAAAAAGAAAAAAAAAAAGAGGAAAAAAACTCTCTAGCGCATTTGGCATGACAAGCTGCTGTGGGGAATGGGAGCATGAATCGTTCCTAGAAAAAGAAAGTCAGTTCTTAGTAGTTTTAGCAATGCTTTTGGATTAAAGCTTGATCTTGATGTTCATCAGTGCAAACTCTGCACAGATATGGACTCGCGAGACTGGACAAAATGGGGTGTGAAATTCCTCTTTGTAGATATGCTTCATAGGAAGGACTGCCCAAAGTGGGGATATCTCAGCTGGCAGTAAACAAAAAGTTTCGAGTAGCAACATGAACCAAGGGCTGGCTTACTCCTTACCTATTTATTCTTGGTTAATTACACTGCCTGGACTGAGCTCCAGCCTGTCAGATTTACACAGTTCTCAGCATCAGATCTAACAGTTTAAAAATAACTTGGGTGCACCCATGTGAACCACAGCTCTGGCAGCAGCAGCAGCAGAGGTAGGACAGCACTCATATTTATACACAATCCTTACTTCAGAGCCCATGAAAAATGCTGTTTGCAACCAGCTAATGAGAATGTGTGGACCTCGCCTTCTTGTTTTTCCACACATAGAAGGATCAAAGGAGTTCATTTTTCAGCTAGTTGTCCTGTAATTTCAGGTAGGCATCCTATTAGACATTATTATTAGTGAGGCCGTAACTATTGCTTGACCTGTTGGTAGGCAAACTTGTGTGGGTCTTAGTTGTTATATTTGTGTTGCTCCAGTGTTCTCTTTGGACATCTGCAGGTAATTTAAACATTAAACCATTGTCTTCAGGCTGGAGAGTGAAGATCTGGAAAAGGAATGGTGTAAGCAAATAAGCTGTCTGGCTTTCTAATAGTTTGTGAGAAGTTTCTAGTATCTCTGCACAGCTGCCCAGCCTTTGCTGACAGGAGACAAACCTCAATGGTTTGAGAGTGCCTCAAGGGTGAGGCTAATGCCATCCCTGATGTCAGCTACCAGACGTTGCAATTTCCTCAGCAACCAGCCCAGGTAGATGTGATTGCGTTCAAACAATAGCACACTTCAAGTGCATGAATATACTGGACTCTGTGATATAGTATCAGTACATGCCCGTCCACCAGTACACAATGAGAAATGCAAGAAGTCACAGAATCACAGAATCACAGAATCATCAAGGTTGGAAAAGACCTAAAAGATCATCCAGTCCAACCATCACCAATACTCCCCAGCTAAATCCTATCCCTCAACACAACATCCAAACGTCTCTTGAACACATCCATGTTCGGAGACTCCACCACCTCCTTGGGCAGTGCATTCCAATGCCTGACCACCCTTTCCGAGAAGTAATATTTCCTAATGTCCAGCCTGAATCTCCCCTGGTGCAGTTTGAAACCATTGCCTCTAGTTCTATCACTGTCTACACGAGAGAAAAGGCTGAGTCCTCAGGCTGAGTCCCTCAGGAAGTGAAATTTCCTCCTGCAAACATCTTGTCCACACAGTGGTCTCCTGTGTAAGGATTTAAATTCAAGATAAATTCTGCTTGAAGCTTTGCAAGGGTTTGGCAAACACGGCAGCCAAGAGGTGCCAGCTGTTTTCAAACAGCTCTTGGAACGAGTTGTGATCAAAATCAAACTCCCTCCTCTTTAGTGCAATTTCTGATCTTCATCTGTGAACTTACAGTCTTCCTAGTGTGCATTTATAAAAGATTCCTGGTGAGAGGGTACTCAGGGTAAGCACTGCCCTTTCAGCAAAGCCCCGTAGTGCTTTTGTACAGGAAACATGAGCTCATGGCTACTGGAAGAAGTTGCTCTTTTGACCAACCGTGGTTTTTGTTGCTGAGGGTTTCCAAAGCAAATGAACTTTTAGTAATCAAAGTGGGCTCCCTCCCTCTCTTTCAGTTGTTGAAAATACAACAAAGAAAGGTAGAAAGAAACATGCAGTTCTTCATCACCACACAGAGGATATACTTGTTTGCTTAGATTCTATGTCAGTTCCAAATGTTCTGCCAGAGAAAGCCTATCTAGGCTTTTGAACTCCAGTTTCAGATTATGAATAGGTCAACCTTCCTCCATAAATTCAACTTAACTTAAATGGGCTCAATAGGTCTTTCAAAGCAGCTCCAAAAAGTCACTGTGAACAATCGGTATCATTAAAGTCTACAATTTTGCATCTTAGCTGAACACAGAAGTGAAAGCAAAGCTTTTAGTAGAAGGGGTGTAAAAAAAGTCAGTAGAATTTCAAAAAAGCTGCTGTACTTTTGAAGAGTTGTGAAGTCCTTTGGGGAACACCTGAGTAAACCCTTACTTGAATAAGCTTTTGTGTAAAGCTCATCTGTTCCTATTTAATTTCTTCTGTCCCCTCAGCTCATGTGCTCCTCGGTCCAGAAAGCCCTGTTTGAGGAGGAGGACAGAGTGAAGAAGCTGCAGCAGAAGGTGGCAACGTTGGAGAAACGCAACAAACAGCTGCGAGATCGGGTGAAGAAAGTCAAGAGGTCTCTCCGGCAAGCTAGGAAAAATACCAGGCACATGGAGCTGATGAACCGAAAGCTCAGTGAGAAACTTGCCTCTGCTGGTGGTCAGATTCCCTACATTAACTCTTTAAAGCAGGAGAACTCACATGCTACCTACCTTAAAGTATAATGCAAGGGTAAGAGCTCAGGCCAATGATAATGGCAAATTTTGCCTGCATTAGATCAGGATCTGGCCCTTACACCTTGTCTACACTGCTTCAAACCTTGCATGGAAAATGAATCTGAACTTGCTCTAGACACAGTGCTAGATTAAAGAGGAATGCAAACTGGATTTGTCTGGGTATTGGAGGAACAGCCCAAAACCAAGTCCATAATGTTCTGGGTAGACATAGAGCCAGGTTATAACATAAAGCACATTGTGCTTCTTGGTCCTCTTCCCCCTACCTCTATCAACAGCCTGAGGTGGGGTGGGTGTGATAGAAGTTCAGTCAGGCATGTGACATGGGAGCAGTTCTAGGGATCTGATGCTAGCTTACCTTTTCTACACGGTCTGGGCAAGCAAGTGGACGTGCAAAGATGAATGCTGCAGGAAGGATGTAGGCATAAATGCTCCTTACTCCATCATGATCCCCTTCATCGTGCCTTAAGCTTGACTAAAGACTACATTTGGTATATGAGCACAGGCTATGTCCAGGACGCATAGTCAGTTTGGGCCCTTATTCAAAATGAAATGCAAATGTGCCCAAACTGTCTTAAGACTGTGTCTAAGTGTTTCTTAATATTCTAAAAAAAAAAAAAAAAAAGAAAAAAGAAAAAAGAAAAAAAAAGAAAAATCTAATATTTTTCATTTTACCAGGACATGCCTTAAGAGTCGTAGTAACTCCTTCAGGTGCCTTTAGTGTTGCTCAGCCAATGGAGCTGGAGAGCTATCAATCTGAGTTTGTGTCTAGGACCTAATCCAGCTTCTACCATAAGGAATGGATTTAGCCTAGATTCAGTGGGTGCTGGATCAGGTCTGATGGATGATTTCAGATCCTGTTTTCAAGCAGGTTTAACTTACAGTGTGGACAAGGCTTCAAGTTTTGTAATCACTGTTTGAGTATAAAGGAGGTTGCTGGGCAGCCTCATTTAGTTACGCTTAGATACTGTAGAGATCACATCAATATCAACAGGGCATTAAAAATTAAGGTAGTTTATATATGTATATATTCTAAAATCTTATAGAAAATATTTTTATTACACATTTGATATAGTCTAATTTCTTAAAATATGAAGCAAATCCCATTTCTTGGTTATCTCATTAGAAAAGTTCATCATGTTCTTTATTAGACATTTACAAAACTGAATTCTGTTGAAGCATCATAGGTTAAGGCTCAGCAACCACGAGTAATGTATTTTTCAGCTATGTTAATGTACCAGAGGATGTCTTTGGTCATGATAGTTAAACAACCTTCCTTCATAACAGGGCATAAGGAATAGAAAATGAAAGAAGGGTTTTTATGTCTTCTTTCCCTTCTCAAAATAGGTTTTCTTTCCCTGAGCATGAGCCTCAGGAGTAGATAAATCTCACGCTTTTCAACAGAGGCAGAGTCCTTGCTTAGCATCAGGCAATACTGACAATTTACCAGGGCTAAACCTGATTTATACATGATAGACCAATCCAGATGAACTTTAATATAGAGGTAAGGTCCTCAGAAATAACAATGTGGAAACCACCGTTATGCTCCTAACTCTCCAGGCTTTGCCAGATCACTGCATGGTCTCCATGCTGTTTCTCAGAGATTAAAAATAGAGTGTATCCAGGCTGCAGCTCTGTTGGACCACGCTTTAACTATCCCCACATTTAGGAAAAGCCCGTATCAGCTTTCAGCCATGAGCTTCAGTCCAAGCTAAGCTCAGAAGTTAAGACTTGCATTGGCTTTTAGGATGCCGCTGAGCTTAATTACCTTCCAGACTTGCTCCTTTTGGAAATAGAGCTTTCCCTTCCCCACTCCCCCCTTGAAATAATATTGGCATTTCTTAAGATTCTGACTCCTCCACAAGCTTCAAAGGCTTTGCCTACCAAATCAGCACAATTTAAGTTGTTTTATGCTGTAGTCAGCAACGCTGTTTCCTGAGAACTACAACTGACATAAGGCTTCCCTAGAAGCCATCAAGAGATTTTAACTCTAAAATGTAAATTCATAGGAAAGTATCTAATTTTGTTGGTTTGTTTGTTTCTGGTTTCTACACTGCTGTTAGAATAAGTTAACTGTTTTTTTTTCCTGGTATAGGTATTAAAGGCTTGTGGGTTTTGTTGTTTGTTAATAAAAATATTCCCCCTGTTATTCATTCATGTTTTATAAATGTTTTCATATAGCTGAGAAAGCATAGTTAACATACTTATGTCTTCACTATTTTTACAGTTTTCCCAAACATAGTGTTGAAAACATTCTCATTTGGCTGATTATTTTTTTTTATTGATGAAAAGGCTGAAATTTCCATCCTATTTTCACTCTCGCTGGAAACAAAAAGTAAACTGTTTTGTTTTCCTTATCAGTTTAGTGAGAATTTTGTTGCTTTGTAAAGAAAGCAAAAAGCAAATCCCCCAATGCAACATCCAAACATAAATCAAAATGTCTCCTTCAAACAGCAAACCAAAGAAGGGTGTGCCTTGTCATTTCCAGAGATAAGAACTGGCCATCAGATCAGACCAGAAGATAACCCTCTCAACAAGTAACAGGAGATGCCAAGCCCGAATAAAAATACCTTTCAAGTATCACTTTGATTACCTGCCCCTGATGGTGACAGTATGCAGAGAGTAGCCAAGAAGGCTGTGAAGGCAGGAAACATGAGTAAGAAGGAGAATTCATGTTATTTACACCTGGTTTGGTACATCACATACAGCTTGACAGAGTCACTAATTTTTAGACCCTGTTTTAAGCTGTTTTGGGGATCAGTTAATCTCAAAACTCACAAAGAAGGCACAAATTCATACCATTTTCCAAATTACTGCTAAGGGCATAATTGAGTATGTCCATGTTAAAGAGCTACCCAGGTGACACTGGTGAGAGGGCAGAAATGCAGAGGTAGTTGGCAAGCTTAAACAAGATGCAACGGGATGATATGGAAACCCAATAAAACATCTTGGGGAATAAAAATGGACCTCTAAGATCATCCAGTCCAGCCATCAGCCCATCTCCCCCATGCCCACTGACCATGCCCCTCAGTATCACATCCACATGTTTCTTGAACGTCTCCAGGGATGCTGCCTCCACCTGTTCCAGCTGTGCTCAGGTGAGGAAAACAATTGGTTAAAAACAACACCAAATGGGGCACACACTCCTCAGAAGTTCAGAGATGCTCTACAAATGAGTAACATTTGCTTTTGCAAATACATCAACAGCTTGAAGGGTGCCAGAGTCTCAGCAGAGTTGGTGCAGAGATTTTCAAGAGGCCACAGAGCAAATGAGTAGCAACAGTAATGAAATACAGAATTAGCTGGGTGGTACTGGATGTCTGACAACAAAAATAAATGAAACAGAATGCAGGTGATTTAAAAGGACAAGAAAAAATTTCATGTCTTTTCACGTGAAATGAGATGCAATATGTCCATATTAAAAAGTCCATATTAAAGAGCATTTAGTGATAGCAGGTTCAGCCACCCAGCATCATTAGACTGTTGGATCAGTCTTAAATGAAGATAGAGAATTCACACTGTATCATTCTATGAAAACATTGGCTGAACACTTGGTTGCAATCACAAAAGTAGTTGAAGGGGTGGAAATCCTTATGAGGAGAATAAAGGGGAATGATGGATTCACCATCCCTGGAGACGTTCCAGTAACATGTAGATATGGCACACTGAGGTACATGGGCTAGTGGTGGTGGGTTGATGGTTGGACTAGGTGATTTCAGTGGTCTTTTCCAGCCTTTATTATTATCTATGATGAACAACTCATCTTGCCAGGACTTCAAGAAACAGAAGAGATGAACTGAGAGAGAAGAATGACAGAAGATAACAGGAAAAGGAAATCTTAGGATTTTCTTCTTGGCATTATCACCATCACCATGTTGCACTTTTTCAGTCACTGGTTAGAATTTTGTACTGCTCTGCATCCAAAAAGCACTTTATGCTCTTTATATATCACAACAGGAAGAACTCATCTGTGGTTTTGTTTGTTTGTCTGTTTTCTTTAATTTTTTAAAGCAGATATTTATAGAACAAAGCGCATTAAATAAACTGAGTTATTTTCTCATAAATCACAAGCTACCATAGATGGGATAATCATACAGTAAAGACGTTACAGACAGCAGGCAACATTAGCAGCTTTCTCTGATTCTCAACACCAAAACCACTGAGAAGAGAATTAATTCCATATGTTATTCTGTTTGGGTTTTAGCAGAAGAAGTTTTTGGAGGAGAAGAGCACATCAGTGGTTCAGAGCCACATCAGTAAGGCCCTTTTCCTATACACAAGTCTTCTTGCCAAGCTAGGTAATCTGTCATTAATGAGGCAAAGAAGCCCAAACTAATTTCTAAAAGGGGAGAAAAAAAAATACAAGGAAAACTGTGGAGAGTAGATAAAACTGACAAGATATGTCACTCATTCTTACAATAAATCTAAGTAATTGCAAGGAAATTTCATTTTCCTCCCCATTTAACCCCAATTATTTTCATTTAATCATAGAAACATTGCTAGTTCCCTCCAAACCAGACTGCATTGTGTGTGAAACGCCGTTTCCAACATGCACTTGGGTTTAAGCATGTTCCTAACCCCGTAAAACAAACACAGAGAGTGGGACAGTGTGTTCCAGTGTACGTGGCTCTGTGCTGAGAGGACTCCTTGGCTTTGGTTGCCTTAGCTGTCTAGGGAACATGGCCAAGTCACACCAGTAGGGATTTCCCAGATGGCACCGGATCTCACACTCAATGAGGCAGGCAAATGATGGTGTAGTAGGGAGTGATGGCTCCTTACTAAAGAAGCACCCCTTGCTGGGCTAAGATTTGGTGACTTGATTGGTTTTCAGTTAGATGGGCTTGGTGGCATCACAGCACTGTTGGGGACTTACGGCAAAGTCTTAGTGCCTGCTTTCTGCTGTAGTTAACATTAATTGTGTACAGTGACATTTCTTTTTGGTTTTGTGTCTCAGGAAGAATTTTTTTTCTTTTCACTGAAATTTTCTACAAACAAACAGCTATTTATCACAGCAAGGTTGTTGTGGGGAGTAATTTTTTTGCAATTGTAAAATATAACCAGTGAAGTGACATTTTCTTTGGCAAACTCCCATGATATGGAGTCATAACAAAATTTGGCAGAAGTCTCTTCATGTCCTAATGACCCCTCCCAAAAAAAAAATCAGCAGGAAGTCTTCGAAATATTTCACTTTTGCAATGCAATGCATTCTCAGTAAAACTTTCACAGTGCTTCATGACTAAAACTGAAATGAATGTCCTTACTGAGCCTTTTTGAGCCTCTCCTGGGTCTTCATCTCAATTGGACAACTGAAGTGCCAAAGAAGGCAACACAGACAGAATCACAAACTGTCCCAACTTGTAAGGGACCCACAAGGACCATCAAATCCAATTCTTGGCTCTGCTCAGGACCACTCAAAAATCAAACCCTCTGTTTCCTACAGGAGGGACACTGGAGCTGGACTGCCAATAGAGCCAGAATGGTCTGACAGAGGTGGCCACCAGGATCTTAATGGGACTCCTGAAAAAAAAGGAGAATCATTTGCCATGGCACTATTCATTGGTGGCACTATTTACTGGTGGTCTGTACAAGGGAATACAAAGTTCCTGCAACTGCTGAGGCCTCAATTGTGTGTCAGGGACATTTCAGTGTGGTGAGAGAAGAAACTGGCTTGTTTGGAAAGGAAACTCACTATTTGGTTTGGTATGAGATGCTACGAGTACTGAGTAGAGAGACTGAGCAAAAGCCTGTGTTTAACTTGCTGCCTCCAGACACGGCTGAGCACTTGACCTGGCTCACAAAGACCTCATGCTTCTCTGGAAGTATGTCCAAACACCAGGTGTAGCTACAGTGCAATTTCAAAGCTTAACTTGGATGACATAGAAAAATCAGTAGCTTTAGTAAGAACAGAACCAAGATGTTGTGATAACAGCACAAAACTACTGTAGCTCAAGGAAAGTCTTCTAATCAAGAGCTGGGCAAAGCTTTGGGATTTGATTGGTGCTATGCCCACAAATCAGTCCACAGACATTACCAGAAAACCACATATTAGTTCAGGAAAGAAAGTGTGTAGCTTCCAACTCTCTTGACTCATCTGGCTGGCAAGGAAAGGAGTCAGATACATCAGGTTGATCTGTGGCCAACCATGTTGGCAGGCACCTTGAATCCCCCTATACCCCTTGATGGGCTTTGTTTTGTGATGTCCATTTGGGAAACAGAGTGCAGAAGAGCTCCAGTTCTGCATGCAGTACAAAGATCTGAGATTAAATGGGAACTGAGTAGAAAGTTTCGTACAAATATGAATCTTTCAAACACAGATATTTGTGACAGCATCCTCTGAAAACCATATTTATCAACAGCATGCCCTCCTAACCCATTACAGCAAGTTGACCAGAATCCTGCCTTCTCTGGCAACTGGACTCAGTTCACATTTCAGATAGCAGGAACAGCGATGATATTCACATCATTGGCGATACTACTGACAAACTGATTTTCCCAAGATTTTGGCACATCAAAGCTTTTGGCTCTGCAGAGAAGGACCTTGGGTGTCCTGGTGGACAACAGGTTGGCCACGAGCTAGCAGTGTGCCCTTGTGACCTTGTGACCTATGGTACCTATGGTGCATTAAAAAAGAACTTGGCCAGTGGGTAGAGGAAGGTGATCCTCTCCCTCTACTCTGACCTGGTGAGGCCACATCTGGAATACTGTGTTCATTTCTGGGCTCCTCAGCTTAAGAAAGACAGGAAACTCCTAGAGAGAGTCCAGCACAAGGTGAGGAGCACAAGTGAGCTAAACTCAACGCTGCCAGCATCTGCAGCATATGAAGAGGACTGGTTTCTTTTCTGTGTTTCTAATTGATCTTACAGACTCCTGGGATCTTTTCCGCAACGAAAGCAGTGAAAGAAACCAACAGCCTGCAAAGTTTTGGAGGACCATCAGCTGTCAAAGTGCAGTCCATATATCACATATCTGGGAAGAACTGCATCCTTCCACTGAGTTCTTAAAATGCTCAGAGACCTTTAAGCAAAGCTTTGCATGATCATCTTCCACTCAAACTCAATCCAAAGAACCAAGACACATATAACTCACTGAAATCCATACAGCAGTTCAGTGGCAAATCTGAGTAGGAAAGTCCATGGATTTCTGAATTTAGGCCCCTGATTTCTAAAAACACCAACTGTCAAAACAAGCAGGGAGGGGACATGCTAGCACATTAGTGAGGGGATGCAGCTCCTTAGAGAGGGGAAATCAGAGCAGTTTGTGATAGATGCCAAAGTTTGGATTGCTTATTCACACAGGAACACATCTAACTAAACAAAAGGAATGGGACAAATGTATTCTTGGCCAGAACAAAACCAAGCAGCTCCCATCTCCTCCTTAGCATCAAAAAATCTTTCAACAGCCTCCAACTATTGCAAGTCTTCACACAGCCCCCACACAGAGCCTTCCCAGTGGCTGCCCGGATTTGGGAATTCTATTGCACAGAGTCTGGCTGGAAGCAAATGGGGGAATCCTTCGTGGTAGGAACCATGGTGAAGTCTTGCTTTTGCTATAGCTGTGCACAGAGGACAGCAAGCATGTAGGTTGATAAACTCCCACCTACAGCCTTCTCCCAGTACTCTCCATAAAGAAGAGCTGGAAACTCATTGCTTTCTTTCAGTGCTTCTTTACAGGCTAGACAAACTCTTCGGAGAGGGAGAGTGATGAGGACTTATGACACTTCTCTCTCTCTTTTTTTTTTTTTTATAATTTTTATTATTATTCTGTTCTGTTTATTCGAGCAGATAGGCCATAATCCAAACCCTAATTTTTACAAGACTCTGTCAAATCCCCTCTGTGATAGTTACAAGCATCTCCTCTGTCATCTACTCGGCTCCTTCACCCAATGCACATATTGCTTAGGCTCCAAAGGAAATGTTTTCTTGTACCAGCATTTTGCTCAGCTGAGTCAGTGCTGGCTGACACACTCAGGATTTTCCTCTGCCCAGAGCCTTCTCAACAGCTGGAAGGTCTCTAAATTTATGGTTGCTCCGTAGGGCAAATCTGCTCCGTAGGTGTGAGGAAAGCAGTGAAAGGGAAGAAAAGCTGTTGTCAAGCTCACTTCATTCCCTTCCTGAAGCATTCAAAGGAGGGCTACAAAGATGGGGAAAGGTCTGGAGGGCAGGGTGTGTGAGGAGCAGCTGAGGGCCCTGTGTTTGCTCAGCCCAGAGCAGAGGAGCTGAGGGGAGGCCTGGTGGCGGCTGCAGCTCCTCACAGGGAGCGGAGGGCAGCGCTGAGCTCTGCTCTGTGTGACAGCGACAGGGCCGAGGGAACGGCATGGAGCTGCGTCAGGAGGGACGGGGGGTGTTAGGGAAAGGGTCTGCACCAGAGGGCGGTGGGCATGGAACAGGCTGCCCAGGGCAGTGGGCACGGCACTGAGCTGCCCGAGTTCAAGGGGTGTTTGGCCAATGCTCTCAGACATAGGCTTGAGTTTCGGATGGGGTGGAGAGAGAACAGAGCTGAGCTGTGCAGCAGGGCAGGAAGGACAGAGCAGCAGGTTCATAGAACCATAGAATGGCTTTGGACTGGAAGGGACCTCGAGGATCATCTAATTCCAATCCGCTGCCTTGGGCAGGGCTGTGATCCAGCTCCATCCGATCTGTCTTTGAACACCTGCAGGGATGGGGCATCCATACCTCCTCTGGGCAGCCAGGAGCTCCAAGTTGCCCCAGCCACTTGCTTATGTCTCGGATGACAATTCTGTTTCACTTCTTTTTCCAAGAGAAAAGCAGAGAACCTCCAGGACAAAAAGGATTTTATCTTCCATGCCAGTCGTACCCCAGCAGACAATGGAGAGAGGATGAGATGCCTAATCTCTGCTTGCTGTCTGAGGACAAACACATGACTGCATTGCAAAGGGATGCTCACTTGAACTGTTCCCATGTATTTCCATGGGAACAGAGTAGCTGTTGTGGATATTTCTTTTTAATATTACTTTTAAGATTATTTCTAAAATACCCTGCTAGCTGGAGACTTGGCCTCAAGAGATAAGGAAAAGGAAATGTCACAGACTATTGTCAATAAATTATTTTTCCCATTTCTTGATGCCAGGAAAAGCAGCTCTAGCTAGAGAAAAACATCTTGGGCTACATTATCTTCAAATTATTTCTTTTAGATATGTTAGAAATTGCAAAAGTACTGATAGATATAGAGTGCTAGTTGGAAGCTGGCAGCAATGAAAATATTTTCTGTAGCAAGAGAAAAAATCTTAAAATTCAGTCTCTCTACTCTTGTGTATATAATGGTGACTCAGGCTTGTTTTGGGTATACGATCAATTCTTCACATGCATAACATAAGTTCTCCATTTTGATCCCCATGAGTACATGGTGAAGAATTAATTCCTGCCTCAAGAAATCTATCATATAATTGGATCTGGAACCCGTGCTTCTTGTTTAGAGAGCAGGACAGATCTGATTTTATTACATTCTCAGTAGCTGTATTTATACTTTTCAAGTTGAAAGTTTCCTCGCTGGTGCCTCTCTCTGCCGCAGTGCATGGAAAAAATAGTTTCCAAATTGTCAACCATCTCTGTCTGCAACTGAAAAAAAAATATTTTTTTCTCTAAATATTTTTGCTGATTTTTTTTTACCATCACCATCTGCTGGCAAGTACCTGGAGTCCAATGAAGATGTTTACATATCAAGGCTATTATTTTTCCAGAAAACCCACCTTGATTCAGGCAGTTTGTAATGAATGGCTGAGAGCTCTTCAGCCAAGACTCCTTAAATAGTTTTGCTGGACTGGTCTTAAGAACCACACTAGTACTGGCCACTGATAGAATCCACAGCATTGTTCCACAGCAAGGTAATATAGAACTATAAAATGGCTTGTGGTGGAAGGGACTTCAAATATCAGCTAGTTTCAATCCTCCTACTGTAGGCAGGGTTGCTGATCTCTTTATCAAGTGCTAGATCAGGCTGCCCAGTGCCCCATCCAACTTGGCCTTTAACGTTTCCAGGGACAAAGCATCCACAACCCCTCTGGGCAGCCTCTTCCAATATGGTGCAATATGATGGTTCAAGTGGTGCCACTTGCTAAAAGCATCTGCCAGGAAGCATTTTGGTAGTTACATTCTCATGCCAGGATGGCCATCTTTTGACAATGTATTTGCTACCTTATCCTATGGGAAAGAAACAACGTCACCCATCTGGGATTGTTCCAAGATGGATAGTATAATTTGGTAAAATTAATAATAATACAAATTTTATGGAAATACTAATATAATCATTGGTAGCAAAAATTGGTAATCTTAAAAACTATCCACAAGGGCAGAGACAGACAGTGGCCTACGTTAGCGACAGTGTCTGCTTTTAATATAAAATCATGGAATCATAGAATCATTAAGGTTGGAAAAGACCTCTAAGATCATCTTGTTCAGCAGTCAACTCTTCACCACCAGACTCACTACCACATCTACCTCCTTCTTGAACATCTCCAGGGACAGTGACCACACCAATTTCTTAGGTGATATACAGCTTGATCTCCCCAAGGCCTCCATCCACCTGGACCAAAGTTCTCAATACCAATTGTGAGGAATGTGGTGTTGAGGCCTGGTGACACCAAAACCACAGCAGAGGGACACCTTCATTCTAAAACCTGATCCAAACACTTGACTTGTGTTTTTATCCAAGAGCAATTTAATATGAAAGGAACAAGCAGGGTTCAGGCCCAAGACTTGCAGATTCCAGGTGAATGTGCATAATCAGGCGAAAATCCTGGATGTGCCAGACCTGGAGGTTAACACACATCAATGTGCTGCAACACGCACGAACGCTTCAGCAATTTCTATACTCAGTATACCTTGGACAAGCATAGACAGCAAACACCCAACCTGATGAGGTACAGCCCGAGGCAGAAGACATCAGCACCACTAATGAGATGTTTGACACGTGCCAGGAGCCTTCACAACCATTACACAGGTGAGCATAAGGAGAAGATAACGCATTGATTGTGGCTTCACGTGGACCTATTGAACCTTAAACACCAGGTGCAGGGCTGCTCTCCTTGCAACCCTATGGGTTATTCAAGGTCAGGGTGTTTGGAAAGAGATTAACTTCCACACATTCTCTTGCACTGTATCTGTATGCTTCACTCCTGCAGGTCATCCTACAGTGGACACAAACCCCATTTCTCCTCCTAGCAAAACTATCTTCCTCTCCTTAGCAAAACTGCAACACCACATATTGGCTTTGTAATAACAACATATCTCCATCTCCAGACTAGGTGGGTTTGACTGACATGAAGGTTTTTGTACAAGGTTACCCAGGTGCCAGATCCAACTCTGATTACTGCTGCACTCAGACCACCTGCAACTAATTCTAAGCAATGACTCAGGGTCTGCACAGGCTGCAGAAAGGAAAATGTAATCACACTGTTTTAATTAAAGACAATGGAAGTTTTCCAGCCACATTGCTATAGCCCATGTAGAGACAAAAATCCCTCTTCTGCTAAATGGATAAAATAAAATGCATTTTCATGCTGGGGATCAAGCTGATCTGAACTTTATATCCTCATCTGCTGTGTGCTTAATTCTCGTCATTTTTAATTAACTGCAGATTTTCTTTGGTTTCACAACTTTATCCTTGGAGCAGACTCTTTGTACTCTACAGAAACAGTCTTTGGGGTGTATGAATGGGGCTGGTGGGAGGTTTTGCACTGCTGGTAAGTAATGGTATTTTCTCTGCAGCAGGAACCACCATCAAGTGAGTCGTAATGTACGGTCTTCAATGACAGAGCGGGAGGAAGCAGTGTATTTCCAGCAATAAAACTGCAGGCATTAAGCTGTTAGAAGTTACAGGCAGCCTTGGCAACACAGACCTCATTATTGATGGGTAGAAAATGCAATCCAGTTGCAGCAGCTTGCAAAAAAACAACAGGGGAGATATTGCAAAGACCTGTACAGTATCCAACAGTTATGGAGAGCAGCCACAATGGCCAAGGATGGATATCGGGTCACAATGCAGAGAGACAATGATCCTTCTCACAGTGCAGCTAAGTCCTCCACTTAAAATGTTCATCAGGGCACCAAAGCACCAGAAAAGAGAGTGAGGATGAGAAAAGCTTTTGAGGACATGCCCGAAGGCCTCAAAAAAAAACCCACAAAGATTTGGGATTCCAGGACAGGATTGATTCTCAGAGTGCACTCTAGTCATGGGCCACCGTGCAGTTTGGGGATCTTAAGTATTTTCTGAGATCTTCTAAACAACTTGCATGAAAAAATAAAAGGAAGTCCAGGAAGTAGGAAATGGAATCCAGGCTTTATAATAGCATTTCTTCATTTTCTTCCATCCATCCCTTTACTGTGGGGGTGTTTGCTGAGGTGCTAAGATTTCTCCTCCTGAGGATGTGTATTTGTAGGAAGGCACAAGAGCAACACAGACTGATTTTCTGACTTTCATACTCCATAACACAAGTGGCAATTCAATAGGATTCCTTTTTAAACTTTTTATAGACTTCATTAAGGAATGTGAGCCATCTAAGCAAGCATATTACCAGATTAATTTACTAGACTGTCACTAAAGCAATTAAAGATAGAATGATGTAAAGACCCAATTCAGAACACAATTAAGATTGAATCAGTAAATTAGTAATTTTTAATCACCACCTTGAGACCACAAATAATCATAACAAGTTATAAGATGTTGCTAAACAAAATTACTGTATTAATATTGCCAGGAGAGAATCTTAAGAATGAAATCCTTTCCAGATGATGTCCCAGGCTCATCTTATTACAACAAACCCAGTGGTGATGAGCACAGGTACAGGTCTGTCAGCAATGCCATGCAGCCCTCCCTGGCCACACAGTGGCCATGTGTAGCCATGGGCACAATGACTTCCAGGCACAAGTATTTGGACCCTGTGCATCTATCTGTAGCCTGCTCAGCTGTTCAGCCACAGTCGGAGATAAATGATCTCATTGCTCCATCCCTAGGTGTCCTGCTGATTAATCCTTCTGTATTGCAGCTGTTGATGCTTTCTTGAAAGTCTTTCTTGTAGAGTGTCCTCCTTGGAAATCTCTGAAAGCTGCCTGGGCATGATTCTGGCAAATGTGTTCTGGGTGTTCCTGCTTGAGCAAAAGTTGCACCAGAATTCTGTTATTTGTGATGTTTCTAAATCCCTGAAAAGCATATTAGAAATGATCATGTAAGTGCTACAAGTACTTAGGGAGGAAGTTGGAAATCCCTCAACACAGGCTTCCACAGTGTTCATCAGCTGACTCAGCAATGAATTCTGATGTTGACAGATTTTGCAACAGCAACATTAAATGTCTTAAGAATTTAGACAGCCAGTGAAGGAAACACCACTGGGATCCTTGGCTCGGTGTGAGTTCACAATTTTTCCAGTAGTGCAGAGGAGATGCCGAGTTGCTAAAGAACTGCTCAGGCTGATGAAGAGCTTCAGCTGATGATCACCTAGTTACAGTCAGCCCCTGCCATGGACTGGGACACTTTCTGGTAGAACAGTCTAATCAAAGTCCTGGCCTTGAACACTTCCAGGGATGGAAGGGTGGGACATCCAACACTTCTCTGGATAACCTGTTCCAGTGCCTCACCACTCTGTCAGTAAAAAGTTTCTTTCTTATATCTAATCTACATCTACTCTCAGTTTAAATCCATTATCCCTTGTCCTTTTCCTAGGGCCCCGTGACAGAGTCTCCCCATCTTTTTTGTAATGCTTCTTTATGCATTGGAAAACTGCAATAAGGTCTCCTTGGAGCCTTCTTTGCACTAAACAATCCCAATGGTATAATATGAAATGACATAAATTATTAATGTGGTACAACATATGTCATATCTCCTGAGTGTGTCCATCACATTCCAGAATTGGCCTATTTATTGAGACAGGAGCTTATCCAGCAGCTTCCATTGAAAGTCACTACATGCAACTTTAGTGGCACAGTTTTTCCCTGCAGTTGATCAAGGATTGGATTTATTTTGGTGCTGTTTCAAGGTGCACTGCATCAGTAAACAGGAAAGAAAGTTACATTCCAGGTGTTATTTTGAGCAAATGCAAACCTGAAATAGCTCAAGTATAAACATGGTATGTGTCTCTTCTGAACTGAGGATACCTAACCAGCTGGCCTTCAGCATAAGGAAGCATTTGTTTGAGATTATGAAGCATTTCTGGTCACTGCTAGACTGAAAGCTGAGGCAAGGATGTGAACAAAGCACTTGCTTCTGCCCTACAGAATGAAAATGAAAAACATACTAGAGCCTATATGGCGCCAAAGAAAGCATAAAGCTCATGAGTTAGATGGGAAGAACAATTTACCTCTCAACTCTATTATTATTATTATCAATTTGCTTGAACAAAACACTGCATGAAGAAGGTAAATGGATCATTAATTGACTGTAACTGTATCAGAACTTTGCAGTTACAAAAAAAAAAAAAAAAAAAGAGAGAGAGAGAGAAAGAGAGAAAAAAAGGAAGAAATGTGGAATTCAGGCTAAATAAACAGAGTTTGGACGTCAGGAATTTATCTTAGTGTAATCCAGAAAGCCCAAGTGCCAAACAATCTGGAAATACTCAGTTTTGCAGTGCTGAGGCAGATGGTCCTTCTTCCCATTCCTGTAGTTATCAAAAATGGTTATTATCACAGCAACTTATCTTTGTTTAGAGGCTCCACCATATTAAGGACATAAATATGCTGAGCAGGGCGCATACCTACAGCAAAGGGTATCGACCCTTTCCTCAAAGGATGTCCAGAGCTGAGAGGAAGTATAATGTGATGGGAACAGCATGAGTCCCTCTCACTATGGCAGCTTACTTGCCCTAGAATTGTTCTGGACAGTGCAAGTCCATATTCTGTTCTCATAGAGTCTCCAAAGGGATCTTTATGAGCCCATATCTGAACACCTAGTTTTGTGCATGCACAGATAAGCTGAGAAGTAAGTGTGTCCAGAAGGAGGAAATTCGATGTAGGTATAACTGGACAAAGGGTAAGGCCATCCACATTGCAAGGATGCATGTGCTGTGGCTGAAAACACTGTGTTGAACGTCTCTTCAGCATCACCCAACTGTGGGGGATCCTGAACCACAAGGAATCCATCCCTGCTCAGTCTGGATGGTTTTCAAAGTTGGGCCTGTGCCCTGTTACACTGAGGGACAGTGCTGAAGAGCAAAGGAGTTGAGAAATGGGCTTGGTATAGCACGAAGGAAGATTGGTATATGTCATAAACCAGACACCCAGAGCATACCAACATTCAGAAAGCCTTCAAAATAGGGACAGACCCCTTCTCTTGGTATGAACATAGCTGTGGATCTTGGAAAGGTCTCAAGCATAATGTTTTCTATAGCCCCATCTCTGTCATGCCCCCTTTCTCTTTTGTGTACTGACATTTTATCTCATTTGATGCAAGCAGCCAAGAATTCACTGTAGCAACAGTGAAGAAAATAAACAAAAGTCAAGTAAATACTGACATGACATCAAGGGGCCTTCTTACAGCATCAGCATTTCAATGGTTCTGTCATGATCTTCTGCCCTGTCTCACTGGGCGCGAGAGAAAGCTTCATGCACACTACGTGACCATTGTGACTATAGAGGAAGCCATGATTTTAAACCTAAGATACAAGAAATTTTTCCTAAGCTAAGATTTTCTTTTCATGATGAAATCTGGGATTGACCTACAGATAACATAAATCTGCTGAATTCAAGAGAAACCAGGAGAGCTGACTTACATAGGTTGGAGTGTGGCCCTAAATATGGAGGGATGGTATTAGAGATGACTCAGGCTTGTGAGTCACACCATAGGTAGGTCAGTCGTGTTCAGCTTTCAAACAATCCTGTTAATACCAGTGATCAGAAGCAGTCAGATGTTTCTACTTCCAAGTTTACTAGTTTGAACATGGAGTCTTTCAACAGGATTTGTTGATCCTCCTGAAAATGTGAATCTATCCCATTTCCTGTCACCAATTTTTTTAACATGGATATATTTTTCCAAAGATGTACCTTCCCATAAATGTCTTTTTCCAAAGCCCAAATGGCAGATTGTCTTGTCTTTCCTGGCGCAGTCCAGCATCTAATCCCGGTTCTGTGGCCATAGTCACATACCACAATTTGAAATAGTAATCACATGGGTTCTGGTGTTTGTTTCTTCCCTGGAAATGACTCACCACAGGCTGCGTAACCCACAAGGACCTACTCAAGGGTGCCTCTATCTTTAACAAGTGCTTCTCCTTTGCAAACAGATACTCTCAACCCCCAAGAGATACACGTCTCCCTGTGTTGCCATCAGCATCAACTCTGATAGCAATTTCAGGAAAAAAACTGATGTCTGATTCACTCTTCTGATGCATTTTCTTAAGGAGTGAATTGGGGATGGAAAAAAAAGTTTCACTGCCCACCTTTGGAAATCATCACATAAAACAGTGGAGCCACCATAGAAATTATTTACTCCCTTTTGTGAACATAGGTTGAACACAGGAGACTCACGCACTCAAAAACATCACACTTCACATCAGGGAGATTAAACTGGATTTATTGGAGGAAAACAATCATCCCTTTAAATTCTCATTATGATAGAAATCTCGATATGTATACATGATTGTCAAGGCAGAGAACCACTTGCGACGTAGCCCCATTAACAATTTGCAGTATTGCAAACTCATTATGCAGATAAAACTTTTGCGATGCCTTAATACATGCATGGAGTAAATACACATTCTCCCTTCTTTTTGGACATGGATGCTGTTATGAACTTGTATCAATCACAAGACCTGCAATATTAGGCACACTGACATTCCTTGATTAAGATTTAAGCAGTTGTAGAAAACATGCTTGCATTTTCATTAAAAATCGGCCAAGAGATGTTTTGCAGTTGAAGATACTGGGGAGGCACTGTTCTGGACAAACTGGGCTTCTTTTGGTTATTTGCTGACCCAAATAAAATATCTGTATTAAAAAAAGGCCCAAATTGACCAAAATGCTGCTTCTTAACTGGAGGTGAATGAGCAACGGGGTGCTGACATTGCGCTGACGAGAAATGTGAGTCACAGCATATCTCCCACTGAGCCATGACCTTTCATGTTCTTCACTTTGAGGGTGAAGCTATGGCTTGACCTGTAATAAATAGCATGCACAACAGCAGCTGGACTTGTGGGATGCAGATGAAAGATAGAAAAGCTTAGAGCTGCCCTGAGCATCTCCTACGATCTCCCACCCACTGGGAACCACAGCACATGTTCACTTCCTCATGGAGCCTCACACCACATGCTGCCATAGCATAGATGGGGTGACTTACAGCTACTGCTCATGATGATTTTTATACTGTAGGCAGCTCTTTGGAGATGGCACCGCATGCAAGCTGGGCATCATCCTCAAAGGTAGGCTCAAGCCTTCTTGGTTCTTTCAGGCACTGTGGAGTTGACCGTGACGCAACTTCCAAGGAGGGCTACCTTCTCCCTGCATCACCAACACAGTGCTTTCTCTGAAGCTACTTGGCATGCCTGTATCAGAAGACCACTTATCAACCTTTCAAGGTGACTTTGTTTTGAGCTTTGAGAAGATGAACATCTTCCACATGAAAGCAGTGACTGTTGAGGAGCTGGGACCATTGACCTGTCAACTCTCAAAAAAGGACACGACCAGGTGTGCTGAAAACACCACATGACCATCCTGTACACTGCTCTGCCATAGGAAGACCAGCACAAATGAAAATGGGTCAGTGGTTGAGGGAAGAAGAGGCAAAGCTATGATTTCCATGTGGAGGAAGGAGAAGTATGCTCCAAACTCCTCTATGGATAAATGGTGGTGCTGCTACATGGAGATGTTGAAGGACTGAGTGCAAGTATTTAGGTGGTGATACTGGGGAAGGTGATTTGATAAGTGATGCTTTGGAAATGATGAGATAATTAGCTCAACTTGCCTTAATTAGTTCAGGCAAATAATCACAGCATCTTGGTCTGCACAATGCAGTTCATTTTGCAACAGGCAAGAAAAAAAAATGTTATGAGAAGAGAAAAATATTAAGAATTGAATAAATCAGCCAATGATTTGACTAAGAAAGAGGAACTAAAAAAACCCAACCCACAACCCTGAAGAGACACACTGACATACTTCTTGGCAGACCTGAGCATTGACAACCCAGGAAGGTATTTTAGATGCAGATCAAACTTTTTGACATCATATTCAGAGGGACCCTCCCCAACTCCCTGTTTCTAGACGTGTGTATGTGACTGCTGCATAGTTTTAAGCTACTCTGGATGGTGACTTCCTGTGCATGCTGTGTGCATGCAGAGCATTCCACAGAAAGACAAAATACATTATCAGGTTTTGCAGTATCTTGTTTACAAATATTGGCTTTTGCATTTACTCAAACTTAACAAGGGATTTCAAGTTACAGATACACTGAGTCATTTGAAAGCAAAACCTAGAAGAAACCCCTTGAAAAAAAGGCTGGACTGAATGTGCATGAAGAAAAGGCTCAGGAAATACAAAAGTAATGAACAGTAGTTTAATACATGCAGTGCAGTAACATGCATCTACTGGACATTTTCCATTAGCTCAGCAGTGTTTTTTCACAGCGCTCGTGAGCGTACATGCCCTGATTCCATGCTAGGGCATGGAAAAATGTAAGAGCCACTCTTCTGACTTTATAATTTATGAAGAAGAGGAAAAAACTAACTAACTGGACAGTGCAGCGGCCCATTTCAAGGTGGGGAAGGAGTCTCAAAAATCAGTCTGGATAAAGAGCCTTTATCGTTGGCTTTAAACACTATTTACACAGCTTTGACCCAACAGCACAAAGTCAGACCAAAAAACCTGAACCAGCTCCTTCCCACCAGTGGGACCCGTGATCCCTGGGGCTGTAACATGCACGCATGCATGTGCACGGGGATGGACAGACAGGACCCAGTTTCAGGGAAGGGTGGTGTTGGGGAAATGAAAGGGGCTGTGTAAAATTGCTGCTGGGCAAAAAGTTTGGGGTGGGCAATGTACCAGGGGAAACTGCACAATGCTTGTGAACAGGTTCCTCAACTGTTGCCAATTCATCCTCTGTGCTTGATTTTGATGCTGTTTTCCTTGGATGCAGTCATCTTTGTGTGTTTCTGCTCTTTGCTTGAATGAGTGCAATTCCTAGCATCAAGTTTCTAGTGCAAATAAGCGTGATAATGAAAGCAAAACTCCCTTCCCATGAATAATTTCAGGGATGCATTCAGGCTCCAGTTCAACCAGATAAACATGCATAGGAGCAAGAACAAAAGTAATCTCATTAAATGGGAACGTCCACAGAAAATACCTTGGGGCTTAGTGTAGAAAAGGATACTTTGAAGGTATATGAATTCTCCAAGTCTTTTGAAGGAGAAAAAGCAACAGTCTACAGTCTGCGTGAACTCACTGGCAAAATCGATCTGGTGTTTTTATGTAGGATTCACCTAGCTAGCACTGCTCAGACCTAGAGCCCTTACTCAGTGGGGAAGTTTTAGCAGAGCTTTTCCCATAGCTGATCTTCAAATTCACACCGAAGGACAATATCAACCTTTCTTGCTGATGGCTAAAAGCTGTCTGGCTTTCTCTGGGAGCTTGTTTTGCTAAAAGAAGGGTCATGCTTAACAAGAGGCAGCCTTGGGGATGGCTGCACTTTTATCTCTTGAGCTCTGATTTGCAGAGGATATGGGGAGGGGGCTGTGCTGGCTCCCAGGGCTAGCAAATGCTTTGGACAAGCTCCAAAGCTCCTTGGGGCTAAGCAGGAAGAACTGCTGATAGAAAAAATACTGTCAGTAGCCATGGAGGTATGCAGGGAACATGCACAGATAAAAATCCATTCTAATGCCTACTGTTGAACTACATAAGGATGTCTATCAAGTGGACAGATAATCCCTTCTGTTGCTTGGTTTTATTTCAGTACCACAGCAGACACACAAGGAGTAGGTCAAACCTCATTTGTTTTTTTGGAGCCCACTACTCTAATGACACCTGTACAAAAGCAACCTGGACAAAAAAGACATCACCAGCGGGGTAACACAGTCTCAGGAAAGCATTGCTGCTATGTTTCCCTGTCCCCCTGCTCTCCCCATGCTGTGTGGTGGGGCCAATGTCCACTCCGTGCTGCAGAAGGGGTGATCCAGCAGGAAGTTAGGATGCACTGGGAATGAAGTCGCATGCAAAATCAGCAGTGTAACCCCCTGCCACTGCAACACCGACTTTCATCTCGCAGAGTTCACGGGCAGCCTGTCCTCACACTTCTTCTGCAGGCTAAGGGCCAGCTGGAGGTTTTCTGTATTTTTAGATTTTTTTTTCCCAGCAAGAGCACTGCTGTTGGCATCAAAGATGGCCTCTGTGACTCTGGAGGTAAAAATGAACAATCAAAGCTGCAAGCAAAGAAAAAGAAGGGGAAGGAGCTCAGGAAAACAATTTACAAATGAAAAACACATTGGTGCCAGTCAAGTAAAGCAGAAAAGAGTAACAGACAGGCCAGTCCAGGCTGAAGTCCTCATGCAAGGAGTAAATCACACCATGTTTAGTAGGACAGCCCATTGGGAAAGAGCCCAGAAGGATTTTTCTACCTGCTCTGCATGGCGAGATCTGGATTTGTTTTGAATCTTTTACTTTTGGGCTACCAGCCCTTTCACACATGCATACACTATTTACTGGATAGATGCTGGAACGTTTGCTGTGCCACTGTGCTGCCAAAGGACAAATGGCTGCAGCCCCAACACTTCTTGTCTGGGTGCTGCTGTTATCCTGGTGAACAGATTTAAAGTCAGGTTTAAACTGAGAATTTTTAACCAAGGGATCCTTTGGGACTCAGTTTTGAGTATCACCATGCAATTGGCAAACCTGGTCAGGTCTCCAGCTCTGTTTTACTAATGCAAAAGAAGAGCTTCCCAGCACCCAAAATTGTATCATACAGAAACAATTTTGCTTCTAAGTACTCATGTTAAAATCCCAGTGGTTGATAACAAGTATGTGAGAATGATGATAAATTATGTAACTACTCCAGAACAGTAGGTACAAAAACCCAATTGCATGTTTGGAAGGAAGAAATGTTCCTGCAGTAGAAAACAAAGAAAGCTTGAGCATGGAGGGCCAGCTGGTGTGTGGGAACTCCACAACTGCAGGGTATGGGACAACACATCTGCTTTCACTCTCATCACTGATCTTTGGTTTGCATGTGGAAATCCATTTGCTTTTCTCTTTTTCTTTCTTTTTTTTTTCTTTCTTTCCTGCCAGATACATTTGGATGCTGTATTTCACATGATGGCTTCAGCAACTGCATTAAGCTCAAACCTCAGGTTTCAGAAGAGAACGTGAAGAGGAAGCACTGAGCCCCAACTGTCTTTGTCCAACCACAATTGGACAAAGACAAAAATACTCTTTAACCAAATCTGGCTTTTGGATGCACAGGAGTGAATGCAGGGAACTCCACTGACTTCTAATTTTGGGACTGACCATGTACATACACAGAACTGAAACACAGTTGAGTTTATGAAATCATGTGCGTTCAAAATAACTCTAATTTGTGTGATAGGAGTCTCTCTCCTAAACTAAGGCTTACTTAGTCTGGCAAAATAAAGTAGACTTGGCAAGAGCGTAAATTCTGTTTTACCAATTAGAAGGAGCAGGAATACCTGGTGAGAATGGGCTTGGCATGACCTGCAGCAAGGACACCCTCTGCCATTAGGTCTGCTGAAATCTTGGTCAGAAGTCCTCAGAGGGGAAATTATATGGAGTTTTGCTACCAGTATGTGTCACCTTTCCTAAAACATGGACACTGTGTCTTTCTGATTTTGCTACAGTACCAGCAGACTGAGCGTGCCCATGAGTGATCATATGCAATCCAAAGGCTCTGCTAATCCCTGCAGGCATTCATAGCTGTCCCAGACATGTAGACTCACTCCCAGGTCTCTGAAAATGTCGAATACCTTAACAGAAAGGAAACTGGAGCCCTGTCAAGTGCCACCAAAAAAGCTGCCTCTTCAAACAGGTTTGGTGCTCATTGCCACCTGCTTTTCCAGCATCTAGAACACAAAGTATGATAGATGAAATCCCAGCTCTGCTGGTCAAAACCAACCAAATGAAGTTGAAGCAAGATTTCAAAGTCTCAATGATGAATAAGTATCTTATGGCTTTTCACAGCATGGTCACTACTGCCTGATACATTCAGTCTGTGACTGGCTTTCACAATTTTTTTCAGGATAAATGCAAACGTGGCAAATGAGCACAAGGCTTGTGCCTCTGGTAGAGGGTGGACCTGTTTGGGGTCACATGAAGCAGCTGGGTAAATGATGGCAGATTTGCTCTTCTCTCTATTTCAAGGTGCTCTAATGCACAACTACACAAAATTAATGGTGGCTATTCCTAGATGATGCACCAGGATTTGTAGCCTGGAAAATGCATGAATTAAAAATAATTGAAATAGAGTTAACTTTTGTATATGAGCTTTGGAGAGGGGTGCAAGCATCACTCTTCTTCAACAGAGAGAAACTGAGATACGTAGAAATTAAAACTCAAACATTTTTGATCTGGTTCTTGATCCTCATTTATGGCTGGTGACCCTGGCAGGTGCTGAGCATCAGCAACAGTGGACAAAGCTCCATGAAGCTGTGGGTTTTCAGCAGCCATAGTGCAGGAAGCACTGGCTGGGTGTGCTACCAGTACAACGCTGGGCTGGGAGGCTGGGAATTAAATGTCCTCCATAAGGGCAGCACAGTGAGTTGGTGGCAGAGGACAACTACTGCTCTGGGCCCCACGTCTTCCTTTTCTTTTGCTCTGCCCAGAATGCACAGAGAAAGGGATTATCAAGGGGGAAACTGCTGGAGTATGAAACTCTGTTGTTTTGTTTGCTCAGCTCTGGTCTGCTCCTCAAAGGCACTGTGTGCCAACTTCTCCTCTCAAACAAAGGTACCGCAGGCTCACAGCTCTGCAGGAATCAGGCTGGTGGCAACTGAGCTCTGCCCATGGCTTTCAAGGAGGATGAGGGAAGGGAAAGCAGCAGTTCCTTACTTTGAGCAGCAGCAGCTCTGCTGAAGCCAGACAGGCTTGCAGACCAGTTTGAGGAGCGAGGAATGGCACGCCATTGCAATCCTCATGTGCTGCAAAGTTAACGCCAACTCCTACCTACCAAAACAGCATAATCCCCCACAAACTGGGAGGAGAGACATTACTGGAAGTACTTCTTAAAAGAAAAAATATATATAATGCTCAGAAAAGTTATTCTATTTAAATAATCCAGTTGAGATGTTTGTAGTTAATGGAAAACAAAACGAAAACAAAAACCCAACAACATATACTGTTACCTACACTGAGAAAAGAGTAAATCACTGGGGATAAGAATGCGTGTTCATTAGTTAGAACATTGCTAGACTCACATATATATATATATATATTTATATATATGTATATATATGTACAGCACCAGAGACTGTTAGATCCGTTCCCCCTGGAGTCCTTGCAGTTTGTGATAAATGAAATATTTCAGAATTGCAGTATAAAATATGGCCATAAAAAAATCTTCTTTCTTCTAGTCCTTCGTCGAGTATGCGGGGCAGGGCGAGGGGTGGCTTGGAGGAATCCACAGCCCTGTGCCTGCCTGCTCCTGGCCACCCGGGCTCTCACTTGCTCCCTGTGTGCACTGTGGTCACTGTGGTGGGTCTGGGTCTCCGGTCCCCTCCTACCGCCGAAACGCCTGAAGAAGCAGATGAAACAAAACTACAGAGAGTGGATGGAGACATACCTAAAAGGAAAGCCAGAAACACAGTTAGAAATGTTAATTTTGGAGGGGATGTGGGCAAAGTTGCTTTTCGAGCAGGTGTTGTTTCCGCTGCATGCTCCAGAGAGGAGGGGACCACAGCTGGAGATGGTGCTCTTTCTGCAGCGATGGGTTGGCTGGGTATGTCCACAGGGATCTTCTGCCTTCCTGGCCCACAGCCACCGGCAGTTGCACACACATGCCACAATGAATAAACGTCTGGCTTTGCTATGTGTTCAGCCAGACCAAATCCACATTTCTGGGCCTGAAGACAAAGAGCTGTGGGATTAGAGAATCCCTCCAGCATTGTGTTTGCTCAAAGTAATTTTCCTCAAAGATGATTAAACTTCTCATCAAGGATGTCTAGCTAAATGAACAGACTGCGCACCTGGGCTAAAAACATTTCCCTAGGCATCTTGCAAAGCTACTGATAAAAAGGTATAGTGGGTCAAACTCATTGATGAGTTCCTTTAAATTTAGAGGAAATGTAAATCTGTGTGACTTGGACAACACCTTATGCTGCTCCAGGCCTTGCTGGTATGCCTCCGGGACTTCCAGTCAAGAGACATAAATTGATATAGTTGAAGTGTCTGGATACAATTTTTACCCAGCAGCTGCTTTTGAACTAATTAGAGACTTCTCACAGATTTTTTTAAATGAAAGAATGAAATTTCAGCTAAGCAGAAAAGTTTATAGAATGTGTTCACTTCCATGAGCACAGCTCTAAAAAACACAGCCCTCCCTGAAGAATGCAAAGTGGGCTGAGCGTTGAACGACTGATTCTAGATTTTGCTATTACAGCCCAACCTTGGCTGTTCCAATGGAAAGCATTCATGACAAGCAATAAAATCTGTCCTCAACAGAGCCTTCCACACAGGATGTGCCCCCCTCCCATCATCCCACGGGGCTCAGTATCACTTAGAGCTGAATGGGACCCCAGCAGCACCAAGTGGCACCTAGCTCTGAAAAGATGTAAGCTTGATGTGATGAGAAATACAGTTCATTCTTCCAGCCTCGTAAGTAAAGGATGGATGAAAACTATACTAACATATCTCACTCTAGAGTGTGATATGGCCCCTTGGGTCTTTTTGATGCTTGCTATGACTTTTGCCTACTTTCCTATGCCTGAAGGTGATGTTTCAGCCGCAGGGATAACTGCTGAGCCTACACTCAGCAGCATCCATTTCCCAGCAGTACTGGCATTTGACAGAGATCTAAACCCTGTAATTAATCTAGGCAGCTCAATCACATCTAAAGAAAATAAATCAGGCACAGAAGATTGGAAATCAGACCAGTGGTTGCAGAAATCCCAACAACCTAGTCAGGTAGTGTAACCCATCCTCATGTATCTTCTTGTTCTGGCCTAACACAGCAAAAGAATCAGGATGCAGCCTGACATAATCTTCTCTCAGGGTAGGGCTGTATTTAATTATCTTCAGTGATGTGAAATTGCTGCATTTGAAACTGTCCGGAGAGCTCATTAAACATACTACTAATAGCATTAGGCAGGATTGTATTTTATAATGGTGTCACAGATGTTTCATGTAACTTGCTGCATGGGATCTTTTCTGTGCAAGGAATCTGACCCCAAAGAAAATCATCGAGGGAGAAGAAGACAGGACAGAGATCTCCAAGGTCTCCTTCTTCCCAGCAGGAGGCATTTGGTGGACCGTATCAAATACATCAGTTGCCTCTTAATGTTGCTCCCTGCATTTGCTCATGACTCTTCTCACCAGATCCCTGGGGCTCCAGTATCTCCTAACTCTTCTCTTTAGTAAATTTCTTTGAGAAAGGAAAGCTCTTTAGTATTTTCTGGCAAGTTCTTCTGTTGAACTTAACCTGGAATACCTGGAAATTAATATTTCTCTGCCTTCTATATCTGACATGAAAAAAAAAAATCACCAATCAATACATCTGGTTTTATCCTTCATAATCGCTCATCAGTTATGCCAGCAGAAGCTACAGACATAACAGAGTCTACCATGGACGGAACCAAAATTAAGATGCATTTCTCCACCGAAAGGTTTTACAACATTTTTGCATTGTCAGCATGTGCTTAAAGTGCTTTGACACTGGTCAGTCCTTTGCAGATGCCAGAGGCATGCCAAGAGCACAGGGATGCTTTATTTTTTTGGCAGTAGCTGTAGGGTTTGGCACTGGGCAAAAATAAAAATCTCTATAGATGGACAGAAGGGAATAAAATAAATGCCCTGAAGTCAGAGATTAAATAGGCTTCACTGCAAAAGAAACATTTCTGCCTTCCAAGTGCTGCCTCCCCTGCCATGTCTTCTCTCCTGGCATTCAGAAAAAATACACACCCTGAGCATCTGACTCTTTTGTGCAGCCTGAATATCTCCACTGTTGCCTAAAACAAACAGGGCAGGGGTCAGGTCTTGTGGCAGCATGCAGAGCCTGAGCCCTTCTTAGAGAACTGAACCTCCTCATGCAGGAGCTTCACCTGGCTCAAGTTGGGTTGGACTGGAAGGATGGAAAATGAAAAGCAAGCAAATTTTTATGGGAAAGGAAAAAAAAAAGTTTTATCTCAAAACTGAAAATGAAACATAAACAGATCGACTAAACTCTGCCAGCTTTCAGATAAATACACAGCTATTTGCTGAGCAGTGTCTGGGTCTTTTTCCCACCTGAAAGTCCTTATTCAGCATAAGAATGTTGCTCTCCCAAAAACCACACTGCTCAACTTTTCAGTGCATCAATTTTTCCAGTAGAATCATTACATTTTGTCCAGCTAAACATGAGAATCTCAGTCCATTTTCAGTCATTATTTTCAACACCTACTGGCAGCAAGGACTGCAGCCTGGGGGACAGAGAGAAAACACATTTCCTATAGATTTGACAGAACAAGGGGGAATGGCTTTAAACTGAGATGGGAGGTTTAGGCTAGACATCAGGAGGAAGTTTTTCACTCAGGGGGTGGTGATGCAC
The DNA here is from genome assembly GCA_035772895.1 of Perdix hodgsoniae. NCBI lineage: Eukaryota > Metazoa > Chordata > Aves > Galliformes > Phasianidae > Perdix > Perdix hodgsoniae. The sequence goes on from JAPSGF010000006.1 coordinate 27,201,709, forward strand.
GGGAACAGGTTGCCCAAGGAGGCTGTGGATGCCCCATCCCTGGAGATATTCAAGGCCAGGCTGGATGTGGCTCTGGGCAGCCTGGCCTGATGGTTGGCAACCCTGCACATAGCAGGGGGTTGGAACTAGATGATCATTGTGGTCCTGTTCAACCCAGGCTATTCTGTGATTCTATGATAGATTTGCTCTCATTACTCACAATCTTTCCTGGTGGTTGCATCAGGCAGTGGTGTGGCGAGGCTGAGTGTGCCTGAGACACTGGCATTTGTGTTGTCCAGGCTGCTGCCGAGGTGTAACCGCCGCATGTGTCGCACGACTGCTGTGGCGTTAAATGCTTGCTGGGGAAAGAGAAAAAGAACAAGAAAAAAAAGGAAAGAAAAATAAGAAGTTGGAGGTAGAAGGGCAGTTTCTGCCCTTGCCTTGGTTACTCAACCAGGATGAATCCATTGTTATCCCAGCTTTTCCTAATTCTTGTTTTCTAGGCTGAACTCCTGCTCCCCATCCTCACTCCTTGTAGCACTCAGCTGGGACGTGGCTGCCCACAGGGGAGGCTGTGCTGGACACATCCTTCCTTACTGAGCTCACTGATGTCCCAGTTGCTTCATGTCCTCTCCCCAAGGTTGACTCCATAACCTTATAACACATAATCACAGCTGGTGCTTTAGACCTGGTCCCATCTGTTACACTCCTGGATGCAGCACCCTCTATTAACTGCCCCAGGAAGTCATGTTACCTAAGATGGGAAAAACTATAGGGCTCAAAAGGTTGGACCACAAAAGCAGCTTTATATTGGAACATTAACGTGCTGAAAAGGCTGTGCAGCTGCTGCATTAGAAGAGTTAACATGCCTAAGTGTCACCCCTGAAAATGGGTCACTTACTCTCCATTTGCTTTTTGCAAAGTTCTTCCGGATCTGAGCGCTGACAGACTCGTGGATGTTCTTGTTGAGTGCCGTATCACCTGCAATCCTGAAACAGGCAGACAAGACATGTTTTAAGGATCTATTGTTCTCCTTGAATACACCTTCTCTTCAACGATAAGTCTGGTCCAAGCTGTGAGTGCTCCTGCAGAGATGTTAGTTTCATTCACACGAGGCCTCAAACTTCCCACCTCTGTCTCTGCTGGCAGCAGTGGTGGAAAATATGGGGCAACAAAAGCAAGCACAGATAAGGCTTGCAGGTCTGGCAGCTACAAAGAGGTACAACCTTATTTTGTTGGTGTGCGACTGCTTTCTATCACAATTACAGCCCTGGATGAAAACATTGTACCTTTTCTTTTTTTTTTTTTCCTTACATCTAAAGATTTAACATCAACAGGCAGAGACTACTTTTAGCCTCAACCATGCAGTCACTTCCAGAGCCACTCCAACCTGTCTGATTTTTATTTGCACTGGAGATTTTCCTGCCACACTGCAATGTACATAGCCATTTGTCATGATTAATGAAGATTTACAGTAAAGCAGATACATGGACTCTTACTATATTAGCACTGCCTGCATAAATAGCTTAAGCCGAGCAATACTTGTCTGAGAAACTTCACTGATACTGTGCAGCTTTTTGAGTAGGTAGTCACATCCATAGCTATTTCAAGAGGATTTTGTTGATTTGTTTAACTCACCAAGGCATGAGATCTTTTGGAAAAATAAGCACATCCATGAACTAATGTTAGGTCGTGTGCTAGGGGTATTAATGCTACCCGATGTAGGTGAAGCCAGGAAGCAAAGACTGCCTCCTGTATTGTATGTAACATTTTCAGAAATCATTTTTTAGCCCCATTGTAGAAGTGTTTTGTCCATTAGTAACAGAAAATGATAAGAAATCAAAAGAAATGGGACATGTATCAGATTTAGAGGCTCCCAGTCTGGGACCTCCAATAACAGAATCGGAATCTGGGGGACACGATGGTCATCTAGCCCATTCCCCACGCCAGCTATGTTGAAGTTACTTGGACAGGTATTCAGCTAACCAATCCTGAAATATCTCAAAAAAATGCAGACTCCTCAGACAACCTATTCCAGTGCCCCACTGACTCTCATAAGACATGGAAATTAGTTTCTTCCCTTTGTCTTTGAAGCATCCTTTCACATATTTGAAGACTGATATCATGCTTTCTCTCCATCTTCTCTTCTCTAGACTAAACAAACTGATTCCTTCACTGTTTCCTCATAACTTATATTTTCTAATCCTCTGATCTAGTGAGCTTCTCTGGACTTTCTCCAACAAGCCCACGTCTTCATTAGAGGGCGGTTCCCAAACTGTTCACTGTTTTCCAACTAAGGCAGCAGAATGGCAGCACTGCTTTGCTTACATACCCCAGCCTGCTGTTTCCATTTATGCATCTCATGAGTTGAAGACATTTCTTTCACTTTGCCCAGATCGTTTTGAACTGTAACTCTGTTCTTCAAAGGACATGCAGCAATTTCTACTTTCATGTCAATGGCATGTGCAATTAGTGGATTTAATCCAAACTGCTCCCCTCTTTCCTGCTGGTAACATGTACCCAAGATGTGAGAGATGAGAGACATTACTTTTGGAAGGAAAACGGGGACTAAAACTTTATTGCCCAAAAAAGGAGAGGGTTGCAGCCTGTTGCAACTGACCTAATCTATAATGAGTTATTCAAGAGTACTGGAGCCAGCAGAAGTGTGATCAGGAAGGAGCAGGGTTCCCACTGTCCACCTCCATCTGGGATGAGCACTTTGCTGACTATCACTGCCACATCACTGCCATCTAAAGTAGGCAGAAGAACTGGTACCACAAACAAAACATGGCTCTCAAATGACATGTGACACCCCTTCCTGGGCCCTGTCCTATTAGCAAAAAAGCAGAGGTTTTGAGAACTGGAAGACCTTCAGATCTTCCTCTGAAGAAGGTTCCTCCTGATCACTTCTCTCACTGGTAGAGAAGTCATTGTTCTTGATTTCCACTAGGTCCAGTATGCTATAAGCATTTTGAGGCAGCATGTAGGACAGCTAAGCCTTTTGTTGCAGATGTTCTCCAGAAGAGCTTTGCGGTGGGAGAGCAAATTTCTAGTCAGAGTCACTCCAAGATGTCAGAAGCACTTTGCTCCACCGAAGAATACCTCCTCAGTGAAGGCACAGGCCCTCAACATGCAATAGCTGGGAGCAGGGGCTGTCATAGCACAGACTTGCGGAAGAAAACCAAATCATTAAGCCAAACACTTCGTATGAGAACAACTGCAAACCAAAGTGTCTGTTCAGTAACTGATCAAAAAGGCCGAGCTGCAGAGACATTACTTACATTTGCAAAGAACATTTTTTCCTCCCAGGCTAATGAAGCATTCTTTATGAAGGAGCTTGTTAACAAGCTCTATAAGCACAGATCACATTTCCCACTTGCCAAATTTTATTTTGGAAACATGGGCAGAACACGTTCCTAGGGGATGATGCCCTCCCAGACCTTACTTATCGTTCCCCACAAGGACTTGCAAATGCACTTTTGCTACATGAAAGCTTTCATCGGGCATGTAGCTCACATACAGCCTACATATTTTTTCGAGCTTGTGGATCATTTTGTGAAAAACATGGTAATTTCAGTAAGAAGCTGCTGGTCCCAGTAGTTCACAAACTGTATTCTAATACCACAAACTCTGTGTTGAACGTGCTATTCTGATAATCTTTGAAAAACAGCCTTAGTGCCTGGATGTTTCCCAAATCAGAGTAACACTTGTTAACCTCACAATGGGAGGACAGACATCCTGTGAAGCTCTCAAGCACTATATCAGTGGGGACCATTCTACATCTAAGGTCTCTCTAGCAGCATTAGCTCTTTTTATGTTCTAATTTTTTAAACGGCAGTACTGGGGCTAATTTAGCACAGCAGGAGACGTTCAAACACGTGCTGGAATGTTGAATGCTGTGGCCCAAAACACAGATCCAGATGCCAAAGCTGGCTGTGGGATTGTTCTCTATGAGGTCTCTGAAGGATCATTTTGTTAATAGTGCAATGCTGTAACATGAGGACTGTGCATTTATACTGCATTTTGCACTTGGAGAATCTTCAGACTTTTATAAAATACTCAGTGTTACAGTGTTTATAGTATAGTCTTACCTATAGGAAACTAAAAGAAACGTTAACATTCTTCCAATGGTGCTGGCTTGCTGAGTTGTAGTGGTTTAAGTATGCAGGCAAGTGAGGTGGGGGTTGGCAGTAGAAGTCCTTTCTTTCACACAGTCAACACGAAGAGTTTTGGATACTCAAACTCACCCTAAGGTGGGTACTGTGAGCATCATCATATCTATACTGAAGCTCTTTAATCATGAACCTTAGTTCCCGTGCTAAGATGATGCATGAGGTCTAATAAAGAGATTGTTTTTAGGGAATGCTATAATCTCCCTTCCACCTTTCTCTAACTCTCCATATCCAAAGGCTTTAAACCATCTTATCTTTTCTTTCATGACAGAAAGACTTTAATATTTTTTCTTCTTCCTTCATTACAGCATGCCCTTCTACAGGAATCAGCTCCACCTTCCCTGAAAAGGAACCATATTCCCTTTCAGAGATGGTGAACCTGATGCTTTTTTAGTCAAGTTTGCAGTTAATTTTGAAGTTAACTATGAGAGCACTGAAACTTGTTTGTTTTTACCAACTATACCTGTTGACTCAGTAAAAGATATTACTTCTGGTTACCACACACGCATAAGAAGAAAACTAAACAAACCTGAACAATGTGTGATCTATTATCAAGCTGAGCATCATCCCAGAACTGAGCAAGGAGTCACAACTCCAACAGGTAACCAGTTTTCTCATGGGGCTCCTGTTCTGCAGCTAGATCCTGACTGCTCTTTGGGGAGCTTTTTGTGTTGAAGCTGTTCTTATATCCAAGTTGAATGTGTCAGCACAAGGAATTGGACACCAATGACAACAATCAGACTGCTGTCCATCACAAATACCTCCACTGAAGATAACAAGGACAGTGCTTGTGAATACCATTGAAAATCTGGTCCTGCAGATAAGAGGAATCTCATCTAATGATCAGATATTATTTCACTGTATCCAATTTATTTTAGCTCTCTATCCAGTTTCAAAGGTATCACAACAATTTCACTAGCCATAGCATTTTTAAGCTTTGAAAGGAGACTCCAACAAAGAAAAAAGCAATGAGTTTACTTTTGGATGGTTCTTTGCACAGTGTGCAAGCATATATCTCTTGCATGCCATGTCTCCCCTGCTCATGATGGCATCTTTCATCTAGCATTATTTTCTGAACCTTCCTACCCACTGAAGGCAGCCAACTTAAATGCTGTGCTGGCCAAGCAGTGCTTGAAAATGCTCTTGAGAATGATGACAGGAAATGCAGAGTTAGCTGTAATGGATAACACTGAAGGATCATAACTCTTCTGCACATACACATATACACACATGCATGTGTATAAACATGGATACACACATACAATGTCAGCGATGCTCCAAAATAAATAGAGTGTGGGGATGAACTCGATAAGAGTTTGATTTAATGTTGTAAACATCAGCAGTTCTCTTCAGGGAGCCCTTTTCACACTTCAAACAGCACTGTCAGAGAACTGAGCTCTTTGTAAACTGTGTCCTTTCCTTGGGTGGAAATTATTATCTGGCTCATGCTCTCTGGCACATAATAAACACTCAGGGTCACGGTCATAATCTGCAGAGGCTCAGTCCTTGCCAAAGCTTTACAAGTCTTCAGTGTAGGTGGGGATGGATATCTTGGCATGTCCCAGCTGTCCACCCCCTCTCTCCATGGGCAGTGGGGAAGGGTGAAGGCCATGCTCATATCTGCTAACACAGGTGTCACAACATTTTAGGTGCCACAACCTTCTACTCTCCTATAGAGTTAATACAGGGAGGGGATACATACATCACCCCTCAAAGCAGATGTTCCAAGTTGCCTATGATGCCAGAACAGGCTTCAGCACACAGCTTTAAATCCCATTTAAGGTCACTTGGGAAATGCAGGACAAAGCAAATAAATTTATGACACCTGTTTCAGCTCACACATCAACTTCTTAACTGTTAGACCCTCTCCTCTCCAGCTGACGACTCTTTTCTTTCCCTCTGTGCCCAGCCTGGAGATTGAATGCGGGGCCAGTCATGGAGCTGCAGAACCCAGCTCGACCCAATGGGGAGTGCAATGTGGTCCTACAGCTGAAAAAAACCCAAGTTCTTGGGTTTCTGCTTCTCACCCTTAATTACTGCAGCCTGAGCTGCTGCCTTAACAGGATGTGGGTCCTGACATGGCAGTATATTTAATAGATTTAATTGCTGTCATTAATATGAGCTTGGGAAACATTAAGACATATCAAGCTGCAGCAAAATTACTCTGCTCTTTTGTTACCTTTGTTTTCGTCATCCTTTCTGAAAAGTCACAATGGAATAATGAAGCAGAACATTGCACCTTTGTAACACATCATAAACAGGGAAAAGTTCAGTGAAAGATACTCTATAAAACAAATCATTTTTCTAATGGGAAGCATAAGTCACCTGTACACTAAACTGGAAAAATCTGTATAAATGTGCAGATTGTATAGGCTAGGGTGTAATCATTATACCAACAAGTCTTACATATTGTACTGCTTCTGCTACCATACTTCACTGCAATTATTAGCCTCCTTTTCTGCCAGTTCCAAGTTTAACATACCGTCCTCTTGCCAAGGCCATTTGATTATAAATAGCAAAATATCACGTAAATGCAAGCATGTGGGGAGCAGATACAGCACAGAAAAATGGGCCATTGGGAAGAAGTATTTACTTTTTTTAGGGTCTGATCCTGTACAAACATTTAGTCATGTGAATAGGCGACTATTCTTGAGCAGTTTCCCAAAATTCCAAGAGATTACTAACCTTAAAGGGATAAATGTCATATTTTGAAAGATCCAGTTCTTGCAATTTACTTGCTTGAAAGTTTTTAATTAAAAAATAGTAATTGAAACTAGTGGAATATTTTGGAACCAGCTTGTTCTTCATAAGTATTATATAGTGAAACGACACAGTCGCCCAACCAGGCAGCCATCTCATACATAGGTATATTCTTCTCACAATTACATGATAATATATGTGTTAAGTATTCATGGTTTGACAGATTTCTTCCTAACTGTTAGATGACCATAAAGGTCTACCACTGCAGGAAAAAGATTTCACAGGAGAAAGAAAAGAGAAAGCTGGAAAATGTCATTACATAGAGCCACTTCACTGTTTATACTGCTCTGCTTCGTTCTCTTCTCCAGCTAAGCCAGGAGATTTATGTACTTGCACTAGTTTTCATCATATATTGAAGACAACACTATGCAGACACTATGAAAGCTGAGGTAGCAACAGGGACATACACTGAAAAGGTGAAAAGGTTGGATGGTAATTGTAATAGTCATGTAGTTATGTTAATAGTAGTTAATGTTTTTACCCATTGTAATAGTCATGGTAGTCTGTTGGCTAAATACTTGCACCCATATCATAGAATCACAGTATCACAGAATGGCCTGGGTTGAAAACGACCACACTGATCATCTAGTTTCAACCTCCCTGCTATGTGCAAGGTCACCAACCACCAGACCAGGCTGCCCAGAGCCACATCCAGCCTGGCCTTGGATACCTCCAGCAACCACAAGGCAAAAGAACTCAAGCCTGGACTTGCTGGAAGCCGATGTCCAGGCTGTGGGAAGGACACATTTGACCATCAAGAGGAAGCACTGAGCTCCACTCTTTCTCCTCCACTGAAAAGACCTTCTCCTCCTTCAAAAGGGAGGCGGGGATGCCATTGCAACAGATATCATGGCTAGAATTAGAAAAGGAATGGTAAAAACTCATGATTTCCTGGCATAAGCAATCTGTGTGGAAAGTGCTTCTTGAGCAATGGCTTGGCAGAAGGAGATCCTAGCTCTAGCTCTGAAATAACAGATAACATGCGGGTGAGTGGCCTTGACTATCCAAAACCGCAACTGTTTACCACTGCAGGATCCAAACCCTCCAAAAATCACTGCACCTCTCTCCAGAGAGGGCCATAACAGCAATATTTATGTTACAGGAAGGTTTTCAGAGCGAGGAGAAATAACACATTGAGTCATCTACTCAAGAACACAGTGGGGAGGAGAGAGGCATACCTGAACTCATTTCTCTAGATATCTTCATGCATTGCTTTCACTACACGACCCTCCTGCTCCTTAAAACACTGGCATGTAGTGTCATTACCATCTGCTGTGGTCTGCAGCTCACATGGGGCAGAGGTGGATTTGGGATGGAGTGGGGATAGCATGGTGAATATTTTAAGCTTCTCCACTGCAATGACATTTGTATCTCAAAGGATGATGCAGGGGAGGCAGCCCTGCAAAAGAACCACTGCCCTGCGAAGTGAGACTGGCAGAGAAAGATCCCTGCCACAGAGATGGAAGAAATCCCTTTCTGGGGTTGGTTTTTCAAAAGAAGATTAGATTCTGTAGAAAATGCCAAACATCATGGAGCAGTCTGTGAGTTTCCATCGGCTGCTGGCCATGACATGCCAAAAAAAAAAAAAAAAAAAAAAAAAGAAAAATGAAAATACTTTTAATCATATTGAATCATTTTTGTTCCTTTAAGAGGGCCGAGAAGCTATGTGTGTTATAAGTGCCACGTTTCTTTGTTGCACTCCAGCAACCAACACAGATGAAGCAGGGCCAAGAGCTGGATGCTTACACTTTGTGTATCTTGGATCTAAGGCTTTGGAAAATCTGCCTCTCAGCTATACAAATGGTCACCTCATTCTCTGCTGGGAGTTGCATTCCCATTGTTTATTCTGTATTTCTAATACTGGCTTTTGCAACTTGTTTAATTTCCTGACGTTCAGGTTAGTATCATTTAGAAATATATATTTTTTCATCTCAGAGGAGCTGGATTTCACTTGTCAGGTTTCTTTTGTGTCACACAGGCAGGACTTATTGATGGGAAACACAATTGTTGATGGGCCACTGGATGAAGGGCAGACCCAGGTGTTGACTTCTTCCCATCTCCCATTCACACTGATGCCAGACGCTGACTCAGCTAGTAATCATCTGTAAAAAGTTCTTCACTGTCACAGAGAAGATGAAAATAAATCTTTTTTTTTTTTTAAATGATGATTTTGATGATCCTTCCTTCCATTGCAAACCTCTCCTACAACTTTTTAATTGTAAATCCCGAGCCTCAATCTTATCTTCAGCCTAATCTGATATCACAGCAACCAACAGCCAGACATCAATACATCACTCCCACCATGAAGAAATCAGTGCCTACTTTCATGGTCTTAACTTACTACTGCTTAACGAGTGCCAAATTATTAATTAATAAGGGTAATTCATCAGTGTATTGGTAAAAAAAAAAAAAAAGGTAAGTCAGCCAAAATGGTATTTTTCCATCTGTAGAAACCTTTAAAATGATTAACCATCCATGTAGTCCCAGGAATGGGAGCAGCAGTGAGGTGAGACCAAGCAGTGATTGTCAGAGAGATGAGCATGAACACCTGAAGTTGAAACTACTCAGAAAAACACCAATAATATCTCTGCCCATGCTTTTGCTAGCATGCTTCATACCCTCAGCTCCACTACTTGAGGCTGATCACTGGGCGCAGATTGCATCACTGGGATGGTTTTAAGATCCAACAAGCTGTTGAGCTAGCCATAGTGGCTCAATGGCTTTTCTGAGGGGCTAAGGACACTCAGGACAAAATTATTTTCCCTGAGAAATGCACAGCCTTAAGCTCTTATTCAGCCAGCACTCCAGAAACTGTGAAAGGAAACAGTATTTGTGGTAACTGTGATGACAAAAAAGCACAGTCTGCTGTGCACCTGGGGTGAAAACATCCTGTCATTGACTCCTTTCTGTCGCAGCTGTTGTAACAATCAACAATAATATCTTGCCTCATATAAAATGACCCCTGACATAGAAGACTTGTGTCTAAAAGCCCATTTCTGGGTGCACCTGGTAGTGTAGGGTGGTGTTAAGCCACTCGGAGTTAATCAAAGGACATGAGCCATTCCTGTCTCAGCCATATAATCCTTAGGTAACATTGGTCATGTCATCCATGTGCAAAGGTATAACCTCGTGTAAAGCACTTAGTGGAGGACTAAATTACATGCACAGGCAGTCCAAGTCCTGTAGTCACTGCAGAGAAGCTACAGTGACAATTGCTGGAGTCAATGCAGTCCCAGCTTACCCTACTTTATGGTTTCCTGCTTTCAACAAGACAGGGGAAACAACATGCAAAACCAGGCCCTTACTGTAAGCATGAAGTGAAGATGTGGGCTATCATCTGTGAAGCACAGGAGAGGATTTCCTACTTCCTGAGGTGCTCTTAAGTGATTTGATATTACCTTGGCAATGATCTTAAAAGCAGGTTGATACCCATCTTTCTGTACACCTGCAGAATTTGATCTTTTGCCTCTAAATGTGTTTCCTGGGTGAGGTAATTTCAGTGCATCCCATTGCTGCACTCTGGTCAACATAATGCATTATTCCACTGAACCCTTACACAGATATTCAACAGGTTGCTGTAAGAGATTAAAGTCCAGCATGTTTTTCCAGGAAAATCTGGAAGATAAAGGCAGGGGTTATTTAGTGGAGACTAGCAAGCCATATGGCATAAAAAATGTTTCCACCAATGAATATTAAATGATATTTTCTGTCCAGAGTGTTTCACACAGAGGTGACTGTTGCTTACCAAGGATGCCGTGCTGCTTGCTCACAGGTGTATCTTTTATTAGGGTCCTTCTCCATCAAATTCCGAATGAAGTCTTTAGCTATGAAGGAAAAAAAAAAGAATAATTCAAAGCAATAGGTTTGATGCTCAGTTCTTCAGAATGTTCAGACTTTTGTTTCCCAGGCACATTCAACAGCAAAGAAATCACTGAGAGAACTCCTCATAGCTATGGAACATGTTGCTCAGGTTATGTGAAGACTATGCCTGAGCCTGCAAATGAAACAGTGTCAGGGTCTGTTGTGGTAAGACAAGGGGAAATGCCTTCAAACTAGAAAAGGGGAGATGGGGAGATTTGTATTGGATATAAGGAAGAAGTTTTTTATGAGAAGAATGGTGAGGCACTGGCACAGGTTGCCCAGAGGAGTGGTGAATGTCCCATCCCTGGAAACTCTCAAAGTCTGTCTGGATGGGGCACTGTGCTCCTGATCTAGCTATGGAGTGACCCCTATTCAGTGCAGGGGAGTTGGACTTTAAAGATTGATATCTAAAAAAATTAATCTTTAAAGGTCTCTTCCAACTCAAAAGTTTCTATGATTCTGTGATAATGTTCACAACTGATGGAAGCCATCATTTACTTTCGTGAGTTGTCCCTCATAAAACTGTCACGGAGATCTAGCAACTCCTTCCCAGACATCTTTTAAGAGCTAGCATGGCCTGTTTCCTGTAAGCAGGATGCTTGCGGCTGCATTGCTCTGAAGGCAAAAGTAGATTTAACATATGAACCAGGCCACCAAGTGCTACCAGAGCCAGAAAATGGCCCTAGCTCTTTTGTCATTTATTAATACAGATGTAACCAAAATGACTCGGACCAATCCAGACTATTTAATGTGGCAGGTACACTTAGGAGCAATGTGAATAATTTGGAGTGAGCAGAATTCAAGATTGCTAGCTCTGTGTTTCCTGGTTAGCCAAGCAGTTCTGACTTCTGGTCTGAATATGGTCATATCTGTTGAAGATGTTGGTAAGTTGAAAGAGAAAGTCAAAGAGAAGGTCAACAGTGCAGCAAGAGGAGACTTTCACTGCTCAAGAAGTAGTGTGTTTGTAAACGGTGCTAGAGGACATCGCAGCATGGTATGCATCTGGCAATTTCAGGAGAGAGCAGCTGAAGGGGCCCAACAAAACCAAATACAGCAGGAAAATCTTTGTGCTTCTTTAGGTGATGGACTTTCTCCCTGGAAATGCCTACAACAGGCATTGCTGCATGCATGCCTAGCTGTGGTAAATAAATGAATTCTTACCAGACTCTGAGATGTCATCCCAATACGGAGAGTCAAACTCATACTCTGCCTTGAGGATCTGCTCGAAGAGTTTGGAGTCATTTTCATCATAGAAAGGAGGATATCCACAGAGCCTAATGGAGAAAAAGATCATTGACACTTAGACCCATCTTTGCCAAGAAGGTGAGAAAGAAGAGGGAGGAGAAACTCGTTTAAGACTTGTCCCATTAGGTTTTCAAGCAAGCACTACCTTGTGAACACTGTTCAGGAACATATTAACACTTCTGAAGATCAGTATTGTCCTTCATAAATAGTAATTCTTCAAGGAAACCTGGTGCAACTGATGCTACACGACTTACACAGATATCCTGGCTCCTCTCTGTATGCTTTCATGTGTGCAGGCACAATAATAATTGTACGATACAGTCATGAGCCCTTCCATCCTCTCCTCTACATGTGGTAAAGGGAGCTCTCATGGGATATAAAAGCAGCAGAGCCTGCATGAGCTGGACGTTGACCTGCTGCTGCACCAGAAGAATCTCTCTTTTTCTCATTACTGCAAGTAATCTTGCTGGTCCCATCAATGGCCTACCTTGCCTAAGGCTAGCAGCAGTTCTGGTCTTCAGTACTTACAATTAGAAAACCAAGCCCCAAGACAAGCAGGACATTGAATGTTACTTGTGTGCTTTGAACAAAAGAATTCAGGAAGCACCCCACCTGTGCTGCAGGGAACAGGACATTCACTCTGTCAAAGCACGGCTCCTCCAACCCTGCAGGTGCTGGGCATGGGAACCCCATCTCCAGCACTGCACTGAGGAAATGCAACCACAAAGCTTGTGTTTCAGAGACTCCTGCCTGGGTGATGCTGCATGCTATAGCTTGTCTCTGTCTGGGCAGACATGTTTCCAAGAACATCCCTTCTTCATTTTTAACACCAGTTTTGTAATACCAGCTTTACTTCAGTGTCTGGTCCAAGGTTTTAGTAAACCCATTCTGCTTGCAGTTACACAGAGCTTTCTAGCTCTATCTCCATAGAGATATTGCGCTTTCTTGTCTTATCTCTGCTTATAGTAATTTTTTTTTCTCACTTTCTTCCCTGATAGTGAAATCATCTTTTTTACTACACTTTCCTTAAACCCTGAGTCAGTCCACCTCAATAAAGTACTTATCTGGAGAGAGCCAGCTGCTACAAACAGAGCGAAGATCTAGCTGAAACATTACACTGCAGCAAAAACAGAGCGACAGGAGGGGAAACTGTAAGAAATGAAATACTCAAATTATTTATAACCCAAAGCCAGCCAGCTGCCCTGGAGGTTATTTGATCCAACTCAACACTTGAGGGTGAAAGGAGCAATGTTTTGTTAGCTCCAAAAAGTCAGTGTGCTTGATAAATAATTTAAAATGGGGAGAGAGATGTTGATCTGCATCAGATCCATATTGACCTGGAAGAATTCTACTGAAATTTGCAGCACTGTAATAAATCCACTGTGGTTCAACTGAATCAGACATCTCTCTATCTTTCAAAACAGATGAGATGAGAGTTCTCATTTTTTTCCCACTGGATGGCTGCCACTATCAGAAGCAAGCAAGATGACCTCATGCCAGACAAGAAATTACATTTGAAGTAGTGCCACATACCTACCTGATGGACATGTCCTTGCGTATGGGAATTGATGCAGCAATTCCTATAATATGCATAGATTCCTATAATACACTGGAAATGACATGAAAAGGCCATTGGAAATGGTACATTTAAATAAAAGCCCCTAAAGCTGCTATCCACATGGATAAAAGATTAAAACGGTGCAGAAGTGTTCAGTGTGGAAAACGACACCTCCAAAGGAGCTCAGAGCTGGTCCTCTGCTCCTATTCCTTGAGGGACTCTGTAGGCTCTGTACAAGAAGCCCAACAGCCCTACATTAATTTCTTGCCATCCTCAGCACTTTTCTTAAAAGAAAATCAAACTGCTCTGATAAAAGCATTTGAAGGTGAGCAGACAGCGCTGTGCATGCCGAGGTGCTGTCAGGCTGCTCCAGAGAGAGGAATAACTCTCTTAAAATGTACAGTGTGCTAATTACCTTGGCAAAGGTACAAGAGCACAAGTTAGGGCTGCAATGATTTATACATGTTTGTGGCAGCAAAACATAGGAGCAAAGTGCTGAGCAGCACAGAGCTGGAGGCTGTAGCACTGCCAGGGGCAAAGCCAAGCCATGCATGCCCCAGCAAGAGTTCCAGCCCTCTCAGAGCCTTCCACCTTCCCTACACACTTCCAGCTCATCCAAAGCTCCTCCAAGCCCTTCCCAAACTTCTACAAGTCTGGTCTGTGAATCTACGTTTGGTTATCTACCTTTGGGATGTCCCCACAGCTTACAGAAGAGGTCTTTCAGAAGGTGCTGAACCCCTTATCTCTAGCATGATGAGCCCTATAATCACCCTTTGTGTTTCACTCCCAGACTTCCATCTCTTCAGCGAAGAATGGAGAGAGCTTGAAAAGGGTTAGTTACTATTCCTAATTATGGACAGGAACATTCCTGCCTGAGAGCAGGCTGAGCACAGGGAAGGGTCCTGGCTCTGGTGAGGATGAGGGGACAAACGTCACACAAAGAGGGACCCAAGGATATTCCTCCAGGAGACAAACCATTGAGGACGTGGAAGAAAGAAGCCAGCTACTTAGGACTGAGGAGATGGCATGTGAGAGGAAAATACATGGGCTCTTTGCCAGAGGTATGGGGTGGGAGCCAGAATATAGGATGTCTTGCTGTCCTTTACTTTAAAACCAGAGTTTGGGAAGACACAGTAGTTTTAGCACAACTTAGAGCCAGCTCTGGCTTTGCAGCAAAGGATGGGAAAGCCCCAGTAAATTAGCTTAATGTGCATTTATGGCTGGAAGAAGTTTTGCTGGACTTCCAACGACTGGGCCACCTTCCAAAGCTTATAATAAATTTGGTTTAATTCTGACAGAATCAAAATCCCACCAAGTTCATTTCCATCTGCTGGGACATTTCTGTGTGAAAAAAAAATGACCTCACTGTCAGAGGTTCTGTTGCATTTCTTCAGATATACAAAGATACAAAAATAACCCCTCTGTCTCCAATGTGAAAGAACTCTGCATTGTCCTGGGGGAGTTTCAGTAAGCTATTACTTGTTATTATTTTCTTGTAGATTCACCAAATGAAAGCATTTTTTTTTTAAATAATTATTTAGTAACTATATCACATCAGCAACAGATTTTCCCAGTCTTGTCTTTAAAAGGAATGGGATGTAAAGAAGAAAACCACAGGTGAATGCATGAAAGAAAGACACCGCCAAAGGTCATCTCAAGAAGCCATAGTAGAGCACAATATGAATGCCAGACACACCTTCTCAACAAGCAGAGCAAGCACATCCATGCAAGCTTCCACTGCATATTGTGGATGATACCGAAGCCTAAATAACCCATTTGCACGGTCAGTGTACAGTCTGCAACACTAGAAGCACGGGGTTAGTTTTACAAGCAATTTTTTAGTGAGGTCAGAGCAAATAACTCAGTAAACGCTCAAAGATCTGAGACATATGGCGTGGAAAGTCACCCAAGTGCTGCTTTTATGGTTAAACATGAGTATTTCTTATTTTGAGAATAAATCTTCATGCTGGCCAATGCTAGTGCCCTCATGAAACTGTGGACAAGGATATATTACCATGGGGAGGAAGAAAATAAATTAAGAAGCAAGCAATGAAGAGAAATAATTTGAGGCTGTTTTCCCAGTCTTCGAATGTGGTATCCTGAGCAATCCAACATACCCATGTATGTTTTCCCTCCACTAATTCTCTTTCTAGTACCAAACAATTAAGTTATCACTCACTTTCCCAATGAGACTCATGCTTGATGATGACAGACTGAGATGTCTGCCAATTCTTTCTCAATGTGTGACTTCAGGACAATGGTAAAAACTTTTTCTGAAATACCAAACTGTGTACTGACCATGGCTAATTCTCTTATTCAGACACCTCAAACATGGTTGTATGCACACCTAATTGAAAATGAAAAGCAACACATCAGCAAAAATGTCCAGGAAAGAGTATGATCCAAGATTTATCTCCACACATTTTTCCTTTATAAACAATATTAGCAAACTGGTAATTCACTTGTCCTATCAATGAACAGAGTCAGAAGAAAATCCAAGCCAAAACGCATTCATCCTAGTGCAGAAGAGACGGGATGTGTTGAGTATGAATAGATAGCAGCTGAGGTAAAGCATTCTGTGGCCCCATGCTCTTTTCCAGCTTTGGAACATGTTTTTCTACTATTTCTTTTTATCAACTAACTTAACATATATTAGGCATGCATGCAATCATTTTAGCTTCCCAGGCTTTATAAACTTTCACATGACTCACTCAGATCCAAAATCCAGCTACTGGGAATCCAGGGAGGTCTTCCACTCTTCTCATCTACTATGTTTTGAAGCTGAACAAATATCAAAGCTATCTTGTGATATGTAAAAAACTGAACTCAACAAGGAGGTTGTTTCAAACAGAAATATTGCAACTGGAATAACAGGAAATTTCAAGCTGCTAAAATTAGTTCTCGTGAATAATGACTTCTCATGCAAAACAGGTCTTGATAAAAACTCTGCTGTTGCAGCCTCTACAATCTGGATGTCATTAATGAGAAGCATTAGAAACTGGCACTAAAACAAAGGTATTCTTTCCTAAGACGTCCTTCACCTTGTCTATTACAGAAACAAATAGTTGTCAAAAGGGTTGATGCTCCAGAAACAGTTTGTTCTTCCAGTGTCATAAACTGAAGGCTTTCATGTGAGTCTGGGCTTGTGTCTGGAGGCACTCAAGCCACTTATGGTAATAATAGCTCAAAACATCTTTAATATATACTTGGCTTCCGTGTTGGATTTCCCCATGTTCTCATCTTCTTAAATGACAACAGTCTGTTCAGAGGGGCTGTGAGAGTCGTGGGAGAGGTGTGGAGATGATGGAGGGTATTGTGCTTGGATTGTCCAATGCATAAATTCATCTCCACCTGGTTTGGTGACTA
The DNA here is from genome assembly GCA_035772895.1 of Perdix hodgsoniae. Lineage (NCBI taxonomy): Eukaryota > Metazoa > Chordata > Aves > Galliformes > Phasianidae > Perdix > Perdix hodgsoniae. The sequence goes on from JAPSGF010000006.1 coordinate 27,218,650, forward strand.
ACCTAACATTAAACCTGTGCCCATCACTGTGGTGTCAGACACTCAAGAAGGGGTACTTCTTTCCTTATTAGGGAAGAACCTCTATTTTTCTCTATATTCAGTGCTCCCCTGAAATTCACTTTCCATCAAAGGCACATCTATTGATTCTTGGCTGAAAAGGGTGATCCAGTTCAAGATTAGGACATGTAGGTGTGGGCTGAGTTACTAAGCTCCCTTTACAGTCACCAGAGATGCTGTCAATGAAGAATAATACAAATGCACTATTAAAGCAAATGAAATTGTTCCATGAGGTAGAGGGCTGGGGATGGGTAAGGGATTGATTCAGCGCCCTCAGCACAAGCATCTGGTGCTGTCCCACATGGTCCACTGTATTCCACTTGGCCTCCATCTGCCACTCCAGAAGAAAGATCTCAGCACTGTGATACATTTGCCAAATCCACGTGGCTGTCCTGGAGCCACTCCACTGTGGTTCTAAATGCATATTTTAGGCAACTGAACATCACATTCTGATGAAGTGACTATTTGCATCAACACAGTCTGGGTTGAGGTGCCCAAATGTAGAGCCCAGCATCAGAGAAGAAGCTCTGGAACACCCATGTCACTGAAGCACAGGAAACACCTGTGTCTGGCTAGCAGTACAACACAGGACTGTGGGGATTGGATCAGTGGCAGTCGCAGCTTGAGTCCAAGTGGAATTCTGTGGATGGCTCAGATTATCACTAAGCATCTATGTGAAGGTAGCTGACATGGGTCCTGGAGTGCTGCTGATTCTACCAGAAGCTGGAAGAGGTAACTTGCATGCAGAAATATTCCAGGAGGTAGTTTGATCTCAGACCTAATTCCACCCGAGCATTCTGAGTTACAGACTGTGAACACATTACCACACTCCTATGGCAACACATCACTGCCATTAATTTTAACTGTACATAATACAAATCAGGACCTCATTACATGAAGCACTGAAACCCTGAAAACATTTCCTTGTCCTGCAAACAGGAATTCACATGGATTCATTCTTACTGAGATGATTTAAGCCTTCAGGGCTGAGAATTCCCTGTAAAGCAAATGCAAAATAGTCGGAAAAGCCCAACATGTTGATTTTGAAAATAGAGCAAGAAATGACTGAGGTGGACCTGATAGAAAGAGCAGCCTCACATGATTTATGGAAAAGATTAAAACCTTTCCCTTACTGAAGATGTTTTCTTTAGCAGGGCTGAAGTTTGCTTAGTGCTGTCTCATTCCACAGCAAAACACATTAAAAGCAGCAAATGAAATCACATCAGGTCTGCCAGTAGCAAAAACCTTTGGTACATGCACTATAGTTGAGTGGGACTGAAAACTTGGAGCAAAGAAGAGACAAATTTATCTCCAGGGAACTAGTCCCCCCATCCTGCAGGCTGTCAGATGGACACATATTTTCACAGTGAATATATGACATTCAACTGAACCTGGGCAGTAGTCAGGCCTGGAATTGAGGCAGAGTAGAGCCTACTGTCTTCTACCTGCATCCTCCTCTCTCTACATTTTGAAACTGGTACTCAGCAAAGAAATATGAAAGCAAAAGGAACAACTCTATCTGACAGTCCACTAAAGGCTAGCAAGGAAGAAAATCACCAAGCAAATATCCAGGTCTCCCATTTACAGGTTTGCTTGTGCAAGATGGCTAGTTTGGGTCAACACACTCCACCCTCATCTAAAAGAGCTTTAAGAAGTGATGTATGAAGCAGTCTCTGAGGTATTTTGGCATGTCTGGCCCCTTCCTTGCTGCTGTCTGGCTGCTTCCTTGCCCCTGCTGGGTTTTGACAAGAAGTCGGTGTCAGCACTGTTGATTTTTGCTTTGTTATGCAAAAGTTTTTTGAACCCATCTGCTGATTGTTGCTCCAGGTTAAATCCATCCCCCTGCAAAGTTCTGTACTCAAGTAGTTTTCAAATATTCATTAGAATGGCAAAGCCATCCATAAGTCTGATGTTTGTAGGCAGGGCTTTACTTTAAACAGAAAAACATACAAGCAAATAAACGAAGTGTTCTCGTACTATTTTATATATAAAAGCTATTAAATGAAATTGTAAAGAATGAACATTGCACAGAGTGCATAACAGAGCAAAGAGGTGTGTCATGGCACAATTGCACCTACTACATCAAAAAGTTATTCATGTTGACAGGCCATGAAATGTTTGCACAAGGAGAAAGGAAACAAAACAGGAATGCTTTAATGCTGCGCTCTCGTTGAAGTTGTTATTTTTTTTTCCTTCAGCTTTGTATAACTCTGACAGTTGTAAAAAAATTAAATGCAAAAATAAAAGATAAGAAAGGAAAGCACTGACAATTCTGGTATGAACAGGACAGGAATGGAATAAGCTCATCTTCTCTGATGGGACCAGAAGGTTGGAGATGCTGGAGGTGTTAAAGAAAATGATCCACCATTTTCAGCAGAAATCTCATTTTATATTGAGCTTCGGTGAAAATAATTCACCCTAGTATGTAAAAAGCTCTTGTTCCTTTGACTACCTCCTCAAGGGAACAAGTGCCATTGTTACTTCACTGCGGTTCTTTCGAATCCAAGCCATTCTGTGATTCTATGATACTTCAGGATACACCTATAGGCATGATGCTGTGCCTTCTGGATGTGGTCAAACTTGCTTCTGGTCAAAGCTAACCTGAGCAGATGAGGGAATAGCTTCACTAACACCACGGTCTGAAGAAGTCCATACTACTGTACAACGTGTAGTTCAGTCAGGAGCAGGGATTTTCACTTTTTGAAGGGTTTTGGTTCATTTACTATTGTTTCTGCCCAATTATTAGCCTTTATGTAACTAAGAGGTATCCCAAGTCCATTTTATTTTGGCTCACAACTATCAGAGATGAATTTTCTTGGACCATACAAAGAGGGTGAATATATGGTGGAAGAATATATTGAGGGTCCAAAAGCTGCCTGTGATTGAAAATCCAGTGGATACTCACAGGATATATGCGATGACCCCAATGGACCAGCAGTCCACAGCTTTGCTGTAGGGTTTCTGGGCCAATACTTCAGGAGCTGAAATAAAAAAGCCAAACAAGCACAAGTTACAAGACCAACCATTGCAATGTTGTTAAGTAGGAGTTGATAGTGCTCCCTGAAACCTGAAGTTCTTTGTCGTCTTCTACATTCAACCCTCACCTTTTAAAAAATTCTGATGTTTTTGAAGCTCTTATCCTCAAAAAGAAGTAGGACTCCTGAAGGGGAACAAATTCCCTATTTTCTGCCACCAATGAAATGAAAAACAAAGACAGATAAAAATTTAAGTGCAGCAAGGCCATCAGTTGCCTCCCAGTGGAAGTTTAGGACATTTGGGGCTGAGCTTTAGAGCAGTGCCCTTTCACCCTGGCGGCTCCACTGTCTTACTCTGCCAAACAAGAGACTTCGAGAGACAACTTAGAAGTATGAAGTGTCAGGAAGTGATAAGCTAGGTCTGCAGAAGAGGAAGGAGAGCTGTCACCATGCCACCACCTGCTGACAAATGAAGCCTCCTGGGTGTAAGAGTAAGAGGGGATCATTTGTCCTCCTGCCTCTTAGAGTAAGAAACATAAAGCAGCAGGAACTGGGCACAAAGAAATGGAGCTCCCTCTGTTTCTGTATTGCTTTCCACTACCATAGCTTGAACTCTGCTAGAAGTGACAGTATGGCCATTTACTGGAACTCTTGTGAGTATGCTTTCCTTTCTTAAACCACTGAAAGCTGAAAAGGTGCTTTTTAATTTTTATTTGGGTTCCTGAACTATTACACTTTCCCTGCTTGGACCTTTCAGTTGAAAATGCATAAAGCCAATTTTTAAAAACTCATGACTCTAATCTTTCTCATGTAAAGAAGCTTTAGCATGTTCAAAGCATTTTCAAAGCAAAATGTCCACAATAATGCAACAAATCACCATTTGCTGGTGATTGGCATTCCTAAAGCAGACTCACCACATGGGGTCTTCAAAAGCACAGTATTTCCTCTGAATACTCTAGAGTTCAAATGCTCAAAAAAAAAAAAAAAAAAAAAAAAGAAAGAAAAGAGAGACCAAAACAAAACAAACAAAACAACCCCCTAAAGCAGCAGAGGCTAAATACCAGAAAAAATAATTCTTTGGTATTACACCTTACTGTGTTAGGAGTCTTACCAGCCACAAATTAGTTATTTATAGAACAAAGAAGAAAACTTTGAAGAACATAAATATATTAAAGCTCAACTTATTTGCTGTATAAGCCTTTGGTGTATTGGCAGGAACTCTTCTAAGAGCAGTCTTCCTAAGCTAGACAAGTCAATAAAACTAAGGTCAAAAGTGCCAGCAAGGAATGGAGCAGGAGGCATTAATGAGAAACTGAAAAGTCTTTCTGGTGCTTGAGCATGGGAGCTTAAAGAAGAGACTAACAGGAAGACAGTGCACAAAGGTGATAAGATAAGAGAGGGCATCCAGGTTGCATTTCCAAAAGTAGCAGAAGGGCAGAACAGGTCAAGTCATGGGGTAGACATTGCAGAAAGGAAAAAAATCCAAGGAAACATAGGTAAGGGTATAGCTGGTAGGGGGATTATGAAGACTTTTGAGGATGGGTTTGCCTTAGTCTGCAGCACGAGGTGAAGGTAACCCCAATCTTTTAGTCACCCTACAGACTGGAACTCCTGCATGCAGAAGAAATTGCCCAAGGAGGCTGTGGATGCCCCAGCCCTGGAGGCATTCAAGGCCAGGCTGGATGTGGCTCTGGGCAGCCTGGGCTGGTGATTGGGAACCCTGCACATAGCAGGTGGTTGAAACGAGATGATCACTGCGGTCCATTTTAACCCAAACCATTCTATGATTCTGTTTCTTTCTATTCAGATGTTATCCATCATCATTCAATGCTGCCACGTGTGAATACTACAATACCTATCTACTGGCATGCCAAAAGATGTTTCTCTCTGCTCTGCACCTAGCATGAAGCTCTCCTGACCTGGCAATGTGTGTTTTGTAGAAACCTGCATCCCAATTCCTGAGAAGTCCCTGACTCCTTCCAGGACACTGAAATACTGCTGTAGCCTATCAGGACAAAGGATGAAATGTTCTTACTACAAAAGGAGATAAAGCTGTGCAACAAATAGAGTTTGTAGGACTCAGTTTCCCTTTTTGTCCCGTCTCTTGTGACTGAGCTTTGTGAGAAAGCATGATGAAGAGGGATGTTTGTTTTCCCCTGTGCTTTGGTGGTTAGATGTCTCCCATTTCTAAATTTTCAAAATTCTATTCACATATATCTTCTTGCTTTGATTGTCAGTTCCAGTTTGCACCATTTTCAAGATTGGTAAACATTATACACTGCATATTCCCCAAAGGAAATATTATGCAAATTGCTCCTGAACACCACAGATACAAGTGAGCTCCTAACGTTATACAGATATGCCACATTAACATAATAGAAAACAAATCTGAGATGAGGGTATGTAACTAAATAAAGATTCTCTCTCTTAAACATCAAAGCTGTGCTGGAGTATTTCTTTCTGCTTTACAGGAGAGCAAAGCACTGATAACAGGCAATTGATGCTATGGACAGTGGCTGTGAAGCAGGTAAGGACACTGAAGGATCAAGCCAAATCAAATATGAGTCTATCCCCTCACCTTTGGTAAGCTTTAATGAAGGAAGGCAGGAGCTTTAGATAACTATTTTATGGCCAAAGGGCTGTTTCTGTGTTTTGCTCCAAAAAGCAAACAAGCAATGGAAGCATAAGCTAAGCATCATCTGTCTGTGATATACAAAAAAAGATGGAAATATTTAATGAGCTGAAAAACAAGTCAGAGGAACCCTTAGAAATGACAACAGATCAATGCCTGAGAAAGCAGGAGACAATGGAAAAGAAAAACAAGAGCTGACGGTGTTAAAGGATCAACACAGTTGACTGAAGAAGCAAAACAGAAGCAAAGAGAATGGAAAAGTCAAAACTCCCATTTCTGGTGCCAGGAAAAGATGTCTGAGCAGAAAGAAAGAGGTATTCAGATCTCTCTTTCTGAACCTTGAAGCCAAAGCAATCGGAAGGATAAAAAAACAGTCCTCAATGAGTTATATCTTTCTTTGGATAATGAAGACGCTTCACTTCCAGGGCAGATAATCTGCTGACTTACAGATAGGGTGCTTATTTGTTTTTCAGTAAGATAAAAATTGAAGGGGTTATTTCAAATGGAGGGTTTAAGAGTTCAGTATAAAAAGATTTGGAAACCTTTCAGAGCACAATGCCATTACCCCCAGTGGGCGCAGCTCCCGATAAGCTCCCTAAAAATGCAGCTTCTGGATGCCAAACCCAGCAATTCATGTTCTTGCAAAGAGCTCAGCTGATGCGGATTGCTCTGGAAGTTTAAGCCTGTTGAAGTCATGAGGGTGCCTGCCCTTCATTCCAGTCTCATACTTAAAAGTGGTTCTCCTTCACTCTCATGATGTTACTACTCCCAACAGATTTTGCCGTCTCACAGAAACTCAGTCTATTGCCGTTTTCTGTGGTTTACATGGCTTCCCATATATGGCACGCCAGAAAGAATGATGCATTTGATCAAAGGGTGATGGTTTTGATGACTTCCCATAGGACTGACAAGTCAGGAGGGACTTGTAAATGTGGGAGGAATAAAAATATCTAAATGCAGTTAAAATAATCAGGGACCTACACACACTGGGTAGGGAAAAAACTCAGCTGTCCCAGCAAACTAGCCTTGCAAAACCCAGGACTGGTTGTTCAGCTAGTAACGACTCAGGGCCACGTAGACAGGTCTCTTAAGGAAAGATGGGGAAATGTGAAAGGGTTGTGTTGGTGCAAGATGCTCATGAAATTCAAAATGAAAGGTGAGTAATGGGCAGGGTTTTTAAGAGACACCAAAGGGAAGTGCTGTTAGACCTGCTGCTTAGGACTCTTGAGGGCACCACCTCGAGAAGATGGACAGAAAGGAACTCCACACCACTAAGTAGATGCTTGATTGGTCTAAGAACCTGCCCAAAGATGGTGCAAGAGCAGTGTGAACTCTGTTGCCATCATAAAAAATGTCTTCTTCACAGAGCAAACAGGCTGAGACACACAGAGCAGCTTCATCACAAGCCAGAAGTCTGCCTTTTCCACTGACTCCTGGGATGAAAACCACTTGTTTCCCTCTCTCACACAGTCCTCCAGTGTTTTGATTGTTCTGGTTGGTCAAGACTTTGCAGTTTAGTACTGTTTTGTAAGGACAGCAGTGTTTTGGTGTAGCCCCGTTAGTTTCTCTAGGTCCACTTGTCCCTATGTCATGTTTCTGAGTCAGATGTAAGTAGCCATCATGGGATATAACACAGCTACATCCACAACCTAGCAGAGTCCATTTCCTGGAGTTGAGTGACTACTGTCACCAGTCTGTGCCTTAATCAGAGTAATTCCCATGCTTTATTTTTACTTTGTTACTCATGTTACTGCCTAAACAACTCCTGGGGTTGCTTTTTGCTAATAAGGATATTCCAAAAGCTTACTGAATATTTTCAAACATTCTGCTCAAAGGATACCAAGTAAAGTCAAAAGTAAACGTGGAAATCTATTGTTTACTTAAGTGCTACAGTCTTGCACAGGGCTAAGAGAAACATATGGCTTTGATAAGATCAGGACTTTCTATTGGATTTCTGGCAGAGCTGAAAGGTGTGAGATGACCTTTTCTAAAGTCACTACAGAGAATAAAACCAGTAAGCGATGTGAGGTGTTCAGGGATCAGCCACAAATCTAGGGTCCAGCCCAATCCTTAAGACAGGGAAATACAACAAAATTTTACTTGAAGTTGCTTTGGGCCCCAAACAAGAATTTTAAATCTCAGTAGGATTAAGATATTAGCCAGCCACAAACACAGTTAATAATTCAGTGTCTCTGCAAATGGAGATCAGATTGCTGAGACAGACTTTCCAACATATTTTTCAAACTTTCCAGTTTTTGTAAGCATCTTGTGAGTCTAAGTCCATCTGCAGAAGTAACCAAAGCTTTTGAGAGATCAAATCTCACAGAAAGTCAATCAGCAAGACCTAGTTTCCAAGCAGCCAAAATCTCTTCAGAGGAATTCGTTGATTGACTAGAGAGTCACTCACTGAGTGCCCAACTTGACACACCTCAATGACAACTCATTTTCATGCAGTTTTGAACACCTCCTCCATCAAAACCAAGCTTTTATAAACGGTCTCCAAGCAGTCCACATCTGTGATGTTTAAATCAACATATCACTAATGGCTTATACAGATCTTGCCCATAATCCCATAGATCATTCAGAGAATTTGGAAAACACTACTTCTTCTCCAGTCTAGAAGATGGGTGGGATCCATGCAAACCAATCTACACACCTAATTTACAAAGAGTTAAATCACACAAGCCAACTTATTTTACCTCATTTATGTTGTTATCTAGAAGTTGGGTATCTAGTCCCAGCTCATCACCTGGACTCTCTTTACAGGAAATGGAAGGAGATAAGAGTGAAAAGCAGATAAGAAAATGGAAGATCATTTCATTAGAAAAGGCTGTATTATCAGACCTTCTTATCTACTATAAGTAAACGTTCAGATTTATATCTTAATAGAAGTACCCCCAGCTAAATCTAATTGGGTGAAAATATTCTGAAAGTCATCTTTTCAGCACAGGACCAAAATCTTTGACAAGACTCCTGAAATAATAAGGTCTCTGAACTGTTGACAGTAATTTAATCTGTAAAGCAGAGCCTTTAAAGCCAAGCCAATGTGCTCATGCGTTACTAGCTATGCACAATTTAGACATCCACCAATTCAATAAGTAACAATTTACTTTTCAGAAAGAAAGCTGATATTTCTGAAGAAGCTAAATTATAACTTTGCCATCTTCTATTTGCTGAACTTCTGAACCACATAGACAGGAATTTGGTGTCTTAGATACCATCATTATTTAGAGCTAAAACTGAAATGATTGACTAAACTAAAAAATTGAATCATGGAGAGATGAAAGCATATATTATTTGTGGAAATTAGGCAGAAATGGCATGGGGCCTTGCATATCTGCAAATACGAGGGACAGCAAACCTGAGTTAAAATCAAGTCCGGTGAAAAATCAGAAGCTTGTGGAGCACTTTGCATAATGGGATCTGACTGGATCCATTTCAGGAGATGAAGTATAAAGAGTAGCTGACATTACAGATTTCTTAACTGAGTCCTGGTGCCTTTGGCATGTGATATTTGCCTATTTTTTCCCAGAAATCTAAAAGCAAAGTTAAACTGACAAGAAGTATTCATTTCTCATTAAACCTTAGAAAATGGGATGTTCTATTTATCTTTAAAGAAAACTGACAGAAAGTAATTTGTAAGCCGAGAATCCTTGAGTGTTATTTTGAAGCTGATTAAAATAGCCAGAAGAAAAACCAAAAAGACTTGGTAGAAAGGTATGGAGGTTGATTCTATTTGTGCTATGCCAGTAAAGGGAAGATCTGTTGCATTTACTGAGGGCACTGGAGTGAGACTGAAAAGCATGAAAGCTTTTAGATGCAGACAAATTGCAGAATATGTATGCAGAAGACATGTAATTGGGTGTAACACTAACACAGGCCCATTTGTCAGCATTATTGCGAGGAACGGTGACAAAAACATTCACTGCATGGAAAATGTTGCCTGGGCAACCAATTATTAAAAAAAAAAAAAAAAAGTAGCAATAATAGGAGCTCTGTCCTGGGGAAAAGAAAAAAGGAATAGAACAAATATTTAAAGAGGTTTTCTTTGTGTGAAAGGTGAAAAACTCCTGTCAGCAGTTCTGAAATAAGTGACCATGGCTTCTTGAACCACAGTGAGTAAATCTTGTGTTTAGTAAGATAATAAAGGACCCGAAGGCACTTCTGTGGCTATCAGCATCCAGATCAAGAGTAATGAGTGTGCCAAAACATCTGTCCAAGTACAAGGATGCCATCCAGAGAGACCCAATCAGGCTTGAACAGTGGGTCCAAGAGAACCTTGTAGAATCATGGAATTGTTAAGGTTGGAAAAGATCTCTATGATCATAAATCCAACCATCAAATCCATCCTCACCATGCGCACTGAGCCATGTCCCTCCTCAGAGGTTTCCTTTCCAGGTAGGGAATGAATAGCAGAAGTCCCATGTGTGAGCCCTGTAGACCAGACTAAGAATTAAGACAATGCTGAGGCTTAATCCTCAGGTAATGCCATGTCTTAATTCATGTGCCTTAGGAGCCATGTGCTCTGATGCCCATCGCAAAGCAGCACTTCCTCCTGTCAAATACAGGCAGTTAATCCTGAACTTACAGAAGTTAATCCTGGGTTTAAATGCTGCTTGGCAGTGGAGCTATGCAATTTACCTTATGAGGTGCAACATACCCAAGTGCAAGGTCTTGCAGATGGGTGACAGTAACCCCTGCTATCAATACAAGCCATGGGATAAAAGGAGAACAGAACTTTCCTGCTGAAAGAGACTTGGGGGTATTGACGGACGGCAAGTTGGACATGAGCCAGCAACGTGTCCCAGCAGCCCAGAAAGCCAATTGCATCCTGGGCTGCATCAAAAGAATCGTGGCCAGCAGGTTGAGAGGTGATTCTGACTTTCTGCTCTGTTCTGGTGAGACCTCATTTGGAGCACTGCATCCAGATGCGGAATTCTCAGTACACAAGAGATGTGGACCTGTTGAAGTGCTCTCAGAGGAGGGCCACGAAAATGATCCAAAAGATGGGACACCTCTCTTATGAGGACAAGCTGAGAGAGCTGGGCTGTTCAGTCTGGAGAAGAAAAGGCTGTGGGGAGACCTGAGAGCAGCCTTTCATATCTAAAACAGGGCTATAAGAAAGAAGGGGACAGAAAGAAGACTTTAGCAGGGTTTGTTGTGATAGGACAAGGAGAAATATTTTCAAAGTAAAAGAGGGGAGATTTAGATTGGACATAAGGAGGATGTTTTTTACTATAAGGATAGTGAGGCACTGGAACAGGTTGCCCAGAGAAGTGGTGGATGCCCTGTCCCTGGACACATTCAGGGTCAGATTGGATGGGTCTCTGAGCAACCTGATCTAGCTGTAGGTGTCCCTGTTCATTGCAGGGAAGTTGGATCAGATGACCTTTAAGGGTTCCTTCCAACTCTAAGGGTTTTATGATGATTCTATGTCAATTCATGTTGCATGCTACGAGAGCTTGCTTTCCAAACAACATGTTTTCTTAAATGGATGAGAAGCCATATGAGATCATACAGTGCCAGAGCAAGGTTGCACTCCTGCATTTTTATCAGCACTTCAACAAACTTAACATTCAACTTAAACGTATCTGGCAGACATATTTTAGTCAGTACCCATTTGAGAGCAAAATAAAAATTGTTAATTAAAGACAGAGGAGCTGATAGTAAAAATTATGAAAATTGCTGTCTAAGCTCAGATCTTGGGAAGGATCTGGAAAAAGACTTCCAGGCTGGTGTGATTACACAAGACAGTTATTCAGGCTGATCTGATGTCATCTCGATGGGAAAAGAAAGACATCACTTCATTTTTTTCCTGATGTCATCAAGACAAAGTGTGCCTGTGTATCATGAAGATAATGCCTGGAAAAAAATATTCCTGGGACAAATCCAGATCTGTGTCATAACCTCATAATCTGTTTGGGTTCTTACATCAGGATATCATCTGAGGTGAGATGGCAGCTGCAAAGCAAAAGAAACCTCTCTGTGACTGGTAGAAAACATAATGTCTGTTCTACAAGTCAGAAAACCCATCCCTGGAAAAGACACTGTCATTTTAGCTTCATGGATTTAACCACAAGTTAACCCCAGACACTAATTTTGCCCTCTCACCTGGCTAGCTAGGTATTGTAAGCAATACTGGCTTGCTGGATGTCCCATGCATGAAGTAAACATTTCAGATAGTGTTTTCTCACAGATCCTGTCATCATCTGCCATATTTTTCTCATATTCCGTTGCTTTATCTTTTTTAGAAGGATACTGGTAAATGCACTGTAATCTGATACAATCACTACAGAATGGACAAAATATTGAGGAATATACGATAGGTAACAATTTGCTACCACCTAGGAATGGTCAGGGATCTAAAGAGTTTTTAAATACTTAAATGAGTCAGTAACTTAATGTAATTGAAATATAGGATTACTGAACTTTTCTGAATAAACTTAGCTCTTTCATTTTACTGTCTTCTGTCAGAGGATTTCAGGAAACACTGTTCTTTACGATTAAAGTAATACGTTACATTATGTAAAGTGCCTTGGTATTATAGGTGCTTGCACATGCTTGCATTTGAGTATATTCTTTGCACGCTTCTAATTTAGCTACAGGCAAAGGATTTGACAAATTCCTTTCGCAGAGAAATATAATCATGAAAGCTAATCCCACAAACCCTGAGCTGGATTGCAGGATTGCAATCCTGCAATCCAGGGGAGAAGAGCACACAGGACACAACATCAGCAACTTCTGAAATCTCTAGTTCTAACAAATACCTGCAAAATCTCCTGTGCACTATGTAGTGGAACTGGAAAATGAATGTTACTCCCTTTCTCATATCCTTTTTCACCGTGTTTCTGTATTGCAGTTGAGAGGAGTGAAATGACAGTAAAACCAAACCACTTACCAACATAGCCAGGAGTTCCGCAGGCTGTGGACATCACATCTCCTTTACCCTCCATCTTAGACAATCCAAAATCACTGATCATGATTTTTGACTCTTCATCCTGGCTGTAGTAAAGCAAATTCTCGGGCTAGAAAGAAGAACAAGCAAAGTGGAGTATGATTGTGTCAGCCTAATAACAAGATTGGGCGTTGCTTATATTTAATACAATTCTTAGTTATACCATGTACTAAGATCAACTCATTCCCCTGAATCTTAAAGAGTTGCTCTTACAACCTGCAGGGAGAACATCTCCAGACTCCTCCATGGTGGCTACTGGAAGAAGCTGACACCTTGAGCTTTGAGTAACTTATCTGCAGTTGTGAACTTTTCCATTGGCACCTCATATATGAACTAAGCTTTATCTTTTACTTGGGAGGTGTGTCCAATATACCATTGTTTCCAAGAGATAAAACAAGGATTCATTTGAAAGCAGGTAAATATGGTAGATCCAGGTAGCGTAACTTTATTATTATTATTATTATTTTTTTTTTTTAATAGCTCTGGTCGTAGTTTTACAGCATTAAATTAAAAAAAAGAAAAAGGAAAACAGCAGGCATTAGAGAATTTTTATATCCATTGGAAATCAACTGTTACAAGAGAGAAAATTACTTTAAAATCAACAGAATTATTCAGTGATGTTTTAACTACAGATGATTAGGAAAAAAATGATGCAGAACTGAGCACAGCAACTTCTTCATTCTGAAAGAAAACAAGAGTCATTCCACAAAGCCCCAAGCCTTCAGACCAAAGTTAGCAGGTTGGAATGTCCAACCAGTTCCCAGATGCCAGTCTGCAAATCTTTCACCTACAAGCTGTGAATACCCTACAGCAAAGCTCTTGCTAGCTGCTGTGAAGAGCCTTTTCCCATGCATAATATCTGGCTTTGCAAAAAGATCCAGTATCTGCTAGCCCCTGACAACCCAGCAATAACAATTTACTATTGCACCACTTGGACCATAAGGTCTTCATCTATAAGAGTGATGGATACCCAATGTGGACTTCTTCCTTAGAAACTAGTACAAATGCCTACCCACATGCAACACATTTTGTCTATCAGGCTGTTATGTGCTTCAGATGTGGGTTTCCAGGAAATGATGAGAAGCAGATGGGACCATGCAACATCATTAAATTCCCTGGGACACATCCAAGTTTGGATGTGTAAGGAGAAGCAATTGTATTGCAGATGGTCTGGTATCTGTCCTCCCTTCTTCTTTACCATATCTCCTACTCTGGGGAAAGAGGGGGGTAAAAAAAAAATAAAATGGAAGCTGACATTACCTTCACTCTCTAGATCAGGTTGCTCAAAGCCCCATCCAGCCTAGCCTTGTATGCTTCCAGGGAGGGGGCACCCACAACCTCACTGGTTCCAGTGTCTCACCACCCTCACAGTAAAGAATTTATTCCTAATATGTAGTCTAAATCTACCCTCTGCCAGTTTAAAGTCATTTCTCCTTGTCCTGTCACTACCTGCCCTTTTAAAAGGTCCCTCTTCAGCATTCCTTCAGGCCCCCTTCAGGTACCACAAGGCTCCTTATGGTCCCCCTGGAGCCTTCTCTTCTCCAGGCTGAAGAATCTCAACTCTCTCAGCCTGTCCTCATAGAGGAGGTGCTCCAGTCACTGAGCACCTCAGTTTTCTCCATATCCCTCGTGACCAGGTCTGCAGTTTTCTTCCAGAGTAGGCTCATGTATTCCTTGGCCTTCCTTTTATCACTGATATACACACAAAATGTCTTCTTGTTCCACTACATGTCCCTGGCTAGATTTAATTCTGTCTGGGTTTTAGCTCTCCTAACCTGATCCCTGGCTGCTTGGGTAACTTCTCTCTGGTCCTCCCAGGTAACCCATTCCTGCTTCTGCTCCCTATAGACTTTCTTTTTGTTTTTAAGTAAGTCCAGGAGTTCCTTGTTGACCCATGGAGGCCTCCTGACATTCTTGCCTACCTTCCTTTTTCTCGAGATGCACTGCTTATAGGCTTGGGGGAGATGGTCCTTGAATACTGACCAGCTTTCTTGGGCCCCTCTTCCCTCCAGAGCTTTATCACATGTCACCCTGCCAAGCAGTTCCCTGAAGAGTTAGGAGTCTTCTCTCTTGAAGTCCAGAATAGCAAGCTTGCTGTGCATCCTCTTTGACACCCTAAGGGTCTTGAACTCCACCATTTCTTGGTCACTGCAGCCAAGGCTGCCCTGTACCACTTTGACGAGGAAGTTGTAGCATTAACATTTTTATCATGATACATCTTAAGTCCAATGCTTTAAGTGGCCTTTATAATGCCTTTCTGACTGTCCTGCAGCCCTTTTCCAAACTTATACCATCCCTTGAGCCCTCGACTCCACATTTTTTCTCTTAATGCCCTTCCTGGTGCCTACTGGTGCTTGAAACCTTATCAACTTCAAAATGCTGGCAGCCATTCCAGATTGCAGAACTAAACAGGAAAAACATGTTTCTGATACTGATCAGCTACTGGTGAGGCAGAGTTGGAATTAAGAGAAAGACAACTGTTTTCTAATGATTTATACTCACTCATCTCAGATCCCTCATTTATTCATGTTTAGCAAGGCCAATAAATCCACCCATTTAAAACTTAAACCTGCTTAAAACTTATTTAAAGCAATTCCACTTTTTATAAAGTGAGCTGGGTAATTCAAGAAGCATTAACAAGATGGCTCTGTACCAAGCAGAGCTGCTCTATCCTTTCACTCCTTTTGCCAACCCTGGACTTCGTTGGATTTCATCTGCTGCCATCTCTTGTTAATTTCTGCTGTGTTATTGATATCAGAGACTTGGAGCACAGATCTGCTTTTCCTGACTACAGCAAGTACTATTTTGGTATCTGAATAACACATAATTGCAATAAATATTTGTTACAGATATTTCAAGGGTTGTATTTTTAGAGTGGATTCTTTCCCAGAGTTTCATTGAGGGGATCACAATTTGAAATTTGCACTTATCTTGATAGTTTGAAACCAAAAAAAGCCTTATTATATTCCGATTTTAGCCATCATGGTATGTTTGTGCTAATAGATATGTCACAGCAGGTGTTCCTCATATACCATATTTTATGAATCATTTCAACAACAGATAAGCTACTGACAAACACTTGCAAACAAAAAGACAGAAAAAGAGCTGGTCTTTGCCCCAAAATACTGCTGAAGAAGGATATTTGTTTGATTTAAATTCATCACATCCTTCAATAAACTACTGAATCAATTTGTAGATCAATCTACTTTCTAATTACAATATGTTATGTTCTATGATGGGAACACTTTATGGGAACAGCCCTCACACAGTAAAAAGATTCACACTGGGAGTAAATAATGCATTAAATATAATATTGCATTCAAAATTAAAACTATATGCATACATCTTTATGGCTCATGACTCCTCAGATGTTCATTCAGTCTTTATATATAATTTGACCTATTTTCCCAGAATCCAGTATATGTGAGGACAGCTCAGTGCTACAGCATCAACACTCAAAGCCACTCCTGTTTCTGGAATCCTTCCAAAAATTAAACCAAAAATGTCACCAATTTTTTAGTTTAATTTTTAGCTTTATTTTGACTTTTTTTTTTTTTCTAATGTCTGCTACTGATTTATTATTCAAGATGACTAAAGACAGAATGGTTTAGCTGTATATTATGAAATCCAGGCCTTTCTGCTTATCCTAATGACACTTTTAAAAGAAAACAATTTAGAAATAATGCTTGCTTGTTTTCACTGTAATTGTTGGTGTGTTGGTTTTGTTGTTTTTGTTGTTTTGTTGTTTTGGTGTTTTTTGTTTTTTGTTTTTTAAACCAGGAAAGCTGAGGGATTCTGATACAATAAGATGGTGCAGTTGAAAGGATGACTATCTTAAAATCATATTGGTACACACTGTTCCTTAGAAGAATTCTTGCTGTGAAAAAGATCTCCAGAAAGACTGGACTAATTAGCAGGGTGGGAAATCATTCAACTCTCCCACACAGTTTATTTCTATTAATATTTTTTGAGTAAATATAGCACAGCAAACCTGCAAGATAATGTGTAACAGTAAGCACTTACATCCCAGCTGAGATGAGTTTTTTGTCTTAATGTAATGTTCCAGATTTTAATGAAAGACTTCTTTTCCCAAATCATACATGCAAAACACGTGTTGACTCTAGCGGCATTGACTACAAGAGTTCTTATTAAAATCAATTACAGTTGGAGGATATGTAACTTTCAGAGCATCCTTCTTATGGTAAATCCTTACAGAAACATCCATCCCCAGGAGAGGCTGGACTTGCATGCATTACACTTGCATAATTACACGACCTTCATTAACACTGATTGGAAGACTAGGTCAAGTTGTGGTCATACCTTGAGGTCCCTGTGGACAATGCCCATTCGGTGCAGGTAGTAGACAGCATCCAGGACCTGTCGGATCAGGGTGCTGGCATCCTTCTCAGTGTAGAACCCTTTCTCAACAATACGGTCAAACAGCTCTCCCCCAGACACCCTAGAAAACACAAGGACATGTAGAAGCATGAGGATGGACTTTGTAACATGCTTTATATCTCCCTCAAGAATGGTCATGGACATGCAGTAGTCACAGACAGATCAAACGCATGCCTGGAGCTCAGGAGGCTCCTACACTGTCCCAGCAAGGATTTGCTTCCTTGAAATCCAAGGGAGGGTTCCTATCCCAGAGACCAGAGGAGTAGCAAAAGGGAAAAAAGGAGAGGAAAGGATAGGGGAGCTGTGGAGGGAAGGGTGAATAAGTAGTATTGGTGAATTCAGCTTTCCTTCCTGCTGGTGCCCGTTGAACATTGTGAGGCTTCCCTCTAGCATGAGCCCTTGGAAGTCATGTTTTCAATTGCAGAATGTGGCATGGCTTTTGTCCTTTTTATCCATAGGTGTGTGAAATGTATTCTGTATCACTACCAGTATCTATAGAGAACTAGCAAATTAGCATTTATCCATACATAGAATCATAGGCTAATGGAATGTCCTGAGTAGGAAGAGACACACAGGAATCACTGAGTCCAACTCCTGGCTCCACATAGCACCAACCCAAACCCAAATCCTACATCTTGAGAGCATTGTGCAAATGCTCCCAGAGCTCTGGCAGCTTAGTGCCGTGCCCACTGCCCTGGGCATCCTGTTCCATGCCCACTGCCATCGGAGCAGGACCGTCCCTTCCCTCACCTGGTGGCAGTGCTGAGCCCGATGCACCCCAGGCTGTGGTTGATCCTTTTATGTCCAGAGCACACTGCTGACTCAGATTCAGTTTGCCATCAGCCAGAAGCCTCAGATCCCTTTTTGTGGGGCTGCTCTCCAGTATCTCATCCTCCAGACTGTACATATACCCAGAGTTGCCCCAGATGTAGCATCCAGCACTTGCTCTTGTTGAACTTCATGTGATTGGCCAATACCCAGCCCTCTAATTTGTCAAGATCTCTCTGCAAGACCTATAGAATACATGTATGCTCATTTATCAGCAGCCACAAATCCTTTAGTCAAATGGGTCTTAGTTGAGCACAGCCTCTGCCTGGCACTGATAGCAGGCAGTTATTGATGATGGAGCACAGATTATGAGTGCAATTAATCACCAGATGACATAGATGGGAAAAGGATTCCACTACTCAAACAGGAAAGAAAATAAAACCTTGGCATCCCACTATTTAATGTCTTCTATATTATGCTTTTTCTCTGCCCTGCTAGAAATAACACGTTCTGAGCCCAATCTTAAATAAAGAATGGACACATTAAAATTCCCTAGAGGGATATTGGTGGAAACAAAAGAGGAAAGAAATGTCTGAGTAATTGAAATAATAAAACTGTCAGCAAAAAACTGCCCTACTAGGGTAAATAAAATATTTCCATTTTAACAAGCAAAACCTATTAAAAATAAAATGAATGTGATGTGTTTTTTCAGCAAGTTGCACCACTTAGCATATCATAAATAGCACTGTAAAACTTTCTTTAAAAACAAACCCAATAAAGGAAAGTAATAAATGATTACAGTCATTAAATACATATGGACTGGGAGTTTGCCATTATACAAATGCTAGGTAATTCAGCCACAGCCACTCCAGGCAATAATCAGCTTGAATAATGCCATGAAGTCACTTCCTAGGGAAGTTTGGAACCTGAATGGAGGAGAAAGTTACCACTAAAAATGAGCAAGTTCAACTTCTAAATTGAAAAACAATCTGGAAAGAAAAAAAAAATAAATTAACAACAGATAATCCCCCTATTAAGTACTAGGCAAACAAACCAAATAGTCTGCTAAAATACTGACATTAAATTGAAGTTCTGCTGCAAAGGTGAAGTTCCCCCAGGTGACCCATGGCATTTTCAGTGGGGCTAGATGCCCACTGCTTGCAGAGAAGGGCCAGTGTAGCCATGCCAGGCTGGCAGTGGAGCTAGGAAAGCCCTAGTATCATACCAAATTGGGGATCCCACGAGTCTCAGCACAGCAGGGAAAGAGGCACTGCAAGTGGAAGATGCCTGAAGTGCCATCATACGACAGACTGCTCTGAGAGCACACCCTGAACCCCACATGGGAAACCTTGAATTAGAAGCCTATCTTACCTAGTTTCATAGTCACTGAGGTTGGAAAAGACCACTGAAATCGTCTAGGCCAACCATCAACCCACTCCCACTATGCCCACTGAATCATGTCCCTCAGTGCCATGTTTACCCTCTTCCTAAACACCTGCAAGGAAGGTGTTTCCACCACCTCCCTGGGTTTCTCACAAAAGGAGTTCTACCATGTGTATGTAGACATGTATATACTTATACAGATGGACAGGATGTTGCTACAAGACTCTTTTAGCCCTACACCTTTTGCATGCAACATGACGGGTCTTGCCACAGGAGAACAATCACAATCTCTACCTCGCCGTACAGAGAAGGCGAATAGTGTTATTGAATCTGGCTCCTATTAGCTGGCTGTCTTTTTATATTTTCCCCTCAGCAATTTTGTTTCCCATGGATTGACTGCACTGAAAATTAGGCCCACGCAGTAATTAATACGACTGAACACAGCACATATCCCATTGAAAATGCCATGCCTGCTGTCTTGCAATTTGAAAGAGCTACTTTAGTAGGTACTGATTTACTTCGGGTGCATTCCTGCTCATAGACTCTCTTTCCACATTCAGAGAGTATGATCCTGTACACATTTTTCCATTAAAATGACCAAATCCCCCACCATTCCAGCCCACTCTCCCTTCCCCTCATGCCTCATTCTTTAATCAAAAGCTTTTCTTAGTAAAATTTAGCTCAGTGGATCTACTGTACCCAGGCTCAATCTGTTTATAATTTTCTTTAAACACGCGGAAAATATTTTCAACCTCTTAAACGATGCACTGCAAACCAGAATGTAATCCAATCTATGATATTATGATGACTCGATGAACCACTAGAGAGCTTGCTTATCCAGAGTGTTAACAGCACCTCAGGTAACACAGTGAGTTGAGGGACTCATGCTCCCATTTACTTGTGTACTGACTCTATGCTATGTTGCACTGGATTTGCATTATGTTTGCACTCCCCTATAAAGTCTCCCTTGATGTGGACAAGTATCATGGTTGGAGCACACCTCCCAGGGATGCTCTGCCCACAGAGCCATGGGTGCTATTTTCCGTATGGAGCTTTTGTGCATAGGGCTATCCTTCAAAATCAGGTTAACTCAGTCATGCCACTGGGAATGCTGCTCCCTGCACGATGCCTAAGGACTACCATGTCAAGAGCAAGCCAGCAAGAGTCAGCTGTGGGAGAGCATCTGGGTTCTTAGCTCATGGTAGGATTGTGTCCTGTTAGTCTAAAGCTGGTCTTGATCCCAACCCCCTCTGTCTCATCAAAGCTATTCAGAGTTTCCAAGTGATTCCCTACCAAAGTACATGAAGTTCACCTGGCACTTCACAACAGCTCAAGCTGTGATCTAGCCTCTGGTGGACAAGTAATCGAAGCACCACCAGCCTGGGCTAGAAGAACTTGTGCAGAAAGGCAAAGACATTCCTGGGGACTCACCAGCATAGTTTATAAATGCAGATCAGGGATGTGAATGTAAGAAGGATGACCTCTGAATTTAGGAGCAAGAGGGATCTGAGGTCAATATGAAAAATAAGTAAAATATGAGCATTACCCAACAACAGTGAATAGCTTACTGGTCAGAAGTTAAACATTCACAGCTTCCTACAATATAAGTCAGGAAAAGCACATACCTCAGCCCCTGGGCATGAAGCTGGGAGTGTGAGGTGAGATAAGAAACACCGAAGGGAATGTTTCTAGGAAGTTCTGCCTTTGAGTATTAGTTTTCTCTAATGAAGGAATTCTTATTAATACAAATATTTCCATTTTTAAAAATTATTTTGCTTTTAACGGAGGGGTTTTCTGTTTGGCTTTAAACTTCCTCTGCATTGTGAAAATGCATGAGAACAAGAAATCAAACTTTTCTATTTCACCATTTGAAAGGAAGGAGAAATTGGCTGCCTTCATCTCATTGTTCAAACGATGCAATGCATAAAAAGAAAATGGGTAAACAGATTAATAGATTTTAGACCCAGGAAGGAACATTATGGTTATTCAACCTGACCTCTTGCAAATATAAGTATGTAATTAAAATTCTCCTTGAGGCCATATCCTATGGTGTTAATCAGTCAAGGGCATATATTACTAAAGAAATACTCCGTCCTGCAGAAACTCGCATTATTCGGTATATACCTCAGAAAATTGCACCAGCTTTCACATTTGCAGCACACCATAAAATGTTCAGCTTGACTGATGCATGGACTTTTCCTAAGTGTAGCTTCAAATCATTCCCCTTAAAATCTAATTGTAACATAAATGTATGCTCTAAGGCTACCAAAGAAAGGACATAGGATTAATTTTGTCTTATTTTTCTAGAATATTCTTGTGCGCACATGGTAGAAAGGGATGGATGAGTGCTGGCATGCTGTCCTTCGACAGCACCATTCAAAACAACATTGCTGTGGAGTTTATTCTGGAGGGCAGATGGCTTCAGCTCTTCATCACTTCTACAGTGGTGGCTATAACAGAGTAGTGCCGGTACCAACACTTGCCCATATATTTTCCCTGCACTGTTCAGGATGTGACCCAGCACATCATTGTGTCCAATGGTGCTTGCCAGCAATCACCTGGGAACACTGGTGTGGAGCAGTGGCACAGGGTTCTCCCTATCCTTAGATTGTTTTGCAGAAAACTTTTGGTAGAAGTGATTTGTGAGCTTTCAGAATCAAACTGTTCAAAATAATATATATATATTTTTTGTTGTTGTTGTTACTGTTGTTGTTTTGGTGCATTAACAGAGCTATATGACACTTTCTGAGCAGCTGTAGTAAGGTTGTACTTTGGAGAACAGACTTCTGTTTCCACTGGGGCAAGTTTGTAAGTCCCTGGAAAGCTCAGCTCAGATTTGCTTAGGGATGTAGCGTTGTTTGGCAGTTAAAATCTTTGGAGGCAAGATTTTCCTTCATAGAATCCCTACTTTGGAGCTCTTTTAAACTCCATGATTTTTTGAGGTCATTGCTATCTTGTGTTATTCAAAATTTTAATCTGCGTTCAAGTACTCAACACTGAATTCAAAATTTCCCCAGCTCCATCAGTGGAGACGAGTGGGACAGCACTAAGAGTAGGCAAATGAGAAAGGATCCCAGGTTTTTAAGACTCCTGTGATTAAATCTTACTGAACAACAGTTTACATCAGCCCTCTAAGTGTCAGCAGCTGCTATTGCTGTTTATGAAGCACGTACCTGTAGGAAAGCAGCATGAATTGATAAACTCCTTTATTATTTCATCCTAAGGAATACTCTGGCAAACTTTCACATCTCTACCACTTCTCTGAGGTCTGCAACCTCTAATAAGGGCAGAAGATGGGGGCAGTGTTAGCAGCTGGGATACACTGGAGCGTGCTCCTTGCCATTTAAGAAAAGTACTCAAGATTGAATTCAAAATTTCCGCAGCTCCATCAGTGGTGAGGAGTGGGACAGCACTCCATAGGTTGTTGAGGCCACTTTTCTTCATCGCTTTGCATTTAATAAAAAGGCAAAACTGAAGTGTGGTATTGGTGATTTCCATCTGTGCCCTCTGTATCAGTCAGTGCTTAGATGTCATACATCAGGGGGGTTGGAACCAGATGATTTTTGAGGTCCCTTCCAACCCAAGCCATTCTATGACTGTACAATTCTATGAATCCTTATAAACAATGGACGCGCCATGAGATTCACTCTAAAAAAAAGGCATTTAGAGAAATTTTGTTAGAATGTGCACAGTATGCATTAAATCAATCAAAAAATCAGTGCTGAAGATGCAATTAATCCTTGCTTCATGTATTTGCTTATGTGGGATGTCAGTAAATCAGCCCAAGCGCAATTGCCCTGCTCGCTGTATGCATATGTCTACATGTATGTGATTTTGTTGCCTCAGTCTTTCTCACTTTGCTTCTGGAAAACAGAAGAGTAGAGCTCTGTAGAAAAACCACACAAAATATGTTTTCCAGTGTCTGGAACAATGTATTTCCTAACTGCCGTCATGTTCCTCAAGTTCTCCATAAAATAAATGGATGGTAAAAATCTGGAGGATATTCCTCACCTGACAGCAATTTAAAAGTAGGTCAGGTTTCAGCACTAATAGGTTGGGTTTGTTTTCCTTTTGACTTGTTTTCCAGTGGAAACCAACCTCAATGTCCTGCCAGCATTAACTAGGAGGAACAGACCTAAAAATAATGAGAACCAAGCTAACTGAAAATGGATTCCATAAATTATGCAGCGTACAGTAAACAATTACGAAATATAAGATGAATGCATTAGGAAGAATTGCTCTAAATACCACAAAAGACCACAAAAAATATACTAAAGCTACTGTCAGTCAGTGCTTAGGCAGTCCAGCTTTTCTCTGAATAACACACAGAAATTTTCTTTCTCACAAGTAAGTTTGCAGGCACACATCATTTGTGGGAAGAGATGATGTTAAAATAACACTGACTGATACTTGTCTCAACGCAGAAGTTGCTCTGAAGCCCCTCTACCACCTGTATCTCATGTAAATTCTGTCTTTACTTAGTTTTTCTATTGGATACACAGACTATGAGTTGTTCCACTGTTCTAGATGAGCACAATAGGGGAAAATCTAATTTGAAACAAAGAAATACAGTCAAATGGTCAAGATGTATTATTGCAAAAAATAACTTTACAAGCAGTGAATAGAAACACTACACAGGAAGCTATATATTAAGCAAAAATGACCAGCATAATACAAAATTATATAGGTATTATTTTATCAAACTGTTAAAACTGCATTTATATACATTAAAATTTATTAATGTGCTCTTCAGCTTTTGATAAAGTGGGAAGAAACTTACATAGTGAATCAACAAAGAAAACCACACAATTCTGGTTGGTTATAATGAAGTGTTAAGAAATATGCCATGAAGGTAATAGAAAGAGAACCCCCTTCCATTGTACTTACACAAGTTTGGGATATACAATAATAAAAATCAGGAAAGAAGTTCCTTGAAATGCTCTGTGGCCACAAGAAAGCAAGTCTGGAAGAAAATTAAGTGTAAAGAAGAGAATAATTTCTTCCTGTAATACCCACATGTTCAATGTTCTGACAAATTTCATATCACTCACTGTTGCAAGTCTGCAGAATAAATACTTGAAAGTGAGCTATCACTCTTGGCTCCTTCAGCCAGGGCAAAGGAGGAATTTCTATGGTGTGATGCTGATGGGTTCACACTCTAGGATGTGACAAAAAGAAATGTCCATCTCTGTGTCCATTTGCACAAAACTCTCCTTGATGATCTTTAGGGAAAAAGAAGTCCTAAAGATTCTTTGGTCATCTCATCAAGGAAAAGCACAGTCAAACTAGGAAAGCAGAGAGAAGAAATAACATGGGGCCAGCCTACATCTCCATGAAAACATAGGACAAATTCACAAAGAGCTGACAGAGGAAATAGGATAGAGCTCTTCCAAACAATTAAAGGGATGGAAGATGAAAAAGAGAAACATGAGGAATTACTTCACAGCACATATGAAAAATGGCAGACCTGGTGGAACTAGCAGGTGGCAGAGTTAAGGCAGAAACCTTTGTCATCCTGGAACAGATAAATCTTTGGTATGACCCAATAAAACATCGTTCATGTTCTTATATTTGTGCTCATCAAATTAATTATTGAATTATTCAGTCAACTTTGGCCTGAATGTGCATACCTACATTAAGGGAGTCTTTTGATTCACTCATTTAAAATCAAATATGACAGATTCATAGATTATAAGCCATTATGATAATCCAATCTGAACTCAGACAAAACAAAGAGTACAATTTTTGCCTTAGATCCATAGCTCCTGGCTGGACAGCTGGACAAAAGACTATCATTTAGCAGGGTATCCATGCTTGACTTGGAAGATATCATTAATCCCTTGTCTACTCTATCCAGCAGTTAATTACACACACTGACTAATTACATTAAGTTTCTTTCCAGTGATAATTTCTGATGTGCTGTCATTGGATCTCTTTCAAGACGGACTATAGGATCTTTACACATATTACAGCAACATTACTCTTTTTAAGTATTCCTACTCCTCTCTGATATTTCTGTCCCCAAATTATATTCACTAGCCTCTGTGAAGTGCTGCTGAGAAGCACTGTATATACAGTGATGCTCAGTTCTGGTCCTCAATTCGGAAATTTAGAATACCATGTTGAATATCTTCACTTACATCTGTATCAGTAATGCTTTGGCCATTCCTGGACAGGATACAGAGCAGTACTAACTATCTGTATGTCAGCACTGCACTGAGTATAACCTAAATAAAATATATATGCCTGCAATTACAAGTCTCCTCTGAACATCATTTGTTCAGATCTACACCTTACTATACCTTATGATGTTTATCTCACTGCTGTACAAACTAAATATCTCCATTTTCTAGAACAGATAATGGAGTTTTCCAGTTTTGAGTGAGATTTCAAACTGAATCCATAAGCTTCATATTTATTCACAGCTTGACAGCTGCCTCCTCCCACTAAGACTGTATTTCCAAGCTGTGTCCTTTGCAAGATAAGGCACAGTAGGGGCCAGGAGGACCTGCTGATTTATTGTGGTTTGATTGGTGTGTGGGCAGCTCAGATATTCTCTCAGAGTCTCAAAAAATGATTTATGATGCAGATGCACAAAAGAGATGTTTTCTCAAAAACCAACCAACCAACCAACAAAATAGCAACCGGTCCTAATTCCTTGATATACTTAAAAAAACCACCCCACTCTGCCAAAAAAAACCCCCTCAAGTTGGTCATGTGTGCCACCAAGGAGATATTTCTGCTCTTCAGTTACCCTGGGATGAGCTCCTTAAGGAGACTCTGACCATGGTGTCTCCCACAGGACATGGGAGAAAAGAAGTGCCATCAATGGCTAAGAAAGCCTTAGGCAAAACAGGCCAACAAGCAGAAAGGATAGCCTTCAGAACTCTGGGAAACCACCAAGGGAAAGCAGCTGGGCATGGAGAAAGAAGGACAGTTATTGGAGCAGGCTGCCCAGAGAGGTGGAGTCACCATTTCTGGAGGTTTTCAAGAAAAGAAATGAGAGGAGGCACTGAATGGTCCAGAGCAATCACAGGCATGTGTGGGTGGTTGGACTAGATGATCTCAGTGATATTTCCAACCTTAATAATTCTATGAACTTGTCAACGTCCTGTGCCTGCTCAGTCCATTCTGGCTGCTCAGCGCTGCTGACCCAAACCAGATGTCATAGCCACAAATGTATTGTTTTTATCCTGTGCAATTGCTGAATTTACTATCTTATGAAAGTCTAGTCCTGTCGGAAAAGCATTTGTTGGAAAATAAAGTAGGAGCCCACTTCACAAAAGAGAAAGTTTCCAGAGTGTTCTACATAAAACAAATATGCCCTGGGCTTATTTTAATAATTTTTCAATTATTGCCTACTGGTGACTGATTTAGTCCAGGCCA
Organism: Perdix hodgsoniae; assembly: GCA_035772895.1. Taxonomy (NCBI): domain Eukaryota; kingdom Metazoa; phylum Chordata; class Aves; order Galliformes; family Phasianidae; genus Perdix; species Perdix hodgsoniae. The sequence continues at coordinate 27,245,204 of JAPSGF010000006.1, forward strand.
TAAAGATGCATCTAATGGAAATCATCAATTTATCATGGAGATGAATTCCAAGAATCTAATCATACAAATGAAAGCAGACACATGTTCACGCTAACAATGAAGACTCCAGCAAGAGAGAGGATTTTATGTATCTGTCATTTTTAAAGGTAGCTATTTGCTTCCGCCTCTTAAAAACTTGGCCTGGCCTGCTGCCAGGCCTTCTGGTTTTTACTGGGATGGTCCCATGGCCTTTGGAGAGATTGTAAATATCTGCTTCTACATTATTGCTCCAAGGCTGCTCTCCATTCTAACACTTCACAGTTGTCTTGACACAGAAAACAAGAGTCTCCGGCTAATCTTCATTAATCAACACAAGTAGCCCAACAGTAATTCTGTTTTCAAGCCAGGAAAGCACATCAATGCCAATAAGCAAATCCTAACATTTCATGCTCAGTGGTTTAGTACTTTGTATTTATCATCACTTTGTTTATTTCCCTAATACGTTTCAATAGGTAAATTTGTGGCAAGATGTAAAATCTGATGGTTGAAAGAAACTAAGCTGTAATTGATAAAAAAAAATAAGCTTTGATGGAAAAAAAAAAAAAAAAAAAAGCTGCACCAGCTTCTCTCAGAAGTAGGAGGTGCAGGAACCACATCAGCACCCAAATGCCAGTACAGAACAATTCAAAGCCCGTTCTCTGCCATACAGCAAGTACCTGGGCCACCTTCTCAAGATCCAGCCACAGACCAGGTGTAAGCCAATACATGTAGTTTGGGATCTTTTCCCATCTGTGGGGACACAAACAATTGTACCAATGGGGACTGAGTTGCTTCAATAGGACAAGAGGTAATGGCCTTAAGTTGCACTGGGAGAGTTTTGGGTTGGACATAAGGAAAAATTTCCTCTCAGAAACAGTGGTGACATTTGGAACAGGCTGCCTAGTGAAGTGGTGGAGTTACCATTCCTTGAGGTATTCAAGGGCAGATGGTTTACCATAAACATGGTTTAAGGTGGGCATGGTGGAGATGGGTTGATGGTTGGACTAGATGATCTTAGCGGTCTTTTCCAAGTGTAATATTTCTATGATTCTATGATTCTATGCACTTGAAGTGCCACCACAACAGCTCAGGAAATTTCATAAGAAAGCCATTAGCATTTACTTGCTGTCAACTTCATTTGGCCAGAGTAAGATCTGATAATGAACTGGACATTCCTGCTGGAATGTCAAGATGACCATATTATTTCACATATTCAGCTGTGATTTAAAAAATAGGGCTTAATCTTCCTTTCCTGTTCTGTAGTCATACTTCTAAGTATCAATCCAGGTTCCTTAGCATCTTTTGCATATATTTTTGCAATTTTGCAAAAATTAAATCAAAATTTCCTCCTCCATCCCAAGCCAAAACTAAACCAATGATTAGATCAAGTCCAATGTGAAAATTAAAATCAGAAGTTCCTCCACTGTCCCAAGCCTAAACTCAACTAATTATTAGATCAAATCAAATCCAAACAGTAATCTAGCAAATATAGCTCTCACTGTGCTCCAGGGTTGTGTGATATATATACAGACTGAGAATGCCAGGAAGTTGAGAGAACAGCTGGATATTTACATTTTTTTTCTCACTAATATGGTAGTCAGAGCACATTACAAAGCTTAATAGACAAAATGAAGCAGAGACTGCAACCACAGGTCTCACAAGTCCTGTACAGCAATCCTGAGTGTTCAGCAACATACAGCAACTATTCAGCAACAGACATGTAATGGACAAACACTGAGTAAAACAGGCCCAGAGGTGCCACTGGGGTTGCACTGATTACAGCAATGGAGTATTTCACTCAAATGGAGTTAATGTGAGGCATTACAAGGAAGTAAGCCTGCAGCCAGTGTGACCAGCAACGAGGGACATTACAAAGGACAAGGCATAGTAGTGATAAAATTCACAGCTAGATAATTCACAATTAGTAAAATTGCTCAATATGGCACAAAGCATATCTATAAGAAGCTGATCTGTAGTAGCTACTCCATTTACTGTCTCATACAGACAAGACTAGGAATCATGACTACAAACCCAATGCACTTAGCCAATGCTAATGAATGATGCCGTTTTAGCTTTTAAAGTCTTTGCTTTATACATGTATATAATGCAAGGGAAAGCCTTTTCCACAGTTGCCTCCCTGCACCTAGGAGCCTGTGTGATGATGTATGTGTATGAGGGCAAACGTATCTGTGTAACTTGTTATCTGCAATTCTGAGGCTGAGGAAATGGTAACAAAAATCAGGACATTCAGCCAGGCTGGGGAGGTTCTGTGTCCCCATGAGCTGGTGCAGCCAAATCAATAAACTGCTGTTATCCTGGCCTGAAGGAAAAGACTAAAGAAAAGTTCCGAAAGGCCCAATATCCACCATCAGATGATCTGACCACTCAGCTGATCTTCCAGTTGCCTGTTAAGTACCACAGAATCACAGGGTGGCTAATGCTGGAAAGAACCTCGGAGTCCATCTGGTCCAACCCCTTGAGAGTTTTTCTCAACTTCTGTGGGCAGGGAGGTGCAAGATGTACAGGACCACCATGCTGCCACATGAACCCAAGAGTACGGCAGGGCAAGAATCATAGAATTATAGAATGGCTTGGGTTGGAAGAGACCTCAAAAATCGACTCGTTCCAATCCTCTGCTGTGAGCAGGGTTGCCAATCACTAAACTAGGCACTAGATCAGAGCTCCACACCAGGGGCCTGGGTTATTAGCTTTGCTCTGCCACTGATTTCCTGTGTGACCTCGGGTAAATCACAGAAGGATGAGTCTAAAAAGGGACTTAAGCACCTCAAGGGGAATGGGGCATCTCACATGTGGTTCGGATAACCCGGGTACTTCTGCTCCCAGCAGGTCAAGACCTTCCATGCAGCTAACCACAAGAATTGAAGCTCTTGGGATGTGGGGCACAAGCTCCATTCCCTGGTCCAGCTGGAAGGAAAGAAAGGGGGCTTCAAGCCAATGTCTCCAGCTTCTGGAAAGCACTCCAAACCACAGGGTGTTTTCCATACCTCCATTTGAAAATGTTCCACTTCTCAGAAACTAACTCAAGACTCCCCCAGTGCCGTAGCACTTACTCAGCATTGCCACTGCATTATTGATGCTAAAGTCACGGAGCGGTAACAAAGTCCGTTAAAATGAATGTAAGTTGTTCCCTTCATCTTGTCATGGAGTCAAATTCATTCTGTTTAGAAATATGTTTGTCCTGTTATGCTTTCAGTAGATGGTAATCTTATCCCATGTCTTCCACTAACTCAGAAATCCCCAAGCCAAAGTTGGTCTTGCAAAGACAGTGCATTTACCCCTCCAGCAGGAAACCAGGTGTACTTCTGTGGTGGAAGAAGCTATTCATTTTTATTCATTTGCTATAGACAAGCATGGAAAATAGATTTCATGCTGATGATTTATAAAGTGCTTTTAGAAAATCTTTAAATACTAAGTTATAACTAGGTACGAACATTCAGAGCCACTGCTGCAAATGCTTTCCTGCTCTCACAGTGTTATTTATGCTGCTCCCTGCTATGGCTGCACAGCCCCATGCCAGGGCTGACCTATCTCAGCGTCACAGATGTCTGTTTTCTATTTGCTTGTGGTATTCCCTGTGCAACATTAAAATGTCATCAATTCAGTCTAACAGGGCAGGGAAAGGCCTTAGTCAACCATTTAACAGCTAAGTAAAACATGTGGCAAATGCATATCGGTCCAGAGACTGCATTAAAAGTTTAAGGGTTCAATTACGAGGAATCTTTCTGGTGTGTTCTCTGGAGGTTAGGAAAACAGAATTGCCAAATATTTCCCCCTGGCCTCGTGGCTGTTATACACCAGTCTGAACCCCTTGTTAAAGTGCTTTTTGTTACGCTGCCATGCCAGTATGTAAAAGCACCTCTGTATAACACCCAGTTAAAATAAACTACTTCTTGGGAAAACGGAGTTGACGTTTTTATGATTTAGGTCCTTTTTTACAGTAGTTATCGTTGTGCTGCTCTCATGATCAGGGTCAGCACCTGAACGCTGAAGGTGCCCAATACCCAAGGACACATCTGATGTCCCAGTGCTCCTCACAAAGAATTCTGAGGTGCAAAACCACCTGAACTTGACTCGTGCAACTGACCAAGTCCCTTAGGGAGATACAAAGCCACAGGCCAATACTACACACTGCATTACTGGAGTCCATCTTTATTTCCCGTAGTTCATCTTTATTTCCTGTACTTCATTTCCTCTAGGTTAGCCAGAAGAAATAACATGTAAATCAAGTAGCACATCCTGTGCACACTGATGTCTCTGAACTCAAGCTGGTGAGGGGACTGGAGCATGAGTCTATGTGGAGTGGCTGAGGGAATTGGATTGTTCAGTATGGAGAAGGATCTGGGGAGACCTTCTTGCTCTGTACAACTGCCTGAAGGAGATTGTAGTGAGGAGGTTGGCCTCTTCTCCTGGGTAATAGTGATAGTATGAGAGATAATGGCATTAAATTGTGCCAGGGGAGGATCAGGTTGGATATTAGAAATATTTTCTTCTCAGAAAGAGTGGTAAGGCATTGGTATAGGCTGCCCAGGGAGGTGGTGGAGTCACCATCCCTGGAGGAGTTCAAGACAAGGGCAGATGTGGCACACTGGGATGTGATTAGTGAGCATGGTGGGGATGGATTGATGGTTGGACTAAATGATCTTACTGGTCTTTTCCAACCTTAATGAATCTATGATTCTATCTGTAGTACGATGGATGGATAGCGCTGTAGTAGAATAGTTAACATATGCTAAAACATCTCTGCTTGCAAGAACAGTGCTCCCATCTCCCTAGGGTCACATACAGGGGACTCCAGGAGCTGAGTCACCTGTTCTGTGACAGTCCGATGTGTCTTTTGATGGCATGCATGTCCTATTCAGATGTTGTAGACACTTGACCAAGTGATACTGAAAGAGTAATGGCATTGCAACTGCAATTGATCATCCCTGCAGTGCAGGACTCTCCAGGACATAACCTACAGCACCTCTCTTGGCCACTCTGACACCAGAAAGCCAAGCAGCACAAGGCAGAAGGTCAGGCTACAATGCAATATACAGGCAGTGTGCAAAAGAGCACGTGGCTGCAGAGCTGCCCTGCTGGACGGTTTAGATCACAAGACCTGGCTCGCTCGAGAGACAGACGGCACTAAAACACTCACCAACTTTTGCTGCTGTTGTTATTTGTAGGCACAAAAATGTAGATTGTTTAGAAACTTGGAGGAAGGTGCCAAGCTAGATACAGCAACTGATCCCACTGCTGACAGTTAGACGTGGTTTAGGCTGTCCCCTCCTGTGGCAGCAGATGTAGCCCTGTAGGGAGCAGCTCTGGGCAGGAGGACACAGTTCTCCCAACCCATGGACCATGCTGGCACGCGAGCCACCAACTCATGGTGAGATGGCACATTTTCATATACATGTTGAAAATAGCAGTGAGATTGGTGAGGTCTGGTTGCAGAAAACAGGCATTGGCTCCCTTAACTTCAAACAGGCTTTGAATTTGGCCCTATGGTCCTCAGGCAGTAGACAGGACATGGGAGAAAGCTGTGGTTCCACAGTGCTGGGGAACCAATAAAACAAGGGGAACAAGGGGAACCAATAAAACAAGG
>JAPSGF010000006.1:27251874-27273300 GCA_035772895.1 Perdix hodgsoniae
AAAGGAAAGGAAAGGAAAGGAAAGGAAAGGAAAGGAAAGGAAAGGAAGGAAAAGCAGATTCTGCAGTAAGCCATTCCAGCTGGCTGAGGCATTCCCCTGCCATTTCTTCTACAAGGGAATCAAAGTATCAGCACCCACTGGCTGGGTATCTATCTGGAAGATGCTGTAGAAAGAGAGGAGGTAGCAGCCTGGCATCACCTCCTGGAGCAGGGGTTTGAAAAGAGCTCCCTAAAGAGTGAAAGTCATCACCATGGTAGCTTTGGATGTCACTGTTTGCATTTCAGCAGCTAAGCACAATTCTGGATGTCCAAGTCCCTTTTTGCATTTGACCCCTATCTCTCCATCCTTCCACAGATTTCACACATTATTAGTTTTGTTTGTTTGTTTTTCTTTCGGGTTTTATTCCAGAATCTGAATCTCTCAAACAGATCAGGAAAGGTCAGATTCGATGTTCTCACTCTATCCCACCTCCAGCACATAATGTTTTTGCTCCCCACTTAAAGTCATTCATCTCTATCCAGTGCAGGGCATGTGCTCTGTCCCTAGTAGTTCTCAAGGCCAGGTTGGATGGGGCCCTGGGCAGCCTGACCTGGTGCTTGATCTAGTGATAGGCAATCCTGCCCACAGCAGTGGGGTTGGAATTAGCTGATCCTTGATGTCCATTCCAACCCAAGCCATTCAGTGATTCTGTGCAGAGGCCACATGCAATATGGAGTTTTTGGGGGGAGAAAAGCCAGTTTTGCTTCACTGTAGTGGTCTCATCGATACTTGTGAAAGACTTCCCTTGGACTATGGAGGTGTGGTAATTAGGAGTGGGGAAGCTGGTGACTAGACAGTACATCCTTCATTGTAGAATGGCTTTCCCAGAACAAGTAACAGGAGTCACACTGGTGCCTCAGCAGAGTGATGCTGTACAAACTTTCTGGAAGGTGGCAAGAGCTGAACCCTGGAATGTCAGGGCTTTCCTGGAGCTTAAACAGCATCATTAACCTGCCTGAGTTTCCCTAAAGGAAAATCCCACAGATTTCTGATTTCAGCTGAAATAGGTGCCACCACTTCCAGCAACAAATGCAAAGGAGGAGCTCAGAAACACAACCTCTGATGTTCTGTAGCAAGGGGAGGACAGATACTGATTTACTGTACGATTCACTGCTGGGACTTTCATCCCTCATCAGTCAGCATCCCTCCTCCAGTCCTTCTACATGTTTCCAGTACTTTCATCATTTGTATTTCTCCGTGATCCCCCCAGGAGGAGCCTCAGCACCACACTAGCAAGCAGAGCTCGAGAGCTCCAAGGAGTGCTTGTAGTTTCCTTCTGTATACACAGCTGTCTCTTCAGTTAGTAACCAGGAAATATATATATATATATATATATTTTTTTTTTTAATGACTCTGAAGGAGCATATTGATCAATCTGGAAAGAGGTTCTAGGGATATTTTCTGCAGACTGAGATCCCTGGAGTTGGAGGCACCTGGCATGTCAGCAGCTATAATTTGAACACTTGATTCTCAAATCCCTGCAGAGGGGATTATTTATTTGGATCAAGTTTCTTTCTGCTGTTTATCTGCAAAGCTCCAGGGCAATGTACTCATGCCACTTCTCACCAAGCTGTGCACCACAGCATCCCCACTAACACAGCTGGGGGCAGACAGATCCTTCTTTATCCATGCACTCATGTTTTCCAGCCTACATAGGATGGCGTGCATTGCCCCACTAGCCAGAACACACCTACAACCCATACTCAGGACCAGGACACCAGGCTCCCACCTCACACACAGCCTTTGTCCTCAGAACAGTTTCTGTTGGCATCTGGTCTCTGTTCTGGCACAGAAGAATAATTACATTTTATTTCTGTGACTAAAATTTGCTGATTGTAGCAGCAGTTGCTGGAGGAATGGCTTCTCCGTGCTCTGAGGCTGGTTAATTAGAAATCTATAGGTGGACATAACTTGGGAAATAATAGATCTTTTATTTTTCAAGTGTTTAATTATTAATAAATTAATGAGATGGAAACTGAATTGCAAGGAAAAATGGTACTTAGTCTGAAGGAGGTTAATATAAAATCTAAAATGCATTCTCTTCCAGCTTATTAAGTTTGAGATTGATATAATAACCTCTAGAGGGTTGGTTTTTTTTTTTAGTTTTCCTCTTCTCTTAAATTTATATTCACATTTGCACATAAGTAGTTTCTTTGTTCAAATTAAATCTCTTAAGAATTTTCTTTTACAGCACGAGTTTTCCTATTTGAAAAAGAAAACAGAACTAAAACGTTTATAAAATGTAGCAAAGCCTGAAGATAAGCATTACACAGAATTTCTCAATCTTCAGAGGAGAATCAATCCAAGCCCCGTTTTCTGTCACTAAAATACAGAATGTACTCTGCAAACGTTTAGGAGTGAATTCATTATAAGGCCCTTCGCTGATCAAGCATGACATACCCAATGCTTCTGCAGTATTGCTGGTTTCTGTTCTGATTTTCTTGGCATTGGAAGCAATTTCAAACTGCAGAAGACTGAAGTATGGAAGAAGCTTCTGAATCATTTTGTCCATCTATCTTTTGACTGATTCCTCTGAATTAGCAGGATTGCTCCCAGCTTCTCATCGTGTTCAGCTCTGAGTGACAGATCAGTTCACACTTCATTCAGAGGGCAACTTCAACTATTAGGAAAGTGTTTCATAAAGCTACAGAATCATTAAGGTTGGAAAGGACCACTAAGATCATCCAGCCCAACCATCAACCCATCCCCACCATGCCCACTAACCACGGCCCTCAGTGCCACATCTCCACAGCTCTTGAACTCCTCCAGGGATGGTGACTCCACCACCTCCCTGGGCAGCCTGTTCCAACAACTCACCACTCTTTCTGAGAAGAAATGTTTCCTAATATCCAACCTGAACCTCCCTGGTGCAACTTAAAGCCATTACCTTTAATGGCTTTAAAATGTTAATAAATAATTTCCTGGCACTCATCATAAAAACGTCCTCGCTCTCATCATAAAAACGTCCTCATCTTTCATTCTTCCCTTGGATTCATTGCATTGCTACCTTCTCTGAGACATATGTCCCAAAGTGAGTGACACCACAGAAACCTCAGGTTGGACGTTCCTGAGGCAGGTGTCTCTTCCTTCACATCGTGTACCAAAAGAGACCCTTCTGAAATTCTTCTCTTCCTCTGTGAGCCATTTTTGGAATCACCAGTGCTACAACATAAACCCTGTAAGGATCTCCTCCTCCTTCTGAGGATATGTGGAAACCCCACCACTCACACCAACGTCACACACCTCTCTTTTCTACAGAAACATGGAGCTGTTTATGGACCACATGCCACTCTCTTTTAGAATCCAAAGGAATATGTTAAAATTACCATAATTGAATGTCACAGAAAAGATGAACTCCAACGTTTTCTTTGGAATCTCTTGCTGAACATAAGTTTCTGCAGACGGTATTTGCTTTTTCCTGAAAAAAAAAGGATCCATCTTTCTCCCCACTTTAGCAAGAGCCTGATTCATAGCTCACCCAGCATATGGAATTTTTGCTCACAGTGGCTTCAATGGTTTTGAGCAATATTCCACATGCACACATAAGCTATGAACCCAAATGTCCTTCCAGACCATAGTTCATCCAATATTGGCTGCCTCCTGATGTCCTTCTCCAGAAAAAGGGAGGTTTAAAAAGAGCTGTACTTGCTGAAGCAAGTTAACAGATCTCCAGAACTGATTTTTAAAACCTGCGACCAGAATGAGTAATCTCAAATGGTCTGTCCCACGTTCCCAACTGCAGGCGATTACTCTCTTCTATCAGTCTGTACTCATCAGATACCATGCTTTACATATCCCTTATTAATCATCGCTTGGTCAAACTAAAGTCTCAAGCTCTTCTGAACTCTTCCCTGGCATTTCTGCCAGCCTCTTAAATCATTTCTGTACTTCTTGTCATAGATAGTCTCAATATCCTAATGCTTTTTCAAACTTTGTGGGTGATGCATGAAACTCCACATTCCCTTGTCAAGCCCTCAAAATAACCACTCTATACTTAGAAAAGGAAACACCTCTCTGCTTCAGCCACAGGGAAATGCTGAGCTGTTTATGGGGCACATACTATCACTCTCAAACTCACAAGAATATGCATTTCCTTCTTTTGAAGGCACTTACAGGCTCTCTTTACCAGGAGGATATCTTCACAAGAGTCAGTGGAATCTATTTATACACAAGAACTCTACTCCTCCATCAAATATGCATCAAACTGGCGAATATTTCAAAAATTATTAGGAAAGATGTGGGGAAGGAACAGAACAACTCCTGTTTCACTCTTGGAAATCAGCTTGAAATGGATGCTGTAAGTAACATATGCAAATATTGTCTTTTGTGTGTGACAATTTCATTTAGCCTCTAATTGCTTAACTGAATCACTTTCAAATTGCACAGTAAAATAAATGCTTGTAGAAGTCTAAATGTACAATTATAAATACCTTTTCAAACACCTTGAATTTTTCAGTCAGTGAATGAAAAAGTAACAGAATGATGCAGTCTTATTTTTATTCGCTTTCCTACTACTGAAATTGTAAGTAACAATGAAATAACGCATAAGAGACATCTTGAGATATTTTGGCATGCTGTTAAACTGAAATTCAATGGCTTGACATGTTATCTTGGCTAATTTGACTTTGAAGTCCTTGCTAATTCTTCTCTGGATTATTGCTCAACATAAGCTTGATTTCAAAGCTCACCATGCTTAGCTCTGCATATCTGAACTAAGAACAATATAAAACACTTTAAGCAGCTCCAGGAGAACTTAGCAAAAGTGCTTTTGATCAGAACATTATTTGTGTGTGCTGGTATGGCAACATGAATGCTGTTGAATCTATGATATGAGAGCACAAGGGAAAGGAGGAAGGGAAACTCACTGGATGCTATGGTAAATATCTCACTACTCTGCACTTTTCATAGACTCACAGTGTGGTTTAGGCTGGAAGGGACCTTAAAGATCATTGAGCTCCAACCTTCTGCAGGGTTTCCACACACCAGATCAGGCTGCCCAGGGCCCATCCATTCTGGCCTTGGGCACTTCCAAGGATAAGTCATCCACAGCTTCTCTGGGCAGCCTGTATCACTGTCTCACCATCCTCTGAGTAAACATATTTTTTCCTAACATCTAACCTAAATCTCCCCTCTTTTAGTTTAAAGCCATTCCTCCTTGTCGTATCATTATCAGACCATGTAAAACATCGATTCCTCTCCTGCTTGTGAGCTCCCTTCAAGTACTGGAACACCAAAGTAGGGTTACCCAGAGCCAATGATGTTGACAAATTCTTGATTTCCAGAGGCTTGAGACAGTCCAGCAACACCTGCCCGTCAAAGCCCAAGTGACAGTGGCTGCCACCCACTAGTGGCAACCAACACGAATGGTGCACACAAAGTCTGCTCACCTTGAGAATCAGATTTCATTACACAAACCAACTATCTCCTGCTCCTGAGGAACCTTCCAGAATGGGAGCCATTGTTCTCTACCACAGCAGGATGGGACCAGTGGTGCAAAAGACACAGTCTCCACAGAGGGATGGACTTTTAATACGCAACCAGCGTGCATAGTTAACCAGGGAATACAGATTGCAAAGGAAGGCTCTGGACAGTTCTCTTCATCCCCATCCACTCTATAACATTGGGCAGTCCTTCGCCTTTTTGGTTCTTAGATTGCAGAGAAGTTCCTGCTGGTTTTCTCCTCCATGTAAACCCTTTTTTTGATGTGAGCGTGGACTTTCCCCAGAGCCTGCCCTCATGTCTCGCCTTTCCCGCCAGCTCTGACTCAGCCAGTGTAGGACTGTGAGCAGCACTGAGGCAGATCCGTGACAGTTTCCTCCCAACATACACCCTCCTCTCCTCCCTCAGTGCCAAGCAGCTCTTCACACCACCAAGGAAGCACACAATGCTGCCTTAGCGCTGACTCCTACCCACCAGCTGCTACACTTAACTTGGGATCAGCTATGGCCTCTACTTTGCTAGGGTAGCAAGTAGGCTCCCAAAGTCTGGGGCGGGAGACAACAAGACAAGCCTCAACACCCCAGTCCTGACATTGGCTGGGATGGGAAACACAGAAGTTTCCCAGAGAAGCTGTGGATGCCCCATCCCTGGAGCCTTTCAAGGCTCAATTAGATGGGGCCCTGGGGAGCCTGACCTGGTGGGTGGCAACTAGCCCATGTCAGGAGCTTGGAACTGGATGGGCTTTAATGTCCTTTCCAACCCAAGCTGTTCTATGACTCTATGACTCTATGGTATTATGAAGCACTGAACGCCTGAGGTCCATGGATCCCCACTTATTGCCCTCCTAGATCACTGCAACAAAAGCTCTCTCCAGAACCTTCCAGCTTCCCAAACTGGAAGGGAACCAAACTGATCCAACTCATATCCTCCATGTCACTCTACCAAAGCACCATCATGGAGGACTAAACCATAGTTCTTCATATCCTTTGAGACACTCTGAACTGAAAAAAGCCAAATGGTGTAATGATCAAGTGTGAGAGTCACCACAGCACAGTGTGATAAGTAGAGGAAGCCAGGGGCCAGTGCTCTGTGACATCCTTGTAGCTGAGATGCAAAGCAGGCTGGCCATAAGCTGAGCAGGTGCAAGCTAGTCCTTACCTCTGGGCCCAAGGGCCACAAGTGAGCCCCTTATACTCTTTATTTAGCAAACCAATCCAGCCTGAATGAGCATGCAAAATTCTTTACTGTGTATATGAGGTTGATTGCTGCTTATATAAGTTTTATCTAGATATGCAATCTGGGAATTCTGTTTGGCAAATTTTTGTAATCCCTTAGCTTATCACAAGCATTTCACTGTCCCATGCAATGCTAAAATTGCTTCAAATTCTTACTGCTCTGCTCAGAGGTTAAACTTAATCTGTTACCAATTGAAAGGGTCCTATCAAAGTTAGCAGAATTCTGGTTGACAACAGAAGCAGCTTGTTGTACCCCTGGATGTGAGCATGGGCACACTTCATTTCTGCACTCCATGAGGTTTAGGAACAGAACTGAGGAAGCCCCAGGGAAGATAGCTGATAGCTCCAAAGCCGGGGGGTGAAAAGCAGATCTGTGTTGCTCACATCCATTTGCATCCCACTAATACTGTTTCTCTTCTGCCTTGCTTCAAACCCCTCCACAGCCCTTGAAAATCCCTTTGAGGCATCTGGTTTGTACAGTAAAAGTAGGAGGACATTCCTTATTGAATGAGATTATCTAATGCTCCCAGCTGATTTGATGGTTGTTAATTTTCATCAGTCCATGGCTTAATGCTGTTTTGATAGGAGGGGCAAGCCCTTGCTCAGTGCATCTGAACTCAGGAGACAGATCAGGCCAGAAATCACTGAGTCTACAGGGTTTCAAAATATAATTGCTACACTTCTTGAAACAGATAGAAAGTTCTGGATCATCATGGTCACAAAACAGCCTTACAAAACAACCATTCCCTAGTTTCTGAGGGCAAAATGTACCATTATGCACTTGCAGGGTCCCTCCTCTACATCACACTGTTTGTGATCACTTGTGCTGCTCACTTGAGAGATACTTCCTACCACAGCAATTAGTATCAGGCTGAATTTACCTACTAAGGTTTTTCACCTATCTTTCTGACCACAGCTACATAATTCTCCAAACTGTAATTCATTTGAGAAGGAGCAGATTTAAAGTGAAACAAAGCAAATGCAGCTAAAAAATAGTCCTCAAAATACTCAAAGTTGGAATTCACAGTCCTTCAGATCAATTTCAGCCATCGTTATTAGATCTGATGGGCCTGTAGTGTCTGTCCTGTATCTATCCTGCAACTACATCAGCGCATTTGACTTGCAATTACACCAAGACTTGCCCAGGGAGGTGGCAGTCACTGTCCCTGGAGGTGTTCAAGAAACATGCAGATGTAACGCTGAGGGACCTGGTTAGTGGGCACAGTGGGGATGGGCTGAAGGTTGGACTAGATGATCCCAGTGGTCTTTCCCAACCTTAATGATTTCACGATTCCATGATTCTCAACATGGCTTTCATTTATTTCTACCCTGTGACATGGCTATAAACAGCTTCCTTGCCAAAATCATATGCAGGGTATTATGAATCTTGACAATGTATGATACTTTGAATCTATGCTTAATGAGACTGTGGCAGTGAGTCTTTCTTCTTGGACATACGCTTCTATGTACATTGTTTTGACTTAATAATATGCACTGTAGAAACATGGCTATTCACTATGGCTTAGACTTGTAAAGGACTCATTGAAATGATAAGTGAAATGTTTAGAAAACTGCTGAAGAAAACAAAGCCATCAAAATCCCAGTTAATTAATATTAGCAACTGCAGGAATAAATGAATTAAGCTTTCTGGTTTTTTTTTTTTTTCTTTTCTTTAGATAAAGATTAAGAAGAATTCAATTTAAGGCAGCTTTCAAGTTGCTAAAGATTATGTGAAAAATACAAACTATTTTCAGCTCACTGCGGAGAGTGAATCAAATGCAAGAGTCCAACCCTTCAAGAACAGCCCTTCAGATAATTAACCTACAGAAGGCAAGTTGGAATGCCCTCATGGCTGACACCATGGCACTGCCTCTCTGCAGGAGCCAAGGCAAAGACCTCCCAGACGCCTGGACAAGTAATGAAGACATGGGGCTTATGAGGGAAATCTTTCTTGTGTGTCATATATATCAGAGAGACACAAAGAACAAGCAGATCCATCACACAGTCAGAATGCAAATGCATTGGTGAACAATATGCCCAACAAAAGAACTTTGGACAAGACTCATTATGCCTAATTCAGCTGCTGATTCTTTGGATATCTCTACCAGGATATCTCTATTAAAACTTTGATTACCCATTAACTGTTTGAATTTTCAAAATAAACTCTAAATATATTGTGAAAAGTAAAATGTTACAAGCAACTGCGTCTGCTTTCCATCTGTCTGGCCCAGTGCATTTTGCAAGGTGATGGCTTGGGGATTTTTTCTTCACAGGTCTATTGAGCAAGACAGAACTGCACTGCAGTGTGATGCTATCTACCAAGTGAGGATTCAAGATGAAGGAAAGTAGGGCACCTTTTACTTTATGAATTTCTCTGAGAAACATAAATAAAGCTGCATTCTTTAAAATAGGCCATTACATGAGAAGTAACTACTTAGAAATAAAATATGTTTTCCAAAAGCAATGTTAATATTCACATTCTAAAGGGCACTTTTCAGACTGAAAAGAAACTATTTTATACATTCAAAGTCTAAATAGAAGAAAAAACAGTACACATTTCCTTTGCTTTGCAAATAGCTATTCAACAGGGCCAGGGCCCGGAGGCATGAAAATAATTTACTGCCAAGAGGATGTCAACACCAAACAGCAAGAAAGAAATTTTGCACTAATAGCCATGTGGCATGGTGCATGTGTGACTGAGGGTGTCTTGAATTCAGAGCCAATTCTGGTGCTGATAATAGTTTCCCTTTCCTTTTTTCTGCTTCCTTTGTCCTGCAGTTGGGAAAGATCCCATCAGCACAAATGAGTCTGGCTGCATAAGGGCTGTAAGATGCTTCTAAAACTATGTTCATGACAGTGGTGAGACAGACAGGCTGAAATTTGACTTGTGTCCAGCCAGAAAGCTCTTAAATATTTAAAGCTCTCCAATACTTAAAGGGGGCTTATAAGAAAGATGGGAAGGTACTCTTTAATAAGGTGCACCCTGATAGGACAAAGGATAATGGCTTTGATTTAAAGGAGAGTAGATTTAGATTAGTTACAACAAAGAAACTCATCACTTAGAGAGTGGTGAGGCACTGGCACAGGCTGTCCAGAGAAGCTGTGGATATCCGATCCCTGTAGGTATTGTAGGTCAGATTGACTGGGGCCCTGGGCAATCTAGTCTAGCGGAAGGTGTCCCTGTCCATCTGGTTTTTAAGGTACTATCCAACCTAAACTATTCTGTGATTCTATGATTAAAAAGGACTATGTTCTGAAGAAGCCCTTACAGCAGTGATTTGTGCTGCAGGGTAATGAACAGTCGTACCACTGCCAGACCAACAAAGTTCAACTGATGAACTGGTGTGTGCTTCTCAAATCTGGAAAGCCATACCAGGAGAAATCATCTAAGCACTTTGCTTTTCTTCTTTAATGACTTTTTCGTGACATTGTTTCCTTTTTTTTTTTCTTTTTTTTTTTTTTTTTCCTCCCTCAGAACGATTATCCTGAGAAACCCTTTGAAATCAAACTAAACTTCCCTTTAAGCAGTTTCACTGTGCCAAAAGTTGTGTTTTCAGCCACTTGGCACTTGCACACAAGATTTGTTGGAGGACTTGCATACCAAAACTGATATTATTATCTCAAGACATTGTAGAGTTTAATATATTTATACTGACAGCCCTCCTGCATAGAAGAAAGGGCTGCTATTCTCATTTCTCAGATGGGAGCAGAGACACAAAGGTGGTGCTCCCATGTGCCCACCCATTCTTCTGAGAGCACCTGGGCAGATGTAATAAAAAAGGTTATATTTACCCAGCTCTGTATTCATATATTTTCCCCAGAGTGGGATGAAGAACAACAAACTCTCACCAGGTAACTTGCCCTGTAGGGTCAGTGGTTCTGAAGGCATGTATCAAGTCTAAGGCTCTTATGTCCCCAAGGATCTTTTCCTGTAGATCTTTTTCAGTATTTTTATTTATGAGTGCAACAAGCATTTCAGATGTAGGGTCAAAGACTAGTTATCTTGTTACTGTAACCCTTCCTGGGGCATCCATCACTTTGAGCCAGTCCACTGTGTCCTTGCTCCTTCATCCCCTCATTTGCAATAACCATTTCCACCCACCCGCAATATAAAGAAATGGATATTCAAATTCTGGATACTGCTGTTCAGTCTTTAACCAGCCTGGATTTAAATTGCTTTTTTATAGCTCTCCCTTAGTGAAGCTTTTAATGATGCCTGTCTTTGTTACCCTCCATCACCAATAAGATGCATTTGGCTGCATCCACTTCTGCATGTAGTAGGTGACTTCCTGGCTTTATTTAAGCAGACTTTTTAAATGTTGGGATGTTGTACTGCTGCTGTTGTTTTAGATTTCCACATAGCTACACCGTAAGGATAAACAAATCTGTGAAATCATGATGGTCATCGCTGGTCATACTTCTACACCTACTCTCTGTAGGCAGCCTGGGTTATGATCTGTGTAAGTTATACAGATCTTGTATTTGATACCTATGGGGAAAAAAATGGAGTTGATCAAGGCATTACTGAACATGTTTTTCAAAATAATCACAGATGCCAGCAAAGAAGCCCATCAACTTTTATTCATCCCCACAAGTCCCCTCTGGTGGAAAAGGCCAGAGACCAGTTTGCACACCCTTATTTCTTCTAACAACTTACTACAGTAAGAGTAGTACTGACTTGAGGGGAAAAAATAAATCTTACCCAGAATTAGTTAGAAAAGTATTCCCTTTCTGTAGACAAGGAAATTAGAAGGCAAAATGGCATGAGACCACAACATAAATCAATGACAGAGTAAGACAAGAGCCTGGAATTTCTGTATGATAGATGTTATGTTAGATCTGTATGCTCTAACCACAAAAACATACTCACAAGACTCTGGAAACAAGCAGTCTCTGGTTCTTTTTGTACATTTCGGGTACACAGTAGAACATTTTTCCATAGATAAAAGAGACCTGCCCATTACCCGCTCTGCTTGCTACATCTTTTAGTTCATAGAGGAAAACTGCAGTCCCTCTAGCAGAACACCCTCAGCCTTTCCAGCACATCACAAGCAGTCTACCATTGTGTCTGATTCTACTTCTTGCACCACACAGTCCAGCATCTTCTTTTTCCTCCACCTCTCTCAAGCCATGAGTTGCCTCCCCTGCTCCTGCCTGTGTGCCGAAACTCAGAGCCGTCAGTGGATGGGTATTGCAGTGGTCCTTAAAGATGTAAGTAGCAACCTACTAAATGACTATCTTGATCAGATTGAACACATTAACACAATCAACTCTACAGAAAAGGAGACTTGGTGCAGATCTAGACCTTCAACTAAACCCACAGTGTCTACGCTAGTTATCTTATTTCACTTTATTTTTTTAACTATTTTTTTTTGTTATTTTTTTCCTCTCCTTTCTTTTCTGTCTGTACTGTTGCATAAATTGTCTTTTTGCATTAAATGTTTGAACACACACACAACCATGTAAAGCTCCAGGAAAAAAAAAGTGAAAGATAAAATAGTTTTCCCCAGGAAATTAGCCTTTTCAATATATTTCACTTCATCTGGCACAGTCTGAAGGAGTACCTAATCTCCAGCGACAGAAATCTCACCTACATTTCCCTTGCCACCCTTCAAAACAAGGCAAGACAGCACCAAGGTGAAGCAGACCCTTTACACAGCACATCCAGCTGTGAAACTGTCTGAAAAGAGCACGCTTAAAAGCTTCTGGCAGAGAGTTTCTAGCTCTCAGAGGCAAAATGTCAGCAGCACTTCCTGTGGATAGCACTTCCCCGTGTTCCCTATGCTTGCACGGAACCTGACGTGAGTCAAAGAGACCCTGGGCTGAGATGAGACAAATATTGCTGCAGATAACGATGGTGGAAGATCAAAATGAGGTCATTTTCCTCCCCTCTGTTCTTGCTATCCTTAAGTTATGTTTGCATTTCTCCTGGTTGGAGGCACTGGGAAGCATCCAGCAATGGGGTGACCATGACCCATAGGACTGAGTGATAATCCCAACATGACAAGGCACTTCACCATGACAGTGGGACTGGTGCTTGGCTCTGTGTTTTCCTAAATAAAAATCCCTGTTTTCTGGAGATGTAGGAGACTCACAGCAGAATTTTAATGGAAGAAACCCTAAGATAGAAATGAATATTTGGAACATTTTTATTTTGTTAAGTGACATTTAAGATAAGAACTTAAACCACAGCTCTTAGTAATACTCTTTGTGTGCTTAATCATGGAATAACAGAATGACTTACATTGGAAGAGACCTTAAAGATCATTGAGTTTTAACTTCTCTGCTGTGGGCTGGTTACCACCTATTAGATCAGGATGCCCAGAGCCCAACCCAACACCTCCAGGAATGGGGCCTCCACAACTGCTCTGGGCAACTCTCTTTCAGTTGCTTTCAGGATGGGTTTCTTTTTCATTACAACACATATTTGGACAGCACTCCTTGGAGTATTACCAATTGGGGATTAAAAAATAGAACCACAGAGTTCTATTTGCTTCTAACTAAGGACAATGAAAGAGAATAAAAACCCATGTGCTCCAATGCATTTTCAGCAATCCAGTTCAGAAATCCTTTTACAGCTAGGCCAGGGTCACTCAGATCTAGAAGAAGACTTTATCTAAGAGAAGAAGGAAAAAGCAGACAAAAGGATCTGGGTCTCTGAACAGAGTTTTCCTCCAGCTAAACAGAAAAGCAGCCTTTGCAAGCTAAGACATAACCATGTGGCATGAATCAGAATAAAATGAGCAGATGTTCAATAAATACATCAAAGTAAGGCTTCATTGGCTGTAGTATTTTCTTTTTCTATAAAATATTTTAAAAAGTACAAGTTTGGCTATAGCAGACTCAACCACTGCTTCAGGGGAAAAAAATTACAGATTTGGTTTTTCCATTGAGTAATTTTCCACTGGGGAATGCTGAAAGCAGAAAACTATGGCAAGAACTTCTTCAGTTCTTTGAAAACAATTTCTGCAAGAAGTAACCATAGCACTACAAAGAAAGTCAAAACAGGATTTTAGTTAGGAACCAGTGTTTCCATTAAAAATTCTGCATTTTTACATAATCTTGTTTACAGTCCTGGCCCCATCTTGGCCACAGAAAACTGTATGAGTCATAGAATCCATGAACTCCATGAGTTGGAAGGGACCCTTAAAGATCATCTAGTCCAACTCCCCTGCAATGAACAGGAACACCCACAGCTAGATCAGGTGCTCAGAGCCCCATCCAGCCTGACCTTGAGTGTCTTCAGGGATGGGGCACCCACCACTTCTCTGGGCAACCTGCGCCAGTGCCCCACTACCTTATCATAAACATTTTTTTCCTTATACCCAATTTAAATTCCCCCTCTTTTAGTTTGAAACCATTTCTCCTTGTCTGATCTCCCTGGCCTTGAAAAGATGTGCTACGCAGAGTTCCGGGGGGCAGGTTCCAAATAAAATATAAAACAAGAGATTTTCTCTTTCAGTGTGAATACAGAATACTTCTGTATGTGACAAAAATGCTCCATCACTAACTTGCCCCTTGATAAGTCAAGAGAAATACAACTGCAAGACAGCACGACACTGAATCACTTACAGGCCTTGGAACAGAATAACCTACTTGACAATATTACTGTGAAAAGAATCTGAAGATGGGATATGAATGTGCTTGTAAAATTAGGCATTCTGGGGGGCCACAAATCTGTTAGATGTCTTCTGCTGCACACTGACATTCCTCCAGAAGATAACACAGAGTAAAAAAGCGACTTTTATTAATAGTATCACTATGAAAAAGAACAGACTTGTGAGCATTGATTTTCATTTTGCATCTTGCTCCTGTACCGCATTATTTCCCTTCAAAGCTTTCCACGCTGTTATGAAAGCCCTTTTCTGTTTAAAGGCGTGCAACCATTCAGTCAGAATACCTCCATGTGGTGTCAAAAACGGATCCTAACATCTCATAATGAATACTCATGCTGGGGCATATATGGATTTAACACTTATTATCTACTTTGCTCCAAAGCCCTTTTCTCCCAAAGCCAACTATTTAACAGATTTTAGTGCATGCAGTAAGTGCACCACAGCGTAAATTACAGGTACTGAGAGATGCAGAACGAAATGTGCAAGAGCAATTCAGTAACTACACAAACATCAGGCAACCAGCGATGTAACACGTGGGCAAGGCATGAAAGGAAAGGAATCTAAATTGCCACCTGCCTGCCCTACTGAAAGAAAGAAATGAAAGGCCCCACTGCTGCTCTCAGGGAAGCAGTGGTATTGCACAAGGTTGCTGGCAGATATATATTACTGCTCCATGAACCACCTACACCAGCTTGAGCTATACAATAGGGGCACAGGCAATCAAGAAGGGAGCTGCTGGGGATCTGCTTATGGAAGAGACTTGTATTCATGCTGCCAACAGTTTACTATTGTTGTAAAAAAACAATCAACTTGCATATTTTGCCTTAAAGATTTGGTGCCAGCCCTTGCTGGAGACTGGACATAACCCCAGACAAGTCTTCTGCTACGTGCAAGACTCATTCCCCTCCTTCAGCAATGTGTTTGAAGCAAGGAGGAGGAATGGTCCAGAATTAGTACCCTCAGAGAGGACTCCTTCACTGTATTCACTCCTTCACTGCAAAAAACAGTCACGTATGTCTGTCTGATTTATAAGTCCTTTAAGTCTTCCTGCAACTCTTAGGAATAATGGTTTAGAACAAGGTTTATTGGGAAGTTTGGACAAACCTCCTCTTTTCTTTATTGACAATAGCAACTTCACAACAATAGATCACTTTAAAAAAAAAGACATTTTCTTTGGAACCGTTCACATTTCTATAAAAGCAAACTACATTATAAAGGTGTCTGCTCAAGGAAATATTTCTCCATTATCTTTTCATTTTCAAGGCTGCAAAGCACTCCCCATAAGAAGTAGCATAGTGCTTTGATTCAAAATATAAAAATCATTGTCACATTGCTAATGTGTCAGAGTCCATAGTGTGATCCTTCAGACTAAGCTAACAGTAAGGAGTGCAAGTTTAGGAGCAAGGACATTGACATTCATCTACACCTCTTGAAGGTGACTGCCTGTAAATAGCTTTGGAAATCATCATGAGAAATCCTTGTAGTCCCAAAACAAAGAAGATTCTCACATTTTTGTCTCTCCGTAGAAAGGCTGCACTGATGTGCAAGGATTGCAAAAAGTCCCGCTCCTAGTCGGGGTTGAAGTCCTTAGACATAAAGCAAGGAAGGAATATAGCTGCTGTTCAGTGCCATTCCAGAGTTGCTATACTTAGAGAGGACAGAAATCAGAAGTTAAAAGTCCTGCCAGGACCACAAAAAAAAAGCAGAAGAAAAATCTAAGTTAAAGGCAGATAGGACCATACAGTGAGTGCATACTGTGCTTTTGGGATCATACACAGTCCAGACAATTGCAGGGGTCTAGAAGTTGTCTTGGAGATGACTGCGTGGTCTGTCGTTCTGCCCAACATCAGTATTTGCTCTCAGCCACTGGAAAAGGAAAGGTACTCCTTCATGCCCAACACTTATCAGTATAACTCAACTGATGTAATAATATCCGAAGAAAAAGATGTGCAATTGATGCTGGATTAATGGTTGCCACCCAGATCTCAGTGAAATGATGCTAGGGGCCAGCAGCTTGCGAAGCTGTTGCGCGAAAGTACTGAAGGACGCTGTGAGTAATTCCTTTTGCTTTTCAATGGGGTGATCTGTGTTGTTCAGTCAATACGCCTTTGAAGATTTCAGTGAGGACAGAAATCTTTTAAATACACCTTTTTGGAGCTGTACTGATAGACCATGTCATGACTGTATCAAGTCTTAGAAATGGGCTGAAAATGAAACCTGTGTTGTACACAAACTCATAAAATCATGCAATCATACTGTCATAGAACGGCTTGTGTTGGAAGGTACCTTAAAGACCATCCAGTTTGAACCCCTGCCATGCGTTGGTTGCCCCCACCATCTCAGGCTGCCCAGGGCCCATCCGACCTGGCATTGATCACCTCCAGGGATGGGGCACCCACAGCTTTTCTGGCAGCAGTGCCAGTGCCTCAGAACACTCTGAGTAAAGAATTTCCACCTACTACATAATCTAAATCTCCCCTTTAAAACCGTTCCCAAACACTGCAAGCCCGTACATGCCCAAATAGAGAGTGTGATTTCAAAATCTAAAATCCCAGCTCTGCAGTTTGGCACACACCTACAATTTGCCCACATCAAAGGCTGTGATTAACCCAGGATTCATTTTTCTGAGCACTTCTCCCTGAATCGTGCTTCATGCACCCAATCATGTTACACACACTTAACCCTGTTGCTGCTAGCCCGTTTCATCTTAAACTTTGCCCAGCTGGATTCATCCCTGGGGAGCTGCTTCTTATATTGCACTCCATCCCCTATTCACAAAGCTCTTGTCCATAGAAACACCAAAAGGCTTTTTTCAATCACAGGCCATAGCTAGTCCCATTTCTTGTTCCACTGCAGACTCCTGAAGGCTGTTCTGCCCACATCAGTGATGTGACCCCACAAGAAATGACAAAATGAAGTTTTGCCTGACTAGAGCCCCTAAATCTCTGCTTAGCTGTGTCAAAACCCAAGCAAAACTCCCTTGGCACTCACACTCTCCCTTCTGGCATGCTCAGATGTGCAACAGCCTTCTTCATGATGTAGATCATAGGCAACATTTGCTCAAAGATATATATTAAAAAAAGTAAAATTTGTGAATATTTACTTGATCAGAAACGGAGAGTAAGGGTTAGCAAGTGTTCTAACCAGTAAAACCTATGAGCCAACTGCCACGTAAATTTACCATCTCACTCTCATGCAGCATGATACGGTATCAGCAGCATGTGTTCAATCCCCTTGACATAGACCGAGTGTATTTTCAGTGTGTGTCAGGCACTAATTTGCCTCATACGAGTCAGGACTTTAGGATATAAAGAAAAGAGTTAATGGGTGCACAGCTGATCTCCCATACTGTACCACAGACCAATCAAACCCCTTGGCCAATGGTCATCAACTCCAGTGTTCTCCTTTGCTAGAATTGTTTTTCCTGTTCCCCTTACTACCATTAACTGATAATGAAACATACCATGCACGGAAACAGTGATGTGAAGGGTTTCTCTTAGCTGCTTGGACAAGAATTTTCTGCAGTTAAAGAACCTAAATGGCTTTTCTAGATCATATTAATCCCATTGTGAATGAAGGGATATTTCCTTCTGCCTTACATATAATGTTTTACAGGCAGAAAAAAAAGAAGTACAGAAATAAATCCCATCTAAGGAATGCAGTGCAGCAGATCTGTGTTTTGCTTTAATTAGCATCCCAATGTGATAGTGGCTTTGGCATGTGGATTGCTCTTTTGTAACACTCTGTGTCCTTGCTAGACTCCTTAAGGAACCTGGCAAACAAGGCACTTCCCTCAATTGTCTCTTGTTTTTCTTGGAGGCTGAATATTTTCATTGAAATGTCACTTGCAAAGCCTGTCCATGCTCCACTGGTCTTGGAGTGTGCGTAAGCATTGAGCTTACAAAAAAAAAAAAAAAAAAAAAAAAAGGGATTCAGCACTTAATCCCAGTTTAGCACTCCACTTGCTTATTTGCAAACCATACAGGTGAGAGGCAAAATCACAGGTGGTGTGGGTTCCAGTAACAATAAAATCTTATGTAGATTTTACTGCAGGTACATACATGCCTGTCCAAGCTGACTCCCAGCCCCTCGCAGGGTTACAGCATGCTTATGTGTGGCAGGGGAGAGCTGATTAACAGCAGAAATGATGCACCGAAACTGAGCCTGCAAAATATTCTGGTGCGTGACTTAAACCAGGAAGGAAGGATCCCTGTCATCTCAGCTTGTCTGTGCTGGAAATCAGTTGAATTATTCGGCAGACTTGAGATGCCAAGCTGGAAAACCCTTAAGATTAGTTTATTAGGTTCAGTTTGGGCTGTTTGGGGCATTTCAGGAAGCATTCCAGGGTCTGCTGCAGAGGACTGCTCTACATAAAACTTACCTAAGCAGAGAACTCATGGCCTCAAAAAGACCTCATCTGGGGGAAATGCTCTGGCTTCCTTGGCCCATCAGGAACACAGACTGACAGGATCTAGGTTAAACAGCCCTCCTATGGAGAACTAATATCATGTTGCACAGCCGCCAAAGAAGCCACTGGTTAGGCTTTCAGTCACTGGATCCTGAAGACAAAGTTCTCAACTAGACCATATTCCTGCCTCCCTTTCTTCTCAGCTCTGAGGTTTAACTCTGCTAGAAACCCTTGTGTCCTTCTGAAACACCTCAAAAGTTAGTTCCAGCACTGCAGAGCTTCGTGGGAGCATGCCCTGAGCACCTGGCATCAATAGAAATTTCTCTGGATTTGGTCAATGTGGGTGTTTAGCTTTCATCATTACCTAGCCATGTGCCTTCCAGGGCCTGCTGGTGTCACCTTTAGAGTCTCGTTACCTTCATTAGGAATTAGAGAAATAAGACTTTCAGCCTCAGTTTAAATTGCAACCTGAAAGACGTAATTTTATTAGGAAATGCTCCATAACCATAAGGCTGTCCATCAGTGACATGGATTCCCTGGGGAACGTGTGTCTGGAGACCTTTAAGAACAGGCTGGATGAATTTCATAAGCTTTGGAGGTGCCTGTTAGACCCATTTCCAGCCTATTTTCCATAAGAAGTGAGGAACATATGGTCACTGTCTGTCCATCCCAGTTTGTCATCCCCTAGAAACTGCTGACCCATTGGGTATACTGAGAATTATAGAATATCCTGAGTTGGAGGGGACCCATAAAGATACTGACTTTTGTCAGAAGATTTGGGATACCAAAACCATGCAGTTCTTACATATTTTAAGCAAATAGATGAATAGGGGAGAATATGGAAACGAACATTGTCACTGACTTTTAACAAGGTCCCATATCCTTGTGGAGAGTCAATGGCAGCAGCAGTGAGAAACACATCTTCACAGAGGTGAGGGGGACTCGTGCATGGCCTGTGGCTAATGGAGGGTGCATGCAGGTCTGAGGAGATCAAAATTTGCTATTTTGTGCTCTGGTGTAGACAAATGATGGAGATGAAATCTCTTGTGCTCAGTGATGAGCTCTGGGGATCTGCTCTGACCTGCACAGGCAGCGCCTTCTGAAATGCCGTATCCAAGCAGTCCCATAACACTTAGATGGAAAATACGTGTTTATGTAAATCCATTTTTATGCATGACTTTCTGGCACGCAGAGAATGAATCATCAATATCCAAAGAGGCCGTTTATGCCAGTGAAATATTAGTATCTGACAGCACAAACTACAACAGGATATTTCCCTGCACTGGCAAGATAAGGTGAGGCAGATGGCTTAGATAGGGTAATTCTTACCAGGCAGCCCCAATACCAACCTATAATTGCTCATTAATTATGTTTACTATAATTCATACTATCATTTCAAGATACACTACAATAAAACTTTCCTTTTTGAAATTATTTTCCCCTGTCTTCTCTGGGGAAATCTCACCCAAAAAGAATGAAACTTCTTCAAATATTTTGGTGTTTGTCTTCATTCTTGGGCTGGAATATCCTGTACTTTGGGAAAATAAATGAAGAAATAATGGGCCAGCCATTTCTAAGGAATAGGGTAATGCTTTGAAACTGCACATGAAACTCTGAGCTGTCAGATTCAGGTATCTCCAACTCTGAACTACCTTGCAGTAACAGGGTTGTGACAGATTGAATGGTTTTATGATGGCTCACATACACTCTATGTAAAAATAAGGGGCTGAAACCAAAGCTGGAGATCAGATTTCCACAAGAACATACCAGGAAACGCACAGGACATTCACCGACAGCTACATAACCCTGGGAAATGCTCCCAGAGGGACTTGCAGGAACAAATTGTCAAGTAGACACAGCCAGCCACCTCCTCACCTCCTTTTCTACAAGTTCCAGCACAGATGCTGCCATGTGTGCCTGCTCATGTCTTTGACAGAGTAAATGAGGTGCAATATCTATCATTCAGGATAACCAGTTAACAAGCATTGCTTTCAATAGCAGATGTACCAAAGGGTGAACACAGGGTATGAACAGGGGTATGGAGTGATTCCAAAAACTTTCTCCCACAGTGAGCTGTGGAATGCTCGGGGGCTGTGATGTGGATTTTCCACAAAACTGCAAGAAGTGCTTTGAAGACTGGCAATGAAGACTGGCAATGAAAATGCTGCCCATGCAACAAAAAAATCTCTCAAGGCAATCATGAGTAAGTGCTCACTTAGAAAGCAATGAGTCAGGAGAAGGGCATATGGATGTGAGATCTGCCGTGCCCGTGGTACTGCTCTTTGAGTGGTCCTAATATTACCCTTTTTTCTATTTTCTATCTATATGTGGCTTTTGGGAACCCGCTTGATCACAATCGCTTCTAAATTCATACTAAACTCAAATTTTAAATGCACAAAACCACTGTCTTGTTTAGGGAATTATACAAGAATCTGAAGCTAAACCACATAAGGAATCTAATTAAACAGGGAAGAGATGTAAACAAATAGATACCTCATGCCATGCAATACTTCAGAACTACTGTATCAATAAGTTGGTGTTACCCTAGAAAAAATATTATTCATGCATGCATTCTCCCAGACAGAAACCAAGAAAGGAAGCATTCTCTCCTCTCCTCCCCTCTCCTCTGCTATACTATGCTCTTCCATTCCATTCCATTCCATTCCATTCCATTCCATTCCATTCCATT
>JAPSGF010000006.1:27273310-27298539 GCA_035772895.1 Perdix hodgsoniae
TCCATTCCATTCCATTCCATTCCATTCCATTCCATTCCATTCCATTCTACAACAGGTTGACAGTTGGATCACTAAGATGATCTTAGTGGTATTTTTCAGTGCTAACAATTCTATGATTCTGTCTGTATTAACATATTCAGTCTCACCTATGATTACAGCCCTACATTTTAGATAAGCCAGTGATATGGACACAAGAAACCTGGAAAAGTGAGGGTTACCTCACAATAAGCTAGTTAGAAATAAACAGGAGTAATACTATTTTTTGTTCTCTACAGAGATTAAGCAAAAATAAGGATTCGTAAATCAACCGGTAAGGAAACTGGTACTTCCCACAATCCAGATGGTATGTTGAAATTTGTATGATGCTGTGGTGCCTGTGAAATCATTTTACAGCATTTTAGGCAGAAATGTAGGACTACAAACACAAACTAAAAATGTACAAAGCACTGTTCTTCCCACACAACCAGCAGGACAGCTACTAATGACATCTGCTTCCCTGGATATTACCAACAGACCAGGGCCCAGCACGGTCCCCAGTGGTTTCCTGTCAGATATTTAACCCCAGATCTACCTCTGTCAGATTCTCCAAGGTCCCCTATGGCACATCTGTCTCTTCACAGCACTTTATCCCTCTGCCCTATCTGTCTGCACTGCTCATGTTTCAGCTAATCTCAGAGACCAGAGACTATAAGAAATTTTAACTTCATGTCATGTTTTTTGTTTTTTTTTTTAATTGATTTCAGAGAGAAAAAAGGAGAAAAAAGAAAAAAAAAAGAAAGAAAAACAAAGCACTATGATCATCACTTCCTCCTTGCCAGGTGGATGTGGCAAGAGGGCCAGGTTAGCCACAACACATCACATCACATATCTGATGGGATTCTGATCTTCTTAAGCTCAGAGTAGGGAGGAAAAAGGAAGAAGACTGGTTCTGGTGGGAGAAGGACAGTGCAGTGAGATGGTCTTGCTTCTGAGACAAGCAAGATGCTTTCTTGCAAATCCACCACCCGTCCACTCCGTCTCACTGCAGACCAGGTATCTGTTGGGTCATGGAGAACGACATGGATGGCGATTCCATGTATTCAAAGTCATATCTAGTCCCCTTAACAGGAAATCCCCTGTTATCTTTGGTTTGATTTTGGAAGACCATTCACAAAAGACTTCAGCTCCGAATTTCACAACAATCCAGCCCACCACATCTAAAGGTTCGTTTTAACCACCATCCAAGGATTTTGGACGCAAGACAAATACCTCTCAGTTATTCCATCTTTTGAATTAGAAATCAAGATTAGAACAAGAAGAGTTGGCAATTTTGACACAGAAATTTAGTTAGGTTCAGTACTTACAATTGCATGACCAAGTATAAATGGTTCGGGCTCTCATAGATGTCTTCCAGAGCAACTATATTCTCATGCTTGATCCTGGAAAAACATAAGACAAATAAAAGATGAAGTAGACTTTTTTTAGAAAGTGGCTGCAAAAAAGAAAGTTGTTTTTAGTTAGACACTAATTGTCAGTGCTTCTATTCATCACGACAAAATACAATCTTGACTGAAGTAAATAGTCACGAACACTTTACAGCCCAGAAAATGCTCAGTGGTTAAGTATTCGGGGTAGTAGAAGCTTGGAGTTTCTGGGTCAGATGAATGGTCAACCCTGGTTGCCTGGAGACTGAAATCTCACAACAGCAGCAAACTGGGTGCAGGGGGATGGAGGCAGAGTGTTGGTTGGAGGGATTTATCCCCATGCAGACAGAATCTGGAGCACACATAGAACAGACATACAACAGCCCCATGTTCCTATCCACAGAATTTTCCCACTCCAATGTCACATCAGGTCTGGATGCCCTCATTTCCCTGCAGTGTTACTAAGTGCTGCGTGTTTCCTATCCAAATGCTCCCACTGTATTCATGAATTTTCTACGCCCTCATGATACGGACTAATAAATCCTTGAAATTATCACTACCAAGAACTGCCTCAGTCTCCATAGTGCTGCTTTCTTCTCACTCTGAACACAGTTACATAAACACAGAGTTTCTGAAAAGTGACTGCATTTGGTGATCTGCCATGTGGATTTTCTATGTCTCCTAAGGGGTGAGCCTGATCTCACACTTCTCCTCCCCAGGGATGGGAACAGGCAGATTGTGCAATGACATAAACCTCACTTTGAAAGGAAACCAGATTTCATACAGCACAGCAGGTGGCTGGAGGGCATGGATCATTCCCACCAAGCCTCCAGGACCTCTGGTTTGTCAAAATGCTGTCTTTAAAGAGAAAAATCATCTCTGTAAACACACATCTAATTAACTACTTAGAGCAATGCCTCTCTGGGTTTGCTACTTAAAAAACAATTTCCAAAAGATACATTTAACTTGTGCAGACTCTAAAGAGACAACAGTACAACCCCAGGGGCAGAATATTAATTACACCAATTACAGACAATTGTTTTAAGAGCAAGAGGAAGCTGGGAAATGCCATGCACAGACTGCTCATCAAACAACATACAGACACATTCAGAAAGTAAAAGTGTATTATCAGCACATGCAGAGCTCTCTACAAATCTCAGGGTTCGAGCAGATTAATTAGGATGCTTAATTATTTGTCAAGACCTCATCCTCAGCATTCCCAAGTGTCCCAATGTCTGTGTGATGATGACGAGAGCAGAAGGTCCCATGCACATGGCAGGGTCATTCCCCTAGGAACAGAGACTAATCCAATTTCCTCTGAGTTCACTAGATAAATTATGACTGACCTGAATTTACACCCATAATCAGCCATCAAAAGGTGCATTCATATAAGGACCTTCATGCAGAGGAAATTTTACATCAACAATAAGTGAGCCCAAATGCAATGCACTACGGGAGGTCAGAGCAACAGATACGTGAGTAGGCTCTTCACTTGAAGGTACTCTAGAATTTCAATGGCATTTCAAGCAAATAGTCACTTTTAATGGAAATTATTCATCGTGTATGTCCATTCTCCTTTATGCACATTTGTGCAACTGGTACCATCGTAATCAAGAAAGTAGCAATAGCTACTTAGATAGAGATAGATATAGATATATCTAATAGATATAGGTTTAAAGCCTGCAACACAGTCTGTTACATTTTTCACTACATGCAAATTAATACTTAGCATTTTTATTTTTTAGATTTTGAGAACATCATTTTAATTTTATTTATGTGCTGATCTTTGAACATGAACACTAGGAATTTCTCAGTGAAAGACAGGGGAAGTGGAAAGAAAGTGGATAAAGGAGCGAGAAAGGGGATGTGAAACCCAACAGGGAAAGAAGGCAGAAGATGCTGAATCAATCCATAGGGATGAAGGTATTTGGAAAAAAGTGTCATGGGAACTGACACCTGCAAATCACTGCTACCCAGGTGCTGGTGCATTGGAGGAGTTGGCTGCAATAGGAGGAGATATTCTCTGATTCTGTGGTTTACTTCTGCCCTAGCTCAGCCTCCTCAGGATCAGCAGGGCATTCAACTTGGCATTGCAGAGTTTTTAATATATCTGCCAATGCTGCTAACCATTTTGGCTTGCATCTACTTCCAGTTTTGCTTTTGGGACCATCATTTCTATCAGAAGGAAAAAAAGAGGTGCCTATTTACATGATCTGCTTTTCTGGATATTCCTGTGGGGAGCCAGGAGTCGGACTCAATTATCCTTATGGGTCCCTTTTCCTAACTTGCAATATTCTATGATTCTAGGTTTCCATGCTCAGAGTGGGTCTCAACCGATGGGCTATTTAAAGGAAAACCAAATCCAAAATTAAAAGAAAAAATTATAATGCTCATTAGACATAACTTGGGTGGAAGCCTATGGGTTCGATCAAGGTGCAGGCTCTGATGAACTCGAACAGCCGTGTGCTTCCCAGCAGAGGTCACTGCAGCCAGCAGCTGTGCTGAGATGTACTCAACCTGCAGAAATTCATGTGCTCCTTCTCTTACTTTAGAACATGGAAGAGCAATCACCAAGAGATTTACTGAAAAATAATGAAACTTTCCTGACTGAATGCTGTTCACTGCAATAACACTTTGAGATTGGTGACTGAGCTGTTTTTCTGTAGACCCGTGGGAAAAGGAAGCAGATTCCTCAAAACCAGGGTAGCATCCTAACCAATGGGCCATATTATTCTAGACCCCTCTCCTGGAGGGGCAGGAACACTGCAGTGACAACAGCTTTGGTAAATTGTTTCCCAGTTTTAAAAAAGACTCAGAAGTAAACATGAAAACATGGGATTGGTTGAAGTATTTGACATCAGTTGACATAAATTATTAAAACAAGGAAACATCCAGCTAAGGACATCTCCCTTTTAACCTGCCCTTCATCACATGATGCATTCCCAGATTCAGTCTCTCTTTCCTGGTAAATCCCAGGGCTGCTTCCATCTTCTGTGCCTCGCTGTGTCCCCATCTCTCCATTTGTGACATGAAAGGAAGGTGCCACCTCACAGCACTGTTGCTATTCATTGTCAGAAACACTCTGAAGCCATTCAGTTTCTGGGATTGTTCCTTCTGGAGAAGAGGTGGCTCAGGGGAGACCTTATTTCTCTCTAAAACTGCCTGAAAGGAGGTCATAGCAAGGTAGGTGTCAGCCTCTGCTCCCAGGAAACAGTGATAGAAAGAGAGAGAATGGCCTTCATTTGCACCAAGGGAGGTTCAGATCGGATGTTAGGAAAAATTTCTTCTCAGAAAGAGTGGTAAGGGGTCAAAGTAAAGGAAAACACATCTGGAAGTGAGAATCGGGGAAACTTAAGTATTAAAAAAATATATGAATAGTATTAATCCTAGTAAGAAACTATGAAAAGAATGAATGGATTCATCCAAATCACAGCATCACTTGTTTAAAAGCTGTGCAAACAGATGCATGCCACAAGTAAAATGCAGATGTAACCAAGTGAATTATAGAATTCCCCCTCTGGCTTTTCCAGTCTGCTCATAAGCTTCTACAGAGCTGTCAGCAACACAAAGGAACAGAGACACTGCTGTACCCAAGCAATGTAATATGTAAACTAATGATCCGTAAATTATAGATTAGATAGAATATAAAGATCTGATAATAAATATGTATTGGTAATCTAATGTATAGATAAAAATTTAATAATCAAATAGCTGTTGTGTGTAAATACAATCTAATGAAGTATAGCATATATAAACCAATAATCTAGTTTCCAGGTATGACGCTGGGGAGCAAACTGAGCCAGGCAACTGCGGACTGTGTGTGACTTTTCCAAGCATAGCAGCTGTGCAAACAAGGGCCTGCAGAGAGCGTTTGATCTGCTGCATAGCATCAAGCATGGAAAGGTTGCCTTTGTCTGCTGTAGAGCTGTTGTGCAAGAGCCTTGGTTGGGGACTCATCATTGTTCCCTGCCTGCTGCAGCACCCAGTGCTGCTGAAACACAGAACTGTTTTTCTGTGAAAGAGCAGAAACCTGCCCACAAAACAAGATCTGACTTGACCAGGAGTGGCATTTGGCCCTGTAAGACCATTATATGGGAGTGTTCAAGAAACGTTTGGATGTTGTGTTGAGGAATATGGTTTAGCTGGGAAGTATTGGTAATGGTTGGACTAGATGATCTTCTAGGTCTTTTCCAACCTTGATAATTCTGTGATTCTGTGATTCCCATGACCATGCCAAACTGGGTGTTCTGTGGCGATGGAGTAGTGATGAGTTCATGGTATGGAGCTCCACTGGTTCCAAAAACCACCCTTAGAACTTGGCAGCACAGCCAACACTTTCTGCCCACTGCCACCAGAAGGGCAGAAGTCCCACAGGGTTAGAACTAGTCCCACTGGGAAAAGATCACTTCAACATTCACCAATAAATAAATCAATAAAATATATGGGTTTGGACCGAAGGTTCACAGAATCACAGAATGGACAGGGTTGGAACCTCAAGGACCTCAAGGATCATGAATCTCCAACCCCCCTGTCACATGCAAGGTAGCTATGAAGAATCAAAGGATTAAAATATGGACACTGATGTACAACAGGGAAAGCTGAATCCTTTCGTGACTGAGCTTCCTGTACATCTCTGCTGGCTCCCCATCATCCCAAAGCCCAAGAAGGTAAAAGTAAACTGGTTGCTTATT
This sequence comes from Perdix hodgsoniae, assembly GCA_035772895.1. Taxonomy (NCBI): domain Eukaryota; kingdom Metazoa; phylum Chordata; class Aves; order Galliformes; family Phasianidae; genus Perdix; species Perdix hodgsoniae. Next base: position 27,279,405 of record JAPSGF010000006.1, read on the forward strand.
CCCATGGATCATTAATTAGAAGGGCAGCATGGATGAAAGCAGAGGACTGGTTAGCTGCTGAGATGGCAGGACAGTGTGGTAAAACTCCAAGCTGCAAAGGTACGCTATAAACTATGGTTGAATCACTCATACTAGCATCTATCATATGTAACACTGAAAGTGAGGATCAGCTAGAAGAATACAGTACGTAAACCCTGGGCAAACATGAGAGCCTTTTAAGTAGGGCAGGTTCCCTACGTAACAACTCTTTTTGAGTCAGAGCATTACAGTTCCAAGCCATGACATTTAATGCTGCACCTCCACAAACAGCACACGTCAGCGATAAAATGCCGCAAGAAAGCACAAATAATTTTGCAAAAGCCAAAAATAACAAACGCCCAAGTCTGTAAGGATTTTTGGTTTTGTGTAATGAAACATCTTTGCAAATAAATGCTCAGTTATTTCCACAGGTGCCCTGCAGTGGGTTTTCCCAGCAGCATGGAGTTACAGGTTTGTCAAGTTCACCACTGGGCCAAGGGAGTCGTATAAATAGGACATGAGGGAATGATATGGCACTGAGGGGAATGTTTTAGTGAGAAATATTGGTGGAAGGTGGATAGTTGGACTATCTTAGTGGTCTTTTTCAAACTTAGTAAGTCTAGTGCTCCAAGAAATCAAGACTCCTGCTCTGGGAGAGAGAGGCAGAACTTGTGGTTCATCCTCTCTATGCAAGGCCGCTCACAATTTGGACTTTTGACAATTAAACAGACATGGATGATGGGAGAAGTCAAGTCTCTAGCTCTGTTCCCTCCCTTTCTTATCCCACAACCTCCAAACATCCTCCAAGGTGGGTATTTTGCAGATGGATATTCTCCATATAGCTGCACTGATATTCGCATGAGCAGAGTTCAGCATGACACTCCTCCCGTCGTCCAGGTTTCCCACCCACGTGGACTTTATGGTGTGAAAAGAAGAAACGTAAGCTCCAGTCCAGGCTTTTTCATATAACTGATATTTACCAGGTCTCTCTCTTCCATAGATTCTCCGGTATCTTATAAAAGGTGTCTTTATAGCAGCCCATCTCCCTCAAACAGGATGCAAACTTTTCCTCACGATGATTTCAGTCCATTCAATCTTTTATACCATCATTGCTTGGTCTGAAAACGGTCTATGGACAGCAATACACAATGACTTCAACCATCCATGAGAGGTGGCCCCAATATCTGCCTTTCTACCCTAAAGCATCTAGATTACTGTGTGGTGTCTTATTTATTTTTCTTTTTTTAAGCTATATTCTTAATTTTCTTTAAAACAAAGACCATGAGAAGTTTTATTGGATTCAGTATTGAATATTCTCTTGCATTAAAAATGAAAGAGAGCTCGTAGTTATGGGCAGAAATATAGGAATGCTGTTCACTGCATCTCACAGACAGACGGCATTTTTGACCTCTTCTGATCTCCCTCCACAACAAAACCTTTTGTTCTCACAAGCATTGCCCACCTTGCCTTGCTGGATCTAATGACTAGGCAAGGGAGAGCTAATTCCAGCTCAAAGCCAGATGGTTCCATCCCTATATGCCCAATGCCTGGCCAGATTAACTAAACCTTTGACTGGAAGGCCAAAGAGTTTAACTTACAGGACATCTGTGGTCTCCAAACCACAGCCTGCTCACAACACATGGAGGAAATTAATATTTTTCACTATTATCTTTAAGATGTCTATGCTTCTGTGGGATTAACTGAAGACAGAAACTGCTTTCATACAGTCCTGCCTGCTTTAGAAACCCTGCATAAAGAGAATGATCCCGGATGCCTTGGAAAATGGAACTCAAAGGCCAATACGGTGGGATCAATCTGTTCATAAACCTGCTCCCAGTCATGGCTGAAGATGAGATTGTGATAAAAAGCCCCAGTGCTGGTTGGAAGCAGCCAGCAGCCCAGGCATCCAGAGGAAGCAGGGGCAGCCAAAATTCAGGAAACAAATGCCCACAAAAAAGCCCCTTCCTACTGGCCATAGAGCATGGTGACGATTTTCAAACTAGTTTTTCGGATTGACTAGTTCAAGTAGTTTAACTATTTCACAGTTTTACACCTCAGTTTGGGCTGAATCTTTCTGTATGCCAATAAATGAGCCTCATTGCTGAGTGTGTAAACAGTGCTGAGTATTTCTGGTGCCTATGGAGGTGCCTTCCATAGGGCTTGCATGATGGCATCATTCAATGAACAGAGGAGAGAGGGTGGGCACGCAGCAGGCCTTTCTTGCCCAGTGCTGCACTTCTCCCATCTCAAGTGCTACAACATACCTCATGTGTTTTCACTGTGATAATGTCAGCTTGGAGACACTTCACAGCTGGAAACCTGAGCTGTGTAATTCAGCAGCTGTAGCACTAACTGACTGTGACAAAACCCACCCACGTGTACCTCATCCCTTCTGATCTGTGCCCTGCCTTGTGTCGCACTCCCTAACTGTAATCCTTCTTTTTCTATTTTCTCCAGATCCTGTGAGCAGAGAATGGTCTGGCTTCCTTACTGCCCAAGGCATCTGCTGATGCTTTTCATGGTGGCATCCTTCCTCCTGCACGGTGCTTTGCAGTGCAGCTTGAAGAAAGGGGACTTTTTGCTCAGCTCAAAAGATAGCTTGTTTATCTTCCGGGGAGAGAGCTGTATGAACCTCCCAAGGCCCACAGCACATGTATTCTCATTTTGGAGACACTTTCTAGCCATCAAGCATGATGCAAAAGGCATGCTGAGGGCAAAACCCCGACAGTTTCTGAAATAATAGCTGCCTCCAGCTGTTGTGCTGCTGTGTGCATTAAGCATGCGAGGCGTGAGCCCACAGGCTCGCTGCCTCCTTGGGACTTAGGCTGAGGTTATGCCCTGTTCTGCCTCATCTCCAGATCATAACAAAGCTCAGACAAAGGCTGAACATCCCTGGCACAGACACATGGGTTTTCATTAGGCAACAAAGTAATATCCTAAAAAGGCTCCGTGTGTATTATTAGTCAACAGCCGGCTGAACACGAACCAGAAGCGTGTCCAGGTGGCCAAGAAGGCCAGTGGCATCCTGGCTTGTAACAGAAACAGTGCAGCCAACAGGAGCAAGGAGGTGATTGTCCCCCTGTACCTGGCACTGGTAAAGCTGCACCTCAAATGCTGTGTTTTGGGCCCCTCACTACAACAAAGGCATTGAGGCCCTGGAGCATGTTCAGAGTTGAAGCAACAAAACTGTGAAGGGTCTGGAGCATGAGTCTTATGGGGAGCAGCTGAGGGAACTGGGATTGTTCATTCTGGAGAACAAGATGCTCAGGGGAGGCTGCCTGAAAGGAGGTTGTGGTGAGGTGGGGGTTGGCCTCTTCTAAACCAGATTTAGGTACTATACTTTTGTCTGCTTGTTTTAGGTAACAAAGTGAGCACTTGTCTTTAGTGTTTTCGTGTGAAGAATGCTCAGTTTGAAAGCAAACAAAATTCAAGTCATGGGTCCTTTATTACAATAGCTCTCCACTCTACCAGGAAGACTAGGACTAAATAACCTTAAAAACTGCTCAGACTTCTACAGTAGGACCTCTATCTGTTTGTAAGCCAACAGACAAATCCCCTTACCAGGGCTATCCCTTATTCCAAGAATATCATTGATTGCCATAACATACAGACCAAGCTGTCAGAACAAGGGCTTCAAAGCAGATCACAATTGGCAGTACTCAGAAATGCTTGCAAAGCTTGAGTAAAAACCTCCAGATTGTTTAATTTGAAACACATCAAAACAAATATTAATGATGAATTAATCATTAAAGGTGAAAAGGATAGAAGTCGACGCTGCAAAGATTTATCTCAGCCAAAAACAGTGAACCATGTTCTAGCTATTGGCAGCAGCACTGTTTTTCCAGTGTGGAGGAGTGCGGATTTACATGTGCAGCCAGGACTTATAGTTGGTTGCCACTCCCTTGCCCAAGAGGCATGAGAGCTATATGCCAATAAAGGGGGTGAGCGGCTCCTGGATTGAGGTAGTTTTCTCTGAAGGAGTTTCATGCAATGACAGATGAACCAAAGGAGGCTAGTTTTGTAAAAACCCTAAAAGAAAGGCAGACAGTCTTGGGAGGATGATTTGGCTGCAGGCTGAGCAACTATCTCAATACTTTGTCTCATAAAATTAAAAGCTCTTAATAAGTTTACAGCAAATGAAGTGCTGAATAATAGGTATAATCCTCTTTTTGCATCCTCCTGGCTCTTGAATGAGTGCAGTATGTACACATACATTCAGTTGTACCTGAAACCTGACAACAGATTCTACACTTCTGAAGAGAAAGCTCTGCCATCCGTGAAATATCCATTTGACATGGACATGGGGATGCTGTTGTCCACTATTATCTCTTTCGTTGGTTTGAATATATGCGAAATAGGGGTGAATGCTATATCACCAGCACACCTGTATAGAGAAGCTACGTAAACACATGGAAAACACATCCCTGGGGGTGTTCAAGAGGAGGGCAGATGTGGCACTGAGGAACACGGGTATGGTAAGGATGGGTTGATAGCAGGACTAGATGATCTCAGTGATCTTTTCTAATTTCAATGATTCTATCATGTAACTGAAATCGTATAAAAAGGGCTCTATGCTGTGGACTGCTTAGGAACTTTAGTTATTGGGCTATCCTAAAAGGTAGTGCATGTGAGTGAGGTGAACTCCTACCGCTGATAACAAGGCCAAGGATTAGCACAAAGATGAAGGTTGCTTTTGTACTCAGAAGACAGCGATGTTGCCAAAAGGACACTTTGGCTCCAAGAACAAAGCAGGGCTGCGCTTGCATCATATTTACTCCTCAAAACTATACTTTTTCCACAAGCAAAGCCGAAAAGCAAACAGGTAACCAAATAAAAGTGACGTCCACGTCATACATCCAGATACATGCTTTGCTTCCCTGTGAACGTGATGAGTTGCTTGCATGCTCAGTTCTGCAAATGGGGCCATCAAGCGTTGTTGCTGGGCAGCCTGGTAAATCACAAACCTTTATTGAATCCTGTCAGCTTGAGTGTGCATGTGATAATAATTAAAGCCCTTTACAGTGCCATGCTGGAGGCCAGCACTGCCAGACTTGCCTAGCTGCAGTTGTCTCCTACAGTGAGAAACAGCAAATGCTCTCTAAAAGCGGTAGAAGTGTCCATGGGTGTAGAAGGGGATAATAGTCATTCTGCTTCTCCTAGCATGTTTGCTTTCAAGTCTTGATCTCACATATGTGTCATTAGGACTGCTGTGCACCAGCTGTGCTGCCTGCACCCTGCATGCCCAGCTGCCCCCAGGACCTCGTGCCCATGGAATGGTGAAGTCCTACAGCATGTAGTGATGGAGCACAGCTTCCTGCAGGCTCCCATGCAATCCTTAGCTGGCATCTCACCAACAGTCTGACTCAAACACTCAAACAAATCACATGGCAAACCCATCAGCAGAAACCTGCCAGAACCCCCCCCTCCCCACCAAGCTACTGGGAAGCCAATTTGTTTTATTTATTGAGAAAGACAGAAGGATAAGTAAGCGGCTAGGCAGGTTTCCATGTTTCATCACTGCTGTATTAGGACACTCCTACACAGAAGGCTGCTCCCCCAGTTGCCTGTGGGAAGTGCCAATAGCCCGCGGGTGAGTCATATATACTCTATACCATAAGAGAGTAAGTGGAAAAGGTCTGCACAGCGGGGGATGGATCTCAGAGAACCATCACACTGCTTTGTGTCCATTATGGCCCTTGCGTTCAATATGGTCCTTTATCATTGTGTAGAGAAAGCCAAACACAAGGATAGATTTACATCTCCTTTGATTCAATGTCCTGGAGTTGCTGCTCTGCACAGCGTGCAATGAGGGAGGATAGTACTGTCCTCTGCAACTGAGCTTGCCATTTCAAATGAATCTTCCCAAATAATGGAGGAAAAAATATATCTTATGGTGCTGTTGGGCCTGTTTTACACTTGGCTGTCAGAAAAGAAGCAGATGGAAGAGAAAGGAAACTCCCAGAGTGCTCTCGAGAACCCAATGGGCAAATTTAATCATAGCGTAGTTCAGCTGGGGCAAATCTTATAGAATCACAGAATTAGAGTTGGAAGGGACCCTTAACGATCATCTGTTCCAACTCCCCCGCAATGAACAGGGACACCTACAGATCAAGTGCTCAGAGCCCTGTCCAGCCAGACTTTGAATGTCTCCAGGGATGGGGCATCCACCAATATTGGCAACCCATGCCAGTGCCTCACCACCCTTATTGTAAAAAACTTCATCCTTCTATCCAGTCTAAATCTCCCCTACTTTTGTTTGAGATCATTTCCCCTTATACTATCACAACAGATTCTGCTAAAGTGTCAGTCCCCTTCTTCCTTACAGCCCCCATTTAAATACTGGAAGGCTGCTATCAGATGTACTCAGAGTATTCTCCAAGCTGAAAAGCCTCAGTTCTTGAAATTCTTAATTAGGCAAGACCACTGGGACTTCCACTTGGCTGGATTCAGATCTTGGCAACATCACCAAAGAGTTAAAGTAGACCTGAACTTGATGCACCAAATGGCAGAAAAGTTATTTAGCAAGAACAATGCAATTAGCAGAAATTATTGCTAATAAGGATGCCTTTGGCTTGTGTATGAAAACTAATTGTTTTTAACCAGGTGTGAATAGGTCTGCAAAAGTTAATTTCCCCAGTTTAATGAAGGATATGATAAAAGGGATCTAATTAAAAATTAAACAGTGTTGAAATTCATTTGTTCTTGCTACTTGTCTCACTGTGGTGTACAGGGAACCCCTGTATAAAGTTTCTATTTTCAATAGAGAGAAGCCTGAATTCAATTGGGAGGTAGCAGAGCAGGTTGAACTAGGAGTCAGGTCTATTCTTCAGCCACATACCCAGATACAAGCACTTTAAACTGCACTTACCTCTTTTGCCTATGGCATGGATGTATGATTTTTTAAAATATCCACTTAGTAAAGGACTAGATTTTTAAAGATTATTAGGCACCTTATGATGCAAGTAACTTCCTACAGTAACTAAGCATCAAAGCACTGCCAAACTACCTCATGGGTATCTTCAGATAGCTGAATATCTTTAAAATGTATCTCCACATGAGTGCTGAAGGTGGTTTAGGTAATGAGATGGAAACCATGATTTACATAGTTTTGAACCCTAATAATCACTGCACATGGAACTGATGTTTGCTTTTCTAAGATATCACTGCAAAACTATTCTTCTTAGTTTAGGTTAACAGTGCCACTGCTTCAGACAGCAACAAGCAGACTGCTAAAATCATAATCAGTAATTAATGTTAAAAAACAACAAATACCTCTTGTAAAACAAGTCAAACTGTAGGAAAAGGAGGTCTAAGGAAAAATATTGCAATGACATGTGAATTGCTTTTTCATTATTTTAGGTTTTATCACTGCCCATTGATTCTTTGTATGCCATGAGGAAGCAGAAAGGGGAATGAACATGATTTGAAAATAACAACTCATAAATATATTTCAAAGGGTAATGACAGTAGATTAATCTTTGCCAATTCCTTGTTTTTATTCACTCAATTCAGAAGAAATCAGTATGAAGAAGTGGGCTGTTCCATGGCATTTAAGAGAATGTTTTCCAACTGACTTATTAACTGCAGTGCTATAGATTTCTAATATTTTATGCAGCCAAGTCATACATACAAGTCATACACAGTGACTCATTTCTTTCCTAAGCAATACATCTAATTAATTCAAGGTATTTAGAATGAAAGGTAGCTATTAGATGAAGTCTAAAATAAATGGTACTAAATGCAGTCTTAGAGCTGATGGACACGGGGCATTCTGGTAGCATCACCCTCTCCTCTGTGTGGTACACCACAGAAAATACCAAGTTCATACATTTAAATTGTGTTCTTTGTAAAGTGTGTCTGTCAATAGAGCTTGTCAAGGTGGCATAAGAAGACTCCCAGAACAACAAATCTTGCTTTACAAAGGGTACAACAGCTGGATGCTGGGCAGAGGGTGTGTTTGGGAAGAAGGCGTTTCCCAGTTCAGCCTTTGCTTGGCTTGTGTCACAAGAGAAAAGTAGTTATAAAGCAAGGGGTGTGATTCTCTAGCACCCACTCCTGCTCACTGTATGCTTGATTGGGGCAATGCATTAGTTTCTGGCACTTCATGAAACAGTCATAGAAGTGACCTCTGTTTTATCATTGCCTCAGCTTTATGTAGCTCCAATAAACGTAGTGCTTTGTTACAAATTGCAAGTACATCAGTGCTTCATAGATGCTAAGCACTGTAAGTAACAAAACAGCAGGGAAAATAACTGGTGATGAGATTAGCACAGCAAACTGCAGAGGTTAGATGTTCATTTCTAAATCGATGTACACATTCTCACAGGTCTTATCATCTGTGACTGGGTGATCTCTCAAGAGTTGGACTTGCAATTAAATTTACAGAACATCTCAATTCCAGATGCAATACAAACACACGTGCAGATGCTCTTATACAATTCCTAACTTGTGCCAAAGCTTACAACCCAGAATTGCACAGGTCTGTGTCAGTTATGCATCACTCTCCTGTGAAATGCTTTTTCCAGCTTAACTTTGAATTAGTTGAATATCAGAATTTATTGTAAATCCTGACACGTTTCTATTAAGATATCCCATCCTAATCTGTTTATCTTGTTTTATTACTATATCCACCTACTTAGACTTCAGTTGTATTATTACTGCATTACTACATTATTCTGTGCTCTGATGGGATTCTAAAATAACAACCTGTTTGATGCAAATAATTATTTCCTCCAGTCAGAAGAACATTTGTGTGTTCTCAATAGGACTGTAAGAGGGAGGAAGCTACCTGCTGTGTTAATGCTTGCAGCTCTGAGTTTCCATTAACCCCCTTTGTCCATTCTATGTTATGAAATCATGACCTAGCATATGGAAAAAAGTACGTTTCTCCCCACTCACACAGCTCTGAAGTGTGGCTGGAAACACTGTTCTCACACTTCAAAAAAATCCACCTTAGAGCTAGGACCAAAAATAAAAACTTGCAAAGCCAATGGAACCTGTTCAAGAAGTCAGGAGCATTTCAAAGGGAGCTGGAGTTGGCATGGAAATGTGCTTGGGCTTCATACTGGCACTGGTAAACACTATAAAAACGCTCTGGAAATAGTTAGGAAAAAAGGATCATATATCCATATTTCCAGAATATGTTCTCTTTGGGCTTAAATGTGTCACTTCGCGCCAACTAGCAGGCATGTGGAGAGGCACAAACAGTAGTCAAGAAACCAGCTGGAAACCTGCTGCGATACTGGACACCAAGGAATGTTTACGTGTCACCTCATATATCTTTCTGACATTACCACGTGAGACCAGTCAGACGGGATGGGGAGAAGAATGCCAGTTCTTATCCCAAGGACACACTCTTGCACATATCAAAAGTTTGATGTCAGGTTGCCCAAATCTCATGTCCTCGTTCACCCCTGGGCTGGTTAAGTCCCACAGTCATAATTCCACATACAAACTCCGCTGAGCAATTAACACTGTATCAGTCATCTGCTTAATTCACACACGCTTGCTGATATTGTTTGGATTAATACAGACTGTTCATTTATGCTCTACAAATTCCATACCAGATACAAGTGGGGAAGGTGAGGATCTACATCTAAAGTGTCATTTTAGTTCTGACAGGCATAAATATACTTCTGAGTAGATAATCAGAGTTGTCAAATCTCACAGTACTTAATCTCTCAGCATGAACTGTTACAACATTACAAAATTAATCTTGCATTAGCCTAATTGTTACTTAGTGCCTTCCACTGTGTTTGCTTTTTGGGGTTTGTTTTCAGCTCTTATTTTCTCCTCTGGTTTCAGCTGCCTCCTTCCCATCAATTTACTCTTTGTCAAAAGTTTGTCTGAAGGTGGGAAGCTCTCTCCTGCTCCGTGGCACTTTGTGGAGAGCCTGTGGCTGGACTTTTTGCTGGCTGTGCTCTGTAACTACAAGGCTTCCAAGGGCTTGTGCTTCCATTTATTTTACCTGAGAGGAACCAACGGGGATATGTGCTAAGAGCAAAGGAAGGGAGGAGTCACAGACGTGCATATTTCAGTTACTGCAGCCTTCTTTTTGGTCAGCTACATGCAAAAATACTGCAGCAAAGCACATCTCTCACTCTGTGTTTCTGATTGCACAATACCTGTTGGCACAATACCTATTCCCTGCAACATAATGCACTTATCTCCATTTTCAATGACCTTGCTACCCTATCCCTGTCTTAACTAAATCTCTGAATGCTCATTCCTCACCTCCAACAAGGAGGTGGTACCCATCAGGAAAATAAGACTTTCAAAGAAATACCTGTATGCTGCCTGTCCAAAGAAGACTATCAAAGCTGCGAAGGACGTGGAGCACAAGTCTTAAGGAGTGTGGCTGAGGGAACTGGGATTCTTCATTCTGGAGAAGAGGAGGCATTATGACTCTCTACAGCTGCCTCAAAGGAGGTTGTGGTGAGGTGGGGGGCGGCATCTTCTCCCAGGTAATAGTGATAAGTTGACAGGAAATTGCCTTAAGTTGAGGTTCAGGTAGGATATTAGGAACAATTTCTTCTCAGAAGGAGTGGTGAGGCATTGGCACAGGCTGCCCAGGGCGGTGGTGGAGTCACTGTCCCTGGAGGTGTTCAAGAAATGTGCAGATGTGGCACTGAGGGATGTTAGTGGGCACAGTGGGGTGGGTTGATGAATGGACTAAATGATCCTAGTGATCTTTCCTGCTTTAATGATTCCATGATTCTGCTCACTAGTCTCCCACACATTCTGTAGCAGCTCCTTACATTCAGAGTGACCATTACTGAAGGTTCCTAAAAGCCTCTGTTAAGAGAGAGAGCTTCCAGCACATCTCCCTGATTCCTTGTGCTCTGCCATCTGCCTGCATCACTCTCATGCCACGTTCCCCTGCAGCATGATTTTTGTTCCACATTTGAACAGCTTCTAGCTATCAGCAACCTGACAGAAACTCAGACATCACCTCTGTTTAATTCTGGGAAAATCTCCACACAGCATTTTAACTTTCTGGAAGGTTGCTCTGAGGCTTTCAGCTCTGTGGATCATTTCCACAGGCTTTGGACCACACTAAAGCAATCTGTGTCACACTCTGGCTCTCAGTATTTCCTTTTCCTTCCAAATAACAATGCTACATTTTGCAGGTGGGACTTGGCCAAAGATCTCTGCAGATAAACAACCTCCATTTCTTTTTCTCTAGAATAGCAACCCACTTGGGAGGAAGAACAAAGATGTCTAACGGTCCGAAGGAACTCAAATTCCAGTTGATTAAAGTAGAAATGGCCCTGGAAAGTGGAAAAATTCACCAAGGGAGGGAACTACAGGCCTGGAAATGAGCTGAGATTTCTCTCTTAGAACCCTTTGAGAGGGATATGCCAGCTGGGAACGCAGCAGCACACACGGAGCAGGCTGAGGGTGTGCTTACTCAGCAGGCTGTGATCATTGCTCCTACAGAAAGCTTCCTCTCCCTTGCAGAAACCCTAAGGAAGGAGTTTGCCTTCTGAAAATATTTCAGCCAGCTGCCTCCCAGGATGAAGCCACCCGCTGCGTCAGATGCTGCCTAGTTCGAGGGTTTGCTTGTATATGTGTCTGCTGATGGGGACATTAGTTAGGAAAAGTATTTCTAAAGGTGGTTAGAGAGAGCGAGAACACAGCGCTCTGGCAAATACTTCTAACTCCTTGCCAGACTAAAACATCTATCCACTTTCTTGTTGCACCACAAAAAAAAAAAAGTTAGAAAGAAACTTTAAATATATAAATGTAAAATTAACTACACAACATCAAGCAAGTATGTTTATGAACTGCATTTTATAAGGACTAAAGCAAGGTGAATAACGCCTCCATTAAGTTTAGCAAAGACCTCGCAATTTCTAATCAACCTGGTGCATTACCCAGATACTGTGGTGATGGTTTGCAGCATAAAGCAAGAGAGAAGGCAAATGTGTGTGCGCCCTCGCTGCATTCTCCAGCCCCTTGGTGATATTAATCCTCCATTTCAAACAGGATTAACTTTTCATACTGTTATAAACAGGCTGATGGGTCTGTTTGAGGATGAAGTATCATAGCCGGGATCAAGACCAATAGCTGAAATCAAGAAGCCATGTTCTCTACTGAGTTTCATATCACGATCCAGAACTTATGCAAAGCTCCTGCCACTCTGTCCCCTGGCATGACCATCTGCTCCCAGCTATACTGAAAAATCTCATCTGCAGTCTGATGTTTTTAGTTAAATATTTAAGGATTTCAGATGCAGAGACCCATGATTTCCAGCTGATTGCTCCTCAAATGGGGAGTACTAAGCATTTTTAAAAATCAGTTAATTTAGGACTAAGGCATATTTTAAACTTAACTAACCTCTAAGTATTCAGTGTGATTAAATGGACTTTGTGATAAAGAGGATTCCTCCCATGCTTAAGGTCAGCCCCAGTGTCATCCCTCATCCAAAGAGAAAACCAAGCAATATCCATGCCAGGCTCATGAGAACCTGATAAGATGAAACAACTATTCTCTGGCATTTGAACTGAGAACAGGCCATTGCCTCACATGACTGTGAGTTTCCACAGACTCTGGCTGATCCATAAAAAAACTCTTCCACATCCCACCAGTACTGTTTGCAAGCTGTTCATGCTAATAGCTGGTTACATCCAGTTAAGATTTTAATTCAGAAACAACCTTGTTGAAGTCAAAGAAATTAAACCAACACAAAACAAATGTTAGAAGGAAGAGATTTAGAGCCTAATTCTCCAAACAAACAAGTTATTAGATAACTCGAAGGGAATGTTAGCCAGCATTTCATAGTGGTAGCATTTATTTTTTGTTTAACTAAAGGTCAGGTATAATAATAAAAATCTGTTGCCTCATTCACTTCAAAGACAGATTTCAGGGCTGGGAGCCTGCCCAGATTTAGAAGAAATTAATTCACGTCAACAGCCAGCACACTTTGCCAAGCATTTCTTCTACCTCTCCCTGAGCTGAACACCCTTGGCCAAACCCTCCTGCCCAACATTGCCAATGGGCAGACTCCTTGTTCTCCACTCACCATCAGACAAATGGTCCATCTACATTTGGCACCTCTCAGACTCTTTTCTTTTTAAGCCAACTCACTATTTATTCTCCAGAAGGTCTGTAGAAAGCAGGAAAAAAGGCTGAAGCCTGGATCTAAACCACCTTGCAGTCTTGATGGAGATTTCTTGTCAACACGATTCCCCCAGAAATCTGTTCCCCCACCTCTCAAAGCCAGAGTCTTAGATCTTTTGGTAGCAGCTTCTGAGGTTCCCATTTCAGTTTTGAGCACTGCAAATCTATTTGGAGCTAAGGAAATCTGTATTTCTCCACTAAGAGCTCCCTCCACTCCCTGTTTATTCTAGGACATTTTCTCCCTTATCTCTGCCATTGTTCCATGGCCTAATTACTTCCTTTCTGAGAACTTAATTTCATTTATCTCCTTGGAGTCAAACAGGACCGTATCAAATATGTAAACTCAGCTGTGCATGACATTCACACAAACAATGGCTACATCCCTCGGCCTGCATGCAATTCTTGATGTTTCACAAGCAATCACGCTAAGAAAAGGGAATGCACATTTGTTAAAGTCACTATTTACTGCCAAGACAGGCTACAATATTTTACTGTGCAAATTCAAGTTATTGCTAGCTGGAGCATGCTACAGCTCCCTCTGATGAAACTAAAATATTTTTGGATGAAGAATAAATAACCACCTTGGAAGAATCTGAACGAAGAAGCCTCTGACTGAATCCTAATGGAAGGAAATTGTTTAAACAAGTGTTCATTTTCTGAAACTTAAGCAGGCATCTGGTGGTGAACTGTACTGATCCAGATAGTGTCGTGCAGTTAAGAATGCCATTTTCCTCCTTTTCTGTTCTTGATATCCCTGTGCTCTTTACTGATTGTCTGGTTATTATCTTAAGTGTTGCTACATGTGTCCCATTACAGAACACTTTGATAAAACATGCAGCTGCTGTCAGTGGTAATATCACGTGTTTTGCTGAGTGTGGAACAATCAGATTAACCAAATCTTTAATAATGGACTGCAGTGTTTCTGTGTGCTGGGGTGTTTTCTAGTGGGTTGCTTTTTTCAGGTACACTGTTTGCCTCTCAGTCTGTAAGGAACAGTATTTTTTATTATGCAAAATGTGTAACAGAAATGACAGAAAAGCTTTGTACAAATAAGAGGGAAACAACCTCAACTAAATAACCAGGAGATAAGGCAAACTCTTTGACTAACATAACTGATTTTTGATTTAATAATTTTAGATTTTTTTAAAAAGAACTGATAGCATAAAGAGCACTTGGGGAATCCTTAGAGAGACTTAAAATAGAGTAATTATATACCTGTCATTTCCAACATGCTGCATGGAAGATCTAACTTTGCCAGTTAAAGCATGAAATAAAAATAAACTCAAATTGAAGCTGCTGTCACTACTATCCTGTATAAAGGAGAGCAGACAATGATGTTGCCCAAGGACCATAACTCACCCAGCATCACTGCTGGTGGGACTGTAAAGGTAAGGGATGAAAACTTCAAAAGATCTTGTTGAAGCATTCAACAAATGCCAACTTGTCCCATGGTCTGTCATTAAAATGGAATTGGATTAATTTCCTTTTCACTACACAGAAATCAAAGTAACCTATTCCAAAATAAATATGTCATCTTTGAGGTCAATTATGCTTTGCAAGTCATGACCAGGGGGATAAGAGAGGATCAAAAGTTGGGCATCTTAATGAAAGTTGACTGCAGTCTTAATTACTGTGAGACTTTGGCTTGTCATGCTTGCATATTCTTCAAAGTGTAACTCTTTGATGACTGCCTGTTCTGGATCTCCCTCTTTTCTCCACTTGTAGTTGTTAAGACTATTGCAACCTCAGAGATGGGCTCTTCTAATTGTCTGTAACATCTGTCTGTACCACAGGAGAGCCCAGTTTAGTTACCAGCTAAACTTACAACTGCTCACCTATTACGATATATGTGAAAAAAGAGAAGTAATGAAAGAAAAATCATAAAGTAGAGATAAACTAATGAGAAAAAGATGTTTTTGCAGTTGGGACAGACACTGATCCTTAAGATAGCAATCCTTCCTAAGAAATATCACCCACGATTTTCTTAAATTTGGGACAGGCAAAGCAGAATGCCAAATATAAAGACAAGTTGTTACAACTTCAAGACAACCTCTTTCACTCCACTGCCAGTTTGACATGTGTCCCACCCTAGAGAATTTTTTGCTATTACTTCTTACTATGTTAGATCATCTTTAAAACAGTAATTAGGGGATGTGTTTGTTTAGAGGAACGCGAATGACTGCCTTGCTTCAGGGCCTGCTTACCTTCTCAAGTTTGCCTGGAACCACACCTGGCTTCAGAATAAAATCATCAGTGAAAAATAAATAGACTGTGTACAGAATGTAACACTTCCCTCCAACGGGGCTCATGCATCATTTAGTGCTTAACACGTTCCCCAGAGGAGGGAAATATCTCAGACAAGCTTCAGCACTTAACCATTTGAGGACAGACATCCTATGGCAACAAAGTGGGACCATTTCCAATTCCAAGAAGGGGAACAAAAGGGCTTGATCACTGCCTCGACTCCCAGTTGGCTTATTTACCTTGCCTGCCTCTGACCTAAGAGTTGGCAAAGAAACTGGGCTGGCTGCCGAGTTTCATTCTCCATATGGGTCGATCAAACATCCATGTGCTGCAACACAGCACAGTATTTCAGCCTGTGCCAGTGCCCAGTTCTGTCTACAAGAACAGCTCCTAGTACTATTCTAAAAAGCTCTTACAGTAAATTAAGCTTATACTGTCCCAGGGAGCAGCCACATTTCTAGCAGACTCAGTTACCTCAGCAATAGCTGTCAGACATCATATGTTTAACATGCCCAAGGAGAAACGAGAGAAGACATCTCAGAAGTGGAACCAACGCTCTATGTGATCTTCCTGAAGGAGAGCATGTCTTGGTGCTATCTTGGAGGAGTCCTGTCCTGTTTTCCTATAGGAATCTATACTGACCTAAGGAATTACCACAATCCAAATAATCTGTACAAATTTTGAGTCATCTGTGTGGATCCAGGAGCTGGACTCAATGATCCTTGTGAGTCTCTTCCAGCTCGGGATATTCTGTGTTGATTTCATGATCAGATCTGCTGTAAGACTTCTTTCTTCGTGTAACCCTTCCCCACAGAAAACATTGTTACCTCTTCAAAAGCAAAGAAAACAGATTATTTTTGTTCACTGTTTGCAGTATTGCAAGCACAGTGCCAAGACCCTGTGGTGAGAAACAGCTATGAACCATGATACTTAAAGGATGTTCCTCTGGGGCTAACAGGTGCAGCAGAGACATTAGCAATCTCATGGCAAACAAATGGATTTGTAATATGGTCCATACCACAGTGTACATCACATCAGTTATGGCTTGCACCTTACTTCTCACAGTAGGCAGGTTATTTGTGTTAGAGTAACCTCATTGAGTCTGACCACAGGAAACAGCAAACATACTCGAGCTGTCTGTGGGAGAACTGTGCTCTACACATCTGTCCCTACTGAAATAATTTGGCTTACACAACATTACTAGAGAGCTGGGCAGGAAGGTGTTAATGTGTCTGGTGGGAAGTGACAGCAAGGAAATGGCTTAGCCTTTCCCAAGTCAGAAATACCACACACAAATTACAGAGATCAGAGTGTTGACTTCTCAGCGGAATATGTCTCCTCGGGGTGTTCTTTTCAAGCAGACCGTACCATGGCAGTAAAGGTCAGCATTGTTTACAGACAAATCTATTTTGTATTACATGGTGCACACTGTGCTCTGTATGAGATGACTTATACACAAAGCCAGCTCTCCTGGGTTGACACAAATCCTTGTGGGCATCTCGCTGCAGAACACAGAGGACTGGGAAGTGCTGGTTCAAGTGATGCACACACGATGCACATGGGGTTAGCCCAGGCACATCCAATCTGCAGCCCATAAGCTATGCGTGGCCCAGCTCAGCTCATCCTATGGCTGCCCCCTGCCCCGCGCTGTAAGGGCAGCAGCTCTTCCCCAGTGAGCAGCCTGGCTCAGCCCCAGGCGTGCACCCATCTCCCACAACAACCAAACAGCGCTGTGCGAAGTGCACTATCTAGACCGAAACTGGGAACAAGGAGGGTGCAATACAGTCCTAACTTGAGACATGGCAAATAATTGTATGCGTTTTGATACACTGGCTAAAGAAAATCCTGTGAACGGTGAAAAATGCACAGCCTTGCTTTCTCTTTTGATAAAGGAATTTGAGAACAGGTTTCAAGATTGCTGAAAAACTCATCAATTTTTTTTTTTTTTATATATATTTGTAACTCTATTTTTAGTTGACATAAATACATTACCTGTAAATTTTCAAAAGGAATGTATAAATTTTCAGTCAGGCATTCAACCCAAAAATTGATGATGCCTCTTTACTGGACTTTTATAAGACCTGTCTTACCATAGGAAAATATCCCTCACTTCACAATCCCAATTTATTCATGTCATCGCTATCTGGCAGTATGTACATCCGTGAACAATTATTTTCAAGGATGAAATACTGGAAGAGTAAAATTTCATCAAAAACATGTGATGAGCATCAATATGTTCTCAACAGAACACATAAAGAATTTGCAACCACTTACACTGAGCAAGGTTGATGCATTGGCTTCACAAAAAAGTCAACTATCCCAGTAGTTTTATGCTTTTGTTTTACTTTTACTGTAGATTTTAAGAAAAAAATAAAAATAAAAAGATATTTTGTTACTTATATACATTAACTATATCAAACATTTCATATGATGTCAAAGACGATTCTTCTTCACTCGATGAGGCCCAGGCAAGCCAAAAGGCTAGACACCCATGGATTAGCCAGTGATACACAGGCTTGAAGCCCCATTTCTCTGCAGCCTTATGTGCTTATTGATCCCTGTTTGATTTTGCTTGGATTCAGGCAATAAACACAAGTAGACGTCCAAGCCCTTGTCCAAGTGGGGCATTTTCAATTCATTTTCTAGCCATCACTATGGCCGGAATCTGGCCCTGTGTCTCAGCTGTAGGGATGCACCTGTAATGACATTCAGAAACAGCTTCCTAGAGTGCAAGTGTGATCTGGCATATAATTTTGCTTGGCTTTTATAGCTTCCAGAGCTCACCTGTAAAATTCCGTTGTCCATAAAATACAAAAGGCAAATTTGAATAAACTGCAAATTCTCATGGGGGTTCACAGTTCCTATTCACATTCCTAGCATTTGACTACACTGCTTTCAGTTTTGTTGGTTTTTTTTTTTTCCCTATTCTAAGCATGGAGAACAAAAAGATGCATCGGGAATTAACTGTGAACCTCATTCAGAGTACAAATTGAGAAACTCTTCTATTGAATCCTGACTCCTTGCTCCCATAACATTCCCCCTTTCTCCTGGATTACACAATCATAATAGCATTAAAGTAGCCATGTGCTATGTATAAATATATTTACTGTTTAGAGCAATGTGTACATGCATTATGCCTTGTTGGGAAGGGTGGAATACTACAAGTATAGTGATCCCAAGAAGCATTTCTGTTTTGTTACGTGACAAGTCATAGAATCACAGCATGGATTAGGTTGGAAGTGACCTTAAAGATCATTGAGCTCCAACCCCTAAGTCCTACTGACAGAGCTATAGAAAAGCATCTAGTCCCACCATAACAGACACCAGACAACTTCTTTGATCAGCACCAATTCCTCAATGTTATCCAATTTTAAGAGGAGAAAGCACGAGGGAAACTGCTTACCAAACAGCCTGATCACCTACTCAACAATGTTCCACTTTTGTTCCAATACAAAGAGACGCATAGCACTGCAAAGCAGTTTTTAACTAACTTCTCTCCCAATGAGAGAGAATAACAATGAGTTATTTATGTAACTCAGCAATACTGATGATGTTGTTTCAGAAATGCTATTTTATTTGGGCTCTGCAACAACTCAGCAGGAGTAGGCTCAGGGAAGAGATGCTCTTTTAGGACCCTCCAAATGAAAGACTTAGCCTGGAAGAGGCTGAGAGAAGTCTTGTTTGCTCATGCACTCTCCCCATGCAGGAGGAACAAGCTGCCTTACTGCCTTTTTTTTTTTCTTCTTCTTCT
>JAPSGF010000006.1:27298639-27316255 GCA_035772895.1 Perdix hodgsoniae
TTTTTTTTTTTTTTTTTTTTTTTGGTCATCTTACCTTCACTGTGATTCCTAGGAAAACCAAAGTGCAGGAACAGGCAAGGAAGTACACATAGAGATTTCCTAAAAGCCATATCCAATGTTAACTCAGCAACTGCACTGATACTGGAGGCACCCAGCATGGTGCTCCATGTTAGTTTTAACCTGCCATGGCTAGTTTCTGCCTTCTCTGGAGTTGATTTTTTGTTTGCTTGTTTTAATTTCCTTTTCATTCCCCCCATGCTTCAGAGAGGTGTTTTCCAGCCTGTAGTGTGCAAAACACTGGGGAAAAAAATAGAAGAATCTGCCTGTTCAGACAGTTGAAAGCTACTGCTGGAAAGCCATTTCTAGAAAAAGCTCTTGGGCTTTCACTCTTTCATTCCCCTAAATACAAAAAATAAATTGCCCTCAGCAATCAAGGAGCTGATTCCCCCACCAGAATCCCTCTTTTTACCCAGTTTCCTGGTACTTCATGTTCTTGGCTGTGGGTCTTTATCATAATTCACCCCCCCAGCTTCACTATCCTCCCAGATCAGCTCTCCCTATCTCTCAGTTACTCAAACCTCACAGGAGCACTTACTTAATAAATGAAGATAAAATGCAGCTGAGGTTTATCAACAAATCAAGTGCTCTTTTCAGGATTACACTACTCTGCAAATGCATTTTTCCTCCTGTCACTCTCCCCATAAATCACAATGTGTCATGAGAACACTTTTAGCTGCAGAGTACACATGGGGGAGGACTCCAAGCACCAGCCAATGTCTATAAAGAAGAGCTCTACTCAACTCTGCTTATTGAAAATAGACAGATTACACAAAACAAGCACCCACGTGGGGAGAAAATTAAACTAAGTTTATTTAAAAAAAATATATATATCAAGAAACACAC
Organism: Perdix hodgsoniae; assembly: GCA_035772895.1. Classification (NCBI taxonomy): domain Eukaryota; kingdom Metazoa; phylum Chordata; class Aves; order Galliformes; family Phasianidae; genus Perdix; species Perdix hodgsoniae. Next base: position 27,299,543 of record JAPSGF010000006.1, read on the forward strand.
AGTAAAGAAGTCAGGAAGGAAGTTAAATCCAAACAAATGGGAATTAGAAAGGTGTTTTTAAAATTATGAGTATAGAGGATGCCTCTGTAGTTCCAGTGAATAAAATGAGAGAGAAAAAAAAAGTATATTCCTCTTAATAGGTTTCCAATATAGTACTGGACACGTTCTGACAGGTAATTAGGGTGAGAAATACAAAAATACAATCCATACCAATGAGACCATAAGCTCTGTACTTTGAGATGCTTTAGGGTGTGCCCAACCTCTGAGCTGCTGCCTTCAGGGATGCAGAAGGCCAAGGACCTTGCCAGCAGGGATCACAGTGCTAAGGGACTCCCATGACCAGATCCTGAGAGTTAGGGCTGAGCCCCAAAACAGAGAGCATTGTATCCTACATGGATGAATTGGGCGTGAATATGGTATAGGAAATTTTATAGCTGAATATCGAAAACTAAAACGTCTCCTAACATCCCCACAGTTTTCAGTGGGATCCAGATGTGTGACACAGTCTGCATATGACCCATGACCCAGGTCTCTACAGTTTATAAGACTTCCCTGTATGTAAATTGATGCAAAGCATAGCCTTCTATAGTCATCAACATACCCTTTCTACAAAATCCTCCACCAGTTTTACTGCTAATACATTTACTTTTATCAGCTACACTAGGAGCTTATTCAGCATTAAAATGAAACAAATCAAATCATGTTCAGAAAGAAGTGCTGTAGGTATTCCCAGCTCGAATAGTTGTTTAACACTCATTTACAGGGAAAAAGACAGTGAAAAACTGCCAGAAATATTGACATTAATCTTCCATTTCAAGAGCAATTCAAAGTGATTCCAAATATAGTTGGTCCTATTAAGAAAACAGCTCTTGGGTAAGAGTGCAAACTGTGTCACCATAAGAAAGAAAATCAGAAGCATACGCTTCCAATGAAAGAAGGAATTTTAAACCAAGTCAGCAACTCAGAGCCACCACAGTAATTCAGAGCCAAGAGGAGAAAACTTGTACGTGCCATCTCCATCTTTTCAAGGTAAAGTTTGGTGGTGAACTCTGTGCCTGGACTTTCCATTTCTAGAAGGAAAACTACTTCAGTGTCAGCAGCAAGACGGGAGGAGAAAACCCTTTTTTGTAAGATAGAGACCACTTTACTGTTATACAAGCATCTTTTTGGATCCCCTTGTTCCAGATCCACAGCTACATAGAGAGAAAAGGACAGGGAAGAGGACATGGCAGGTCCCTGGCAGATTCCTCCTCTGCAGGATGAAGTCAGGACTCAGTCACAGCAGCATAAATCAGCTGCAACACCACAAAACTTCAGTTTACCTACCCATAATCCAGAGGTAGTGGAGAGCTACTTCAGTGTGGAAGCCACGTTTCTGTGTTGGCTGAGCTGTGCTGAAGTTACGTGTGCTTGGAGATGGGATAACTACCTTTGGAACAGTAAAGCCACATTGATTTATGAAATACTGGGAAGAAGGAACTGATTTTTTTGGAGATAGTAGTTTCGGAAACACTGGAAGGAAGAATGGATGCTGTACAGCACATCTGCTGTGTTATAAGACCCTATGTGCTCACTGTGGGACTGCAGAAGGTAAAAGCCCACAGTCCTCAGCTTAGGGCTTCTTTCCACTTTTGCTTTGGGCTGAAATTCTCAAGAGAGCCTCAACCAGTCATGTAACCAAGTTCAACAGCTTTGAATTTTCCTATTGACCAGAATAGCATTAGCTCATATTACCCGCATCTATTTGTTAACGACAAGCTCTCGTTTACCCATGCTGATGCCTCACAGCCTAGATGCAGGCTTTGTGTACCATATAAGGGAAGGACAATGCCTTCAAGATCTAAATGCTGCAGGGCACACAGCAGCAATACCCACAAGAAATGTTCTCACGTGCCCAAGGAACACAGAAGGAAAGGGTTCAAAGTTCATCATGAAGGTTTCTGCTTCCCTCCTAGCAGCCACGCGCGGGAAAGCTAAAAGCAGACAGCCATCACAGTTGCAGTAAGATTTTATCTTTAGAATGGGAAAAACTAACATTTCTGTGTAAATGCAGATTAAGGCTGCATGTGGATCGTGCCATATTCACATATTTGTTATGACTCACAGAGAGAGCGTTTAAAAACGAACACAAAGCCTTTTCCCCTTTGTGTGCAGTTAGAAATCCTGTATTATCCCTTTTAAGAGAAAAGTTGTGAACAGCTGCTGTTTTCTGTTCTAATTACCAAGTTTACAGCAGACATGCGATAACCAGATTGCACTGCTCCAGAGCACGTCTTGGCAAAGCGTATGATGCCGAATACGGTTGCTGCATGTGGGCTCCTCTGCTCTTGGTGGATGGAGGGGAAAAAAAGGATGAAACAATGAAAAAGTAAGCGCACGTCATTATATTTTTCAAAAAAGTATGTCAGCAAGAGTCAACTCTTGTGCCCACTGCCCATTCCACCATGGCCTGAATTAGCTGAGGATGCACAGACACATATGTGTAAATCCAAAAGGGTCCCAGTTTAATCCCTGGTGCGTCAGTCAAGACAGAAGATATCACAAAGGTATGAAGATATTTGAAGCAGGCTGTTATTCCATTTGGTGGAACCCAAATGGAGTATATATAGAAATTTTGGACTAATCTCAAGAGGAGTCAGTGCTGTGCGCAAAAGCACACCTGGCATTTGTCTTGCATTCGTTGGTTGTTTCTGATTCAGTGTGGAGCTATAAAACACCCTAGATTATTTGCTAATGCTTCTTGCTAATATTTCCAAAGTTTTAAACAAATTTTGACAATAAAGAAATCAATTCTGTTAAGACATGCTTTAAAAAAAGATGGCTTTGTCTCTAAGAAAGCTTGAATCCACCTATATCTATTCTCTTGGGGGAGAAAAAGCAGTTACAAAGAGGCAGTAGCATCCCTATTCAGTGTAATGCTCAACAACTTTAATTTGAGAAAATATCTGGCAAAGTAAGAGCTGCCATACGTTCTTATGGAAATTATTTTGTAGTCTGCTAACAAATTGCCAGTACTTAAACCAACCCACAGTTTTGAGTACTTACAAGGATTAAGAGCTGGGCAATTATCTGATAACAAGAGAAACAGAAACATGGTTGCAATGAAGGAAAATATTGGGTTTACTTTGAAAACTGGTTTTATTAATGTCCTGTAGCTGCAGAAGCATACTGCATAGCATGGCCAGTCTCACTTCAGGGTAAAACAGATCTGTTCTGCTTAAGCTAACATCATATAAATATAAAGTATGTTAAAAAATAGAATTTATGATATGTATCTTTTAAATTTAATTAATTCATATCAAGATAATCATCATTTTTTTCTTGGTCAAGGATGAATATAGCTGCATATCTCTTATTTTTACTTTTTTTTTCCTGCAAAATTCCTAGTGTGCACAAACCAAGTGTCTGAGTAAGCATTTTAAGACTGAATCAGTATGTGGTACAGATGACAACTGCAGGCTTAGCTGGCGAAATACTAATTAATTTATGCAGCTGTCAACCCAGGATGTATTCAAGACACAAAGGTAGCTTCTAGGTTTAATGTGGTGCAGCTGAATATGGGATGGAGTGAAAATATTTTGCCATTTTCCTAAGGTCAGAGCCAGTTCCTCATGCCAAACTCTGGTTCGAGACATGTGGAATCATGACCTGAGCAAGAGAGAAAATGTAATTGTGATTCATCTTCTATAAATGAAAATAGAAAGCAGAATCATAGGTTGGAAGGGACCTCAAAGTCCACCTATTTTCAACCCCTGCTGTCAGCTCGGTGCCTCCACCAACTCAGCTGCCCAGGGCCCCATCCAACCTGGCCTTCAGCACCTCCATGGATGGGGCATCCACAGCTTCTCTGGGCAGCTGTGCCAGTGCCTCACTGCCCTCTGAGTAAAGAATTTCTTTCTAATGTCAAAATTAAATCTCCTCTGCTTTAGTTTAAAGCCATTCTCCCTTGTTCTATCACTGTCAGAATATGTAAAAAGTCTTCCTAATGTTTATAAATTCCCCTTGTGTTTATCAGGAGGCTGCAGTGAGGTCTCCCCGGAGCCTTCTCTTTACCAAGTTAAACAAGCTCAACTCCCTCAGACTTTCTTTGTAAGAGGGGTGCTCCAGCTCTCTGAACAAATCAGTGTCCCTCTTCTTGATCTGCTCCAACAGCTCTGCATCCTTCCTGTGCTGGGAGACCGAGACCTGGACACAGTACTCCAAATGGGGACTCCTGAGGGCAGAGTAGAGGGGGACAATCCCCTCCCTCTCCCTGCTGCTACCCCTCTATTGATGCAGCCCAGGATACAGTTGGCCTTCCAGGCTGTAAGAGCACACAGCTGGCTCCCATCCAGCTTTTCATCCACCAGAACCCCAAGTCTTTCTCTGCAGGGCTGCTTGCAGTGAGTTCTTCTCCCAGTCTGTACGTGTATCTGGAAGTGACCTGACCCAATTGCAACACCTTGCACTTAGCCTTGTTAAACCTCATTAGGTTCTCATACATCCACTTTCTGAGCCCTCTGGTTGGCATCCCTTCCATCCATCCAGCTACACCACTCAGCTTGAGGTCAACAAGATTGCTGAGGGTACACTCAATCCTACTCTCTATGTCATTGATAAAGATGTTGAAGAACACCAGTCCCAAGTCGGATGCTTGGAGGACACCTTTCATCACTGACCTCCATAGAGCCATTAACCACAACCCTCTGGAAGAGAGTTGCCAACTGAGGTGTTTAAATTCACTCTGAGTTCATCAACTGAAAAATTGGCCCAGCAATACCTTTGCTGGTCTAATTCCACATAGTGGAGACCTAAAATGCAGTGGTTTGTATTCACGAAGTATTCTAGCATGCTCCTAGGAGTAAAAACTACTTTAGACAAGGAGTGCTTACAAAAACTGTCATGTCTGATAAGATTCCTGTTTCTACCTTCACAAACTGACATTTTTGGAATACTTATTTTTTTCCTGCCTGTACATTCTGATCCACTTAGAAATGCATATCTGCTGATTTCCTAAGCAAGCAAGATGTGAGCTCAGATGCAGCTGTGTACCTTGAGGAAGCTTCCAGCTGGCCGGATGAATCCTACCTTGCATTTACTTGTTTTACTTTATGCAGCACTTTGAAAATTATACCCTAATTCACCACTCTTCAATGCTCTATGAATTAATGCCATTGATTTTAATAGCAAGAAAATGAGATAGAGGAATATCCATCGAGGCACTTGGACTGCAATGTAAATAACTTATCCATCATAAAGTACAGCAGTTGTGTTGTTAAGCTAACTGGCTCCAACAGGGCAACACAGTAGCTTAATATTTAACACCAAATTCCTCTAGTTAATGTTTCAGGATTAAATCAGAAAAGAGGCAAAATGCAATTTGTTGGCATCATTTTGACAATGACTTCTTCACTTTGCAGATGCCATGAGGCCTGTAAGCAGCCTTTTATACTTCTTCCAAATGAAAAAATGGCTTTCATGGGGAAAAATCATAACACCTTTGTTTCAGATAAAGTATTCCAGATGACCTATGAAGAACCCTATGAAAAAAGCAAGAGGAGATATTTTGATCAGTGGAGCCACTTAGGACCACATCTTCAGCACCAACGCTTCCTGGAAGATTTAGACTGCAATGAGCTGTGAAAATGCTTTCCCTGTTATTACTGCACCACTCAACAACTTGTATCCTCTAAACACAACCCCACATCTACCATGGTGTGGGTTGGCCAAACAAATACGTGTCCTCCTAAGCAAGGACTGGGTGCTCTATGAGGCCCTGCTGGAGGCAGATGCTCACCAACAAGGCAACTCTTTGCTCTGAACATGTGGGAGTGACAGAGACCTTATGTGTCCAGGTATAAGGCTGAGTCATTTATCAAACTGTTGGATCTTATTAAAGTCTTTATGCCTCTTGACAATTTTTTCCTTTTAGGTAGCAGACAACAGCACAAATAATCAGGAACTTGTATCAATGCAATATGCTTGCAACCATCTTCCTGAGTAATAAACACAAGAAAACAGGGTACGTTTTGTCATTCTTTAGCTAATAGCTCTGAAAGGACCCCAGCTTTGTGCATGCAGTCATGCAGAGTATAGGCTCTGCATAAAGCAGACGCTTGGCACAGCTTATACTGAAAAACACATTCTGCTAATTTGAAAGCATCTCAGAGTAACTATTTCAGAAAGCAGCTGTTTCTTCTAAAGTGCACCAAATTAATTCTCATGCGGGAGCACTGAGCTCTGCTGTACGCTTATCCCCCTAGATCTGCCCCCATCTCTTGGGGCCCATCCTTTGAGATGAGTCAGGGCACGGGCTGACCTTGAGGAACAGTTATGCAAGCCATGTTTGATAAAGCACTGCTCCTCAGAAGGAGCACAGCCACTCTGTCACCTGGAAATCAGGCTACATCTTCTCACACTGTAGCCTCATTCAATTAACACAGCAGCCTCTGAGAACACTGCAGGAGGGCAGGCTGAAACACTGAAAGCTGTACACCACTGAAAAGCTATTGAGGAGCACGTTGCTTAGTAGTAGATAAAACTGTATGAGAAGAGAAGATATCACAGATTTTGTTTGTGTTTACTATTTCCTTCTTCACTGAATGTATTTTAGGATTTTTCTGATGCTGTGATCTGCTTCCCTACATCAGCTTATATCTAATCTCAAATGAAATATGATCTGGGCAGCCCTGTCTGCAAAGTCTTCCCCTGCAAAGTTTCCAACATCTCAGTGATCAAAAACGGTGTCAGCTTTGTTTCAGATTTCACTATGCTTTTTTTCCACTAGTGTGAATTCTTTGCAGCAAAATGAGCTGTTTAGCAAGAAGTCAAGAAGTAGTGCCAAGATAAAGCTATCTTATTCCATACCTATATATATATAGGGTCAGATTCACTTTTGCCTGACATCTGAGAAGGGCGACTCGTGCTGTTTCAATTTTCTTCATTTGGGTGATGATCTCATGGACCAAAGCTGATGTCAGCTTTAAGTTAAGCCCAAACAGCCCCCTACTCTGCATGTTGTAGATTTTGGCTCTTTTACATGTCTAGCTCTCTCTAGGGGCCATGCCTGCAGTAGTGCCTAGCACTGAATGTGACCCCGTGGGCAGTGATGAAGTCCACCCATGTACAATGCCAACAAATATATCCTTGGGGCAGCCCTGTTCTTTGACCACTGACATCACCATCACAGAATCATAGGATGGCTTGGGTTGGAAGGGACCTTTAAGATCATCCAGTTCCAACCCCCTGCCATACACAGGGCTGCCCACCACCAGCTCAGGCTGTCCAGGGCTCCATCCAGCCTGGCCTTGAGCACCTTCAGGGATGGGGCATCCACAGCTTCTCTGGGCAGCTGTGCCAATGCCTCACCACCCTCCTGGGTAAATAATTTCACCACCTCCCTCACCCACCACCTGGGTAAAGAATTTCTTCCTAACAGCTTACCTAAATCTCCCTTTCACCCAGTATCACTATCACTCCCCTACCTGGGGAACCCCGATCTACCCTCAGGATCCTTCTGGGGATGCAGATGTTGGGAAGACCTGGGATTTGCAGTTGGTAGGGCTCAGAGCTCGGGGAGGGCAGACCCAGCCTTCTGTCAACAAGCGCTACCGCAGTGGTGTGTGCAAGCCAGGTTTTAGCTAGTAAATCTACGTAAAAGCTTTCTCTGAAAGTGATTACTTAATATAACAACCAGCTGTCTTTTCAGTTCTTGCTGAGGCAGCCTATCCTCTTACCATTATTCACAGGGTGGGGAAAAAAAAGGAAAAAGCAGCAAGCCTGTTTTGTCTATAGAATAAGCAAAACTTCAGAGAAATGATTTTATCTGACAGATAGAGTTGCCAAGTGTTTGGCTTTTTTTATTATTATTATTTTTCCCTTTCTTAACTATCTCATTCATTTCTTTAAAGGAAAAGAGCTCTTACCACTGGAGCATCAAGAGGTAATTAGTCATTAGACTACTTAAACACCAGTCCCACAGTAGTTTCTGTATACACCAGTTACACAACCTAATTACCATTGCTTTTACACTAACACTCACTACCACAGGACCTGAATGTCTCTTCTTCAGTTTGTCTGGCCCTGTGCTCCAACTGGGTGACCTCTCAAAGAAGAATAATTGCCATTGGAGAGCATTGGTGGGCACCAGCAGAGCCTCTGGATTGGGAAACTGGAGTATGGGACCACCCAGGCTTGCAAGAGCTTTGTTTTTTGAATCAAAAGCATCCAGTGGGTTGAACAGGAGGTTCTAACCTACAAAGTCACTCAGGAACATTCATCCAAATTAATTAAATGCCTAAATTTGTGTTAAGGTGCATTAAGTTTCTGCGTGAACAGTTTTATTCAGAATTAATGTTGCCTTTTATTTGGAGTTAAATTGCATGGAAGACTTTAATGAGAGATAACTAATGGATTTCAAAACTACATGTTGTTTCAGCTTCCTGGAGATTGTGGGGTTTGCCTGGGATGGATAAGCCCTTACAGAAGTAAGACCTGAGGATAGAAGTTTTAGAAGGAGCTTCTCATCAATGGGCTACTGAAAAGGAGCAAAACATAGAATCATGGAATCATATAGGTTAGAAAAGACCACTAAGATCATTTAGTCCATTCATCAACCCACCCCCACCATGCCCACTAACATCCCTCAGTGCCACATCTGCCCCTTCCCTGAATACCTCCAGGGACGGTGACTCCACCACCTCCCTTGGGCAGCCTGTGCCAATGCCTCACCAACTCTTTCTGAGATTAAGTTTTTCCTAATATCCAACCTGAACCTCCCCTGGTATAATTTAAGGCCAGTCTCTCTCATCCTATCGCTGTTACCTGGGAGAAAAGGCCGACTTCCACATCACTCCAACCTCTTTTCAGAAAGCTCTACAGAGCAATAAGGTCTACCCAAGCTTCCTCATCTCCATACTAAACAAGCCCAATTCTTTCAGCTGATCCCATAGAAGTGATGTTCTGCCCCATAGACTTGTGCTCCATACCATTCACCAGCTGCTTAACAGGGAATGTATCTTCAGCTTGCATTAGGCTCAGATTTGTAATAAGGAATTTAATGGTGCCTCTCCCCAAGGATCTAGGAGATTACAGAGCAGATGAGAGGGGGGACATATCTAAAGAGTTTGTAAAATACTTTAAAAATCCCTGTTCAGCAGAAACTAACTGAAGCAGAGTCTGATTTGCTAGCTAAACAGCATCTGTTAAACACGACTTTAATTTGTACATGTGGCTGCTAGGAAGTAATCAATACACTGGAGTGCATTGATCCTTCTCTTCATCTTCCCCTGGCTCAGCACCGAACCTGTGCAGGTATTACTTAGTTAGAAAGTTTCTCTTCAATAAAAAGTGTTGTAGCCAAGAAAAAAAATAAAACCACCTAGATACATTAAAAAAATAATAATAATCAGGCATATTTTTCTGTCTGACTCCTACAAGGTTGTTTTGTTCTACTTCTTTAGAGCTTAGACTGGTGCCTTGCTGCATCCCAGCTCTTCACACCACCTACTGCCTGCAGAAACACGTCTAACAGCCAATTCATCCTTCAGCCTGTTCACACCTGCACAATTATCATACTGGGAAGAAATTGCCACTATTCTACAGCAAACAATGGAAGAGATTGCATTTACCCTTCTGCTTGAAAACAGAAAAGTGTTGCTTTCTGAGCAGGTTATGAAACTCCCCACATTTCAGGTCAGAAGAAGTTTGTGTAACTCGGTTCAGTATTGCTCCTCATGAAGAGCTAGTTCACAGAGCTGAAGTGTCTCCAGAGAAGGGCAGCAAAGCTGTAAAGGGTCTGGAGCATAAGTCTTCTGAGGAGCAGCTAAGAGAACTGGGATTGTTCATCTGGAGAAAGCTCTGGGAAAACTTGCTCTCTACATCTGCCTGAAAGGAGGCTGTGGCAAAGTGGGGGTCGGCCTCTTCTCCCAAGTTACAGCAATAGGATGAGAGAGAATGGCCTCAAGCTGTAGCAAGAGAGGTTCAGATTGTATGTTAGGAAACATTTTTTCTCATAAAGAGTGGTGAGCCATTGTCACAGGCTGCCCAGGGAGGTGGTTGAGTCACCATCCCTGGAAGTGTTCAAGAAACGTGTAGATGTGGCACTGAGGGATGTGGTGAGTGGGCATGGTGGGGATGGGTTAATCTTTGGACTGGTAATTTCAGTGATCTTTTCCAGCCTTAATAATTACATGATTTTTCCCCTGCTGTGAAGCATCCCTTTAGGCCCAAGTTCAGCAAGGTAATCTCAAAGAGTCCATTGATTTCACAGGGATCAATTATCATCCAAAATTAGGCACATGCTTAAACGCTTTGCTGAGAAGAGGACAAAAGAATTTGTCAGGCTGGAGCTCCTGGATTAGCTGCATGCATCACTCGTGCCAGCACTGCACCCAGCAGCGAGCTCCTTCCCACTATGTCCCCACCCAGAGGAGTCTCTGGGGAAAGTCGCCATGGATTTCCATGGGAAACAAGAGAGTCCATATTGGAAGAACCCTGTTAAGGTTGCTAGGCGTAAATATTGACTTAACGGCTCTTCCGTCTTTTTTTCTTTTTTAAGAACAGATTTGTTGGCCATGGAAAAATAAAATGTTGGAGCGTGCATGATTCACTCTGGCACTGGCACAAACATGCAGATCAGTTGGCTGGCAGTTCGCTCCTCTGTTAGCAGAACATCACTTCTAAAATGTGTCATTTTGTCTTGGCAGCAACAGTGGCCAAGCCCACAGACAGGGAGCATCCAAAAGATAAAATCTCCCAGCCTACCTTCCATGAACTCTGCATGGGCACCACCAGCCTTCCCCAACACAGAGTGTTTGGTTAGCACTTCCAATGGGTTTTTAGGTGAGACACAGAAGACTTGGTAGGACACTGTGATGGTTTTGCACTAAAAGCCCAGACCAGAAACTTCCCTTCTTGGACACACTCTGACATGGGGAAGGATAGCCAAAGGTTCTGCAGGTGAAACTTCTTGTTCAAAAATTTTCTGGCTGTTTCACAGACAATAAATGTTTAAGACAGAAGACATTTCAGGTCATGCTGGAAGTCAGCAGAAGAAATGAGAGAAAATCCAAGGGTTTTAATAGAATCACAGAACTGTAAGGGTTGGAAGGGACCTCTGGGGACCAAGTCCAACCCCCTGCTTTAGCAGGATCACTACAGCAGATTTTGCACAGATTTTGATCATAACATTCATGCTTTCAATCCTGAATTCAAAAGACGTTATTAAAACATGACTTCAACAGACAGCATCGTGCAAACCTTTCTCCGTTTTGCTTCTATCAGATCTGGGTGATTTTGGCAGGACTGACATTGGGACAGACCTCTTCCAGAGGTCACAAAGCACATGTGAAATTCGTGTGCATCAGTTCTGGACATGGTCAGCACCATCTAGTTTAGTGAGCATGGTGGTGATGAATGGTTGAACTACATGATCTTGGTGGTCTTTTCCAACCTTAATGGTTCTATGATTTTATGACCTCTGACTGTCCCTAAAAATGTCTGAAGAGGACACAAAGAGTTCTCTTGCATTTCAGCTTTGCAGGGAGCCCTCTGGGACTTTAATCCTGTCAGAGATTATGCACTCCAAAGACATAATGCAAAAATAGAAAGGGAGAACAGGATGAACAAAAGCGCATATTTATATTTGCTTTGCAACCATCCTATGCAGCTCTGCACAGCCCTCACAGGGAACAGGGATAAATCCCTCTGCCAGGCATCTGCACGCATCCTTTGCAGAAGTGGCCAATTAGTGCATGGCATGGCATGGCTGTGGCAGCCTGGGGCTCTGGCATCCTACCCACTGATCAGACATCACACACACTTGCCATCCCTACTTGGTAGAAAGCTACCAGAAATAAAGGCAGAAAGTGTAGATACCTTTGGAGCTTAGCAACAGCTGCTCAGGACCCACTTCACCCCTTTCTATTCTATTTCTACTTTTTAGAGGCAGATAATTCATTCAACAAAGGATCAGGTTGATATCTTTTCTCCTCAACAGCAGAAAATAACAAACTGGATCTAAGTGTTTCCTTGGTGGCGCATACAAATTCAGTGCTGCATCTGCTAGCAAAGATGCCCATTTTCAGAATAAATACAATACCATGCAAAGTTTTTATTAACAACAGCTTAGTAGGAGACACCAGATTAAAAAAATAAGACAGATCTTTCTTATGCCCCTAGTGAGAGACAAAATAGAATGAATTGTATGAAATTAGGGACTTTTCTGCCCACAGACCTGGTTTCATCTGGGGCAGAGTTGATTTTTCCTCTGCAGTGTCTAGTATGATGCTCTGCTTTGGCTTTAGGAGAAAAACGACTTTGATAACAGACTGATGCTTTAGTTGTTGCTGAGCAGCACTGCACACAGTCAAGGGCATCTCATACTGTTCTGCCAGTGAAGGGGCTGTGGGGACACAAGAAGCTGGGAGGGGACAGAACTAGGGCAGCTGATCTGAACTGGCCATAGGGATATTCCATACCATATGACATCAATCAAAAAAAAAAAAACCCTTGAAAAACAGTGCAGTTGGCTGGGGGAGCAGCTCCTGCTTGGGAATGGCTTAGCTTGGTGGGTGGAGAGCAATTGTGTGTGTCACTTGTTTTGTATATATATATGTATATACATACACACATTATTATCATTACTTTTTTCTCTCTTCCTTTTCTATCTTAGTAAATAGTTTTCATCTCAGCCCACAATTTCTATTTTGTTGAGCTTTTTTAATTATTCTCTCCCCAGTCCCATTGGGAGCAAACAACTCTGTGGTGCTGAGCTTCCTGCCAGGTTAAACCACAACACCCACTCTATCCCCTGCCACTGCAGTGAGAATAGCCAAGCCCAGGTGCTCTATTCTCTGCTCTTATACTGACATATGAGTATCAGGGGAAAGACCCATAAACACAGTGAATGTTTCAAGCTGCACAGCATCCATTACTACCTGATCAAGAAGATGGCAGAGCTTTGGGCTTAATGACAGGTTCACAGTACCTCCACATAGCAAGCCAGCACACTGCATTTTTCACCGAATTGCATTGACCTGATATGGGTCTGGCCACGGAAAAGCAACAGCAACAAGTGCTTGTGCCTATTTGGAGCCTCACTTCCTTACCTCTGCTGAATAGAATCCCTTCTGCCTACTGACATGGCCAAGTTTGCCCTTGAATTTGCTGCTTCATCTTAGGCTGTCTGAGCATTTAGCTCATAAATATCTAGTCAGTTTTACAGATTCGGGTTCAGTTTTGCTCAGACAAAAAGCTTCTACAAGACCAAGAGCTGGGGCAAGAAGCCCCACTGGGGACAGCAGTGCAGCAGGCATCAGATTGCTCCAGTCCAATGTAGACTTCTATGTAGTTGTACTACTTTGATTTCAGTGAGAAGAAAAGTTGCTTTTAGAAGAACAGAACAGATTATATGGACCAATCCTAAAGTCACTAATCTTTTTTCCATTAATTAGAAAGAAATTCAAAGGTGACAAGTTCAAATCAGGTGAGACGAATGCAACCTTCAGAGCATAAGATGAGGATGAGGTCAAGCCTCTAATGACTGCAGTGAGTTCATAGCAGTCATGAGCTGCTTATTTATGCCTTAGTTATGTCTTACACTCACAAACAGGAAAGAATTACACATCATGGACAATTCTGATAGAACAGAAGTTGCCCTGGGATGTTCCTTCCAGATGTACCTCTCCATGGTATGGGAGACTACCACCATCACCTATAGCCATCTGTAGCATGCTATAAGTTTGATAGCAAACAGTGTATAATCTGCACTGAGCACTTGGAAAGAACAACTCTGCTCTTACTCTGCTCAAAGCCGGTGACCCAACTGCTGACATTATTAGCGGGAAAGGGCTTTGCAGGCTATCATAGGTTTTAACTCCAGCCTAACTCCTCTTCAACGTCACTTTGCAGTCATCTGGACCAGCTTAATATAAGAGCAAACCAGAGCATCTCTCAAAACATTTTCAGCCTTGTTTAATCGCGGGCGTTCTTGTCTGCCTGTGACAGGCTGAACAACCTACCAGTCACACTTGTCAATCACTGCTCCTGTTCCTTCAGTGCAGGAGCATAAGGGAAACAAAGAAGCAGAAATGAAGGTCTGGTACTTACTTCCTCAGGACTGCAATTTCATTCTCTATGCTGCTTTCCTTCCCCTTCAGTGCCTTCTTGGGAATGCACTTGACTGCAAATAGTTTCCCACTAGCTCTTTCTTCGGCCAAAACAACTTCAGAGAATGCACCCCTGAAGGAAGAAAAGAGAAGAAAAGCTCAGGTTTTAAGTGTTGTCATTTCTTTGGAAGCTGTTAATTGAAATTAGGCAATCAAATCTCATTCTGGTGGGTTTCGATAGCTGCAATTGTTAATCACAGCAATACCATTACAGAAACACAGTGAAAGATGCTCAAGCATATGCAGACATTTACATTCACACAAAATATGAAAGGCTTACCAAACTCAACAGTATTAATAAAGAACTGTAATCCAGCAGAGGTTTGAGCAAAGGCTAAAAATCAATGATGCACTTTTCCTCTTTCTGAGGTTTTTGGAGGTTGAATTTGCAAAGTCTGTGGGAGTAAAGGGACCTCACTGACCACCAGAGGTCAGGGCCTCCGCTGTGCTCCTCCCTGGCAGCCCTGAGCATCCCTTCAACCCTCCTCACTCCTGACTCAGACAGGGAGGCAGAATTCTTCTCTGCACACAGAGTTATTCCACAAAGCAAACGGCTGTGTGTAATCTCTAAAGCCAAACAATCGGATTAAATCACAGGTCCAAATGGCCGCCTGAACAGCAGCCTCCCTGCAGTTGCCCCAGAGAGGATTACACAAATAAAGGATAGAGAAACACCATCACACAGCAAGCAGACACTAACTGCTAAGAGTGGGCAGTGCTTTACCTTCATTAGGTTATTCCATAACGGTATCATTGACTGCACTCCTCCTCCAAAGTATCTGCAGCTGACTAAGAGGCCAGGAATACATTACAGGCCTGTCCTATGTGCTTTTTCTGTTCTCAAACTGCTTTTGTAGTCTTTAAGCATCATTGGGACACTGAGCAAGATTAGCTCATCACTGTGTTAGCACTGAGGTACTGGGCAAGGCAGTGTATTGGCCAGCTAAGGACCAGCAAATCCCTTTCACTGAAGCATATGACAAGCCCAAGAAGCACCAGAGAACCACATGCTTGTCTAACCAGATCCTAAACTAATTCCACCAGCAGAGAATTGTAGAATGGCTTGGGTTGGAGGGACATTAAAGCCCACTGGACCCCAACTCCTGCCGTGGGCTGGTTGGTCCCTACTAGCTCAGGCTATCCAGGGTCCCATCCAACCTGGCCTTGAACACCTCCAGAGATGGAGCATCCACAGCTTCTCTGGGCAGAAGCAGAAGGATCATATTTTATATATAAAACACAGGAGAGGCAAGACAATAAGTTACTCTGCTCTCTGAGAAGATAGCTAAGGAGCAGGCTAAACAAATCCACCCCCGATCCATGCTGCTCCTAAAATGACAATATTTGACCACATTTTGCTACCACACTTTCCCTACCTTTCACTGTGATCTGATTTTTGAGTGGTCCTATATGGAGCCTGAAGGTGGACTCAATCCTTCTAAGTCCCTTCCTGCTTGGTGTATTCTATGATTCATTTCCCATGATTATTGCTTATCTAGATGTTTACAGATCAACAGAAGTGTTGCCTGGCCAGGCACTTCAATGACACAGTCAAACACCCATGACCTCACCACCACTTCCCAAGTTGCAAAAGAGCTGAACGAACTGAGCCAATGGATAATTGAAACGAGCAGAAAAAAAGAGGATGCTGCTCTGGGAAGAGATGCCTGTTTACACAGAAATACTTTGGCCATTAACAGTAACATGGAAAAGAGACAGGAAGTTTAGGAATTGATTAAAAACGACTTTTGCAAACTGACAGTTTGCCTCCATGTGGCAGTGAATGCTTTGTCTCATTTTTTGGTAAAAAGGACAAAAAAAAGACCAGACTCATTCATGCTACTCTGCAGGAATAACTTTGTTTTCTACTTTGTGTGTTATCTGCCATGGCATGCCATAGCATCATGGACTCCAGCTGCTGGAGTAACAAAAACGAATATTGAGCCACCCAATGTGTTTTTGAAGACTATTCTTTGCTTTCCTATCATCAATGGTCCTAATTATTTTGTTCATTAAATAGTGCCTTTCTCCTGACCCTCCTGCTTGGGACAGTCAACAGTGGAATTGCAGTAAAATCCTTTTTTCTGAGAAGTATTAAGTCTCTTCAGTGCTAATTAGCTTTGGTTTCAGAAACTCACAGAGCAGCTCCCAGCTGTGTTTCATGAACTCCTTAAGTCCTATCTGCTCAGGCTTTCACCAGCTGTGTCTTGAAAAATCTTTTTGCCAGTAGTTAAGCGATGCGTAAAAGAGCAGCATATCCATATTGGTCATTTACTGCTCACATAGCTCTCTGAATGTTTACAGTATTGTAAAACACAGAGCTTCCATTCTAATCTGGATTTCATTGCTGTTCTAAGACAACGAAATAAATGAAATCCCTTTATATCCCTCTATGCAATATACCCAGCTTTGGGAAATGTCTATGTTTCAGCTGGGTTCCTCATTTTGCTGCATTTCATTTGTCACATCCCAGGGCAGCCGTGGGGTTGAAAGAAGACACTGTGAATTTAAATGCAATTTTTTGGGAACTCTGAGATATACTCATGAAAAACAATCCCGTATCTCC
>JAPSGF010000006.1:27316265-27347910 GCA_035772895.1 Perdix hodgsoniae
GAAGAGATGCAGAGAGAGATCAGAAAGTTAAAGAGATAGGAAAGAGAGGTATAGGATAAGAAGAAAGAAATAGCAGAAGAAAGCATCAGCAAGCAAAAGGCAGCAAAGACACTACTGCAGTCTGCTGGAGTCAAGGGAGAGTCAGAAATAACAGCATATGGATGGACAAGAGATTATCTTAATTTCAAACACACTGTTGAATACACCCACACTTAATAGTTCAGTTCAGCCCCCCACTGAATCCCTCTTGTCTTATGCACGAATAGATAAACATTAAAGTCAGCAGGATAAGGCTGCTCATTTTGTTTCTAGCAGTAATATATCCTACAGAATTTCTCCACCTCCTCAGAAGACATTCCCAGAACTACCAACCTGGCAGGCTTGCTAAAGAAGACATTCTCCCAGAAGAATTAATGTGCCCTTTAAAATCAAAATGTTAACGAAGGCAGCAATTTATCTGTGAGAATTCATTACATTATTTTATTGAGGGTTAAAATGATTTGCGTTCAAAGTTCTGCCAAAATGTCTGGGGTTAGAAAATGGGGGATTTTTATTCTCCTTCCCCAATAAAATGTGGGGCAATATTTATTTTTACACTGTGACACAGATATTATTTTTAAGGCCAGAGAAAAGAGGTTAATTAATTTAAAGTTATGATTTCAAAACGTATCTGCAATGGTTGGGATGATCCATGCCCAGCAGCTGGGAAATGTCTAATGGCTACCCTTCCAACAGACCTCTGGACCCAGCCTCTGTCCTCTGAACTGGGGCCTCCAAACCCCTCTTACAGTAAACTAAGAAAATATCACAGTTTTGAGGAAGAGGGACAGCACTGCAAATGGGTACACAAGAAAATTCTGCAAAAATTAAACCACCTTGTTAGGTGCCAAAATAGAAGTGCAGCAATTGAACCCATTTCTGAAAGTTATGACCATGTTATCGTTTACCCTAGAGGACCAGGTCCTTTTGAGTTTCTAATTAAGGCACTGGATAATTTTATGATCTAGATCCTTTTCATATGAATTAGGAACAGTGTAAAAAGAAAAAAAAATGACTTGACTTGTGACTTTGAGATAATGGCAAATTCTGGAAGGTGGCTGAGACCTTCTGACTCCTCATCTCATACTTACGAACCAAGCAGCATCCTCTGCAATGACAGTATTTATGGTTCTAATTTTCTCAAACTGTTTTTCATTCAGTTATTTTATTTAATCTAGGTATACAGATTAGGATTTTGAGATGGTCACTGGAATATGAATGGTGTTTATAACCAAACAGATTGGATTTTTAGCAGCATGGTTTTATGGGTGTGGTAGTGATGGGTTGACAGTTGGACTAGATGATCTTTGTCTTTTTCAGCTTTAATGATTCCATAATTCTCTGTTAGAAAGCAGAGGCTGCAAGATCAGGTTATCCTGAAGATCAAAGCAAAATAAAGGCCAAATAACTTTTCTTCATCTGCGGGAATAATAACTTAGTACACTTAATTTCAGAAATTCAGTGAACAACAAATACAACAAAACTGTTGACATTCAGCAGAAAAATACTCGTGTCACAGAAACACTGACAAATGAAGACAAAGAGTTGATGGAGAGATAAAACTTAATTTTTCCATTTACAGAGACCTCCATGTTGAACAGTTTTCCACTGCATTAGCAGGTGCTCTATCACACTAAATCAACAGACATAGTCAGGAAACAGATTTCACATCTTCAGTTTGTGTATAGCTAATGTTCTTAATTATAGTACAGTTTGCCCTCTGTGTGTACTTTGCCCCATGGAAAAAATTAGTGAACGCTCATGGTTTGAAAAATCACACATCCACTGGGAAGATCACTTCGAGATGGGAGACTAACAAATGAGCGAAACCAATCAACCCAAAAAAGCCATTTCCATAGCATGGCTTTGGTAACCGCACATCAATTCTGCTCCTCAGCACCCCAGAAAAAAAGCAGCATTGAACTAACTGCCCTAGACAGGGACAGGTATTTAAGGAAAAGTCTTTCCTGGCACTTGTATAGTTTTTCCCATGGCCCTCAAGAAGTAGGTGAGGGATAAGCTCAGGTTATATGTATAATCAGCATATACAGAGGAGATTCTGGTCCTGCAGAATATTTTCCTAGTGAACTATTTTTCTGCAAAAATAACCTCTTTTTTTTTTTTTTTCATTAAATCTTCTGCTCAGTCATTTCTGTACAAACATCCTCACTCTCTCAAATTCCAGACTTTTCCCAACAGAAACCAGAATTAAGACTGGAAATAAAGGGGTTTTGCTCAAAAGTTGTGTCTGTGAATGTTCTAAGGTATGCGTGAAAATGAATTTACAGTGAAATTTTCAACAGTTCAGGACTACTGGAATGCAAAGGTAACAAAACCAAGGTGTGGAGGGTGTTTTCACCCAGCTAAGAACAGAGGAGACTCTTGGGACTGTTGCATGTGTTATTGAAGTCAAATATTGCTACAGATTCCCAGCAGCTTAATGTAAATATACATGAAAGTAAACATGCATATTGGTCTGTTTGCTGCCATCTATTCTTCAGAGGACAAATGCTTTTTCTAGCTATTTTCATCCATCAAACACACCATCCCAACCATGCAGCCCCTTCTATGGCAATGCTTCCTCCACCTCTGCAAACACAGGATGACCATGATTGTATTATGACTGTATTAATGTTGGTGTTTTCAATCTCACTACTTATTTAACTTCCATCAAACCAGCCAAACAAAAAATGCTCTTTTCTACCTTTGGGCAAGGTAAATCTCTTCTGCAACTCAGCTGACCATCAGGACTGTGCCTGACCCAGGATCCCCTCCCCATGTCTGATCCTGACCCACTCCTGCAGGAATGATCCACAGAAGTGCTGGTGTCCCATGCTGAAGCTGCTATTACAAGTTCTAGATGATAAACAACACTTTTAACTGTGTCCAAAACACTGTTGATATAACTTTGTGAACACACAAATAACAACAAGGGGCAAGGGGCAAAAATGCTGTTTGCTGCACGTTCCTATACAGGCAGCAGCTTTCTGTGCCACTGACACATCCCTCTGCACCCCAGACCATTGTCCCGTGCCAATACTATCAGTACTTTGCCCCAGCTAGGACTTTAGGACCACTGGAGTTAAACATTTATCTGCAGGTTAAGTGGCCATTTATCCATAAGCCAAGAGGAGCCTGGGAATTGGCATACATGGGGACAGACTGTGTGTCCTTTAGCTCAGGGCTTCATCTCTCCCATAGCCTTGTTGCTCCCCATCTAGTACAGCTTCTGGGGAGAAGAACCACACCAACACAGATCTCTGCTGGGACTCATAGCTACAACCATAACAGATTATGATGGAATAATTTCTTTACTCAGAGGGTGGTGAGGCACTGGCACAGCTGCCCAGAGAAGCTGTGGGTGCCCCATCTCTGGAGTCATTCAAGGCAAGGTTGGAGGGGCCCTGGGCAGCCGGATGTGGTAGGGGGCAACCAGCCCATGGCAGGGGGCTTGTAACCAAATAATCTTTAAGGTCCCTTCCAAAATAAGTCATTCCATGATTCTACAATCATGCTCCAGGTAGAGCTTCTTCTTTACCCTCCTTATAAGCAACTACTTTAGTTTTCTCCCAGCCATTACCACACGACTCACCACAATGGAACAAGCAGCATGAAGCTGTGTGTAGTCACCAAAAGTGCTTGGATTTAACTTCTACTTTCTTAGTAACTATTATCTACAATCACAACAACAGCTTAACGTTTTGACTATTTTTGTCACCAGTCAGCTGCAAGAATATAATGGCAGTTTGAGGCTTATCATTATTTCTTGGTTTTGCTCCTCAATACTTAAAACTCTCTGAGAACAAAGAAAAAGAAAAAAAAAAAACAACAACAACCTAGAATTAAGATTGACAATTCATCAGCGACTTAGAGAAGAGACTTCACTGAAACCATCAAACACCAATTTAAAGTTGCATGAGATAAAGCATGAAATTATGACACTCTAGGTAGTTAAGGTAGTTTCGTTTGTACCTTTGGCTCTTCCCCTGGATTGCCTTCACCAGAGCACAACCACCTCCTTAATGGTCAGCGATTTTCAGCCACGGAAAAACTGCAGGAAACTATTTAAACTATTTTGATCAGAGTTGGGACAGCTTCCAGCCATGCAGATGAGAAATTCAGCAGTGTTTAGCAGTGCTTCTCCTACAAGAGCAGAATGAAAGCACCAAAGCACATGGCCGTGGAGCAAGAAAAGCTGGTATGCACAGAGCAGGACAAGGATTTGGTGCCACAAAACTTAGGCTCTAAAGTGTGTAATTCACATAAAACTCAGAAACTAAGCTAAAAAGAAAGTTTGTGTAGAAACTCTTCCCTTTACTGAGATGAACTAATTTGTTTTGGCTGCCTGGTGTATGCTAATTCAATAGGAAGTTATGCAGTCTGTTCTAAGACAGAGATGCATGGATACTAAAAAGGGAAACTGGCCCAGCACAGATTCCCAATAATGTTTGTTATAACAGTCCTCTTCTTTCCTGAGCTATATGCTCCTTTCTGGTTAATTCTGACCCCTATTAGAAAAGGAAGTGCTGTCTTTAAAGGCCTATTAGTTATTTTTCAGCCTCTGTGGCAGTCACAGTAAAGCTATCCGGAATCAAAAGCAAAACACATACTTTCTGTAATGATCTCATACATCTAATATACATTTCACAATTGTGCTATTAAGCCCTTTATTTTCCCCACTGATGATCACTTTCTTTCCAAACATTTAAGTGCTTTTTTTCCCCTTTCATCTTACAAGACGAAAGGAGCTCACTGTCTCCTTGGCAGCATTCTCACAGAGAACTAACCTTTGTTTTTCTAATAATGACCTCAAACCATTATTGGAGTGTAAGTGATCTCCATAATGTATTCTCATCTTCTGGCACTGCCATTTGCAGGGTCAATTACAACGCATCTGATTTCTGGAGATCTTATCTGGCCATTTAAACTAGATTACACCAATCTGGAAAAGGATGTTTCTTCTCTTTCTCCACGTGGAAACGTAAGAAATGATCTGGCACACCATGGCGCTCTTCAAAGAGGCTGGATAAATTTAGGAGCAGATGGATGATACTGCAACTTTCATAGCAAAACAGAGCATAGGTAAGATTAAACTAGCAAATGTCTAAAGAGGAAGTGACTTAACAGTTGGGTCTAAACCACATGAAACTCCAGGTTATCCAAGAGTTTTACTTAAAGGTGTCTGGACCTCCAGAAATCCAAGTTCCAAAAGCATGCACAGCACCTCCTGTTTTCACATGCTATCTCTAAATTGCAGAGCCCAAGTATCAGTTCTGATGATCTTCCTCAGTTATTAAAAGCAAACAATCACATTACTCGTAGTTCTCAAATGCTGACCCTGTTTTTCAGGAACTGTATGATCCATTCTACAAATGAGGGAGCTGAGGAACAGAAACCACATGGGCTGATTCTTCTCAAGTAAATACTCATTTAAAACCCAAGAACTTTACATAATCTAAAAGTACACCCTTTACAGTCCCTTCTGTACTCAACAGAGGAGAATCTCCAACAGATGATTACGTCCCATTCCAAAATATATCGAGGGAAGCATGCTTTGATCATGCTTAAGTCCTTTACACTGACAGTCCCATTCTCCATTTGGCTCTGGGCAAACATCACCTGAGATGCCCAGAGACTGGTGCCACGATGCCCACAAAGGAGCTGCAATGTCAGCCATGGGATATATAGTCCTACTTCAAGGGAAAGTTGAGCTTGACCACCCAGAATTAAACTTCTCTGGCCTCATCTACATGGTTATTGATGACATCTGAGCTATTTCCCAATGGCTCACATGACAGACAAGAGACGGACAATACAGCAGTGCTGTCAGCTTGTTTTGGGGTAACTAACAGTGGTCAGATGAAACACATTGTAATTACATCTCTCAGTCTTACTGAGAGCAATGGAAACCTTGGGGGAGAGGTCTTAACCGAGACGTCTTAACTGTCCTCCTAATGTACAGGACCTGAGAATGCAGAATAATCATATATTCAAATCAAAGCTAGGATGGGGACTTGTAAGACTTCTATACCCATGAATACAGCACATTTCCTGCCTACTTCAAGGACAAATTCAGATTAGTTAATCAGATCATGTAACCAAGGCACATCTCTTAGGATCTGCCTCTTCCAGACTAATAGTGTGGACCCAACCTACAGCCCCCAACCAGAACACTTCTCACAAGCACAATGAGCTGCCACTGAAAGAAGAGACCACAAAGTTCAGAGCTGTCGCATGCACAGCTGAACAGCTCTCATTGTGTATGAGCCCTTCTGTGCCTCTATGAAACTTTAATTGGCTTGTTCTCATCCTGTTGTTAACCATCCAGCCGGTCTTGCGCATGTAACTGTTTTAAATATTTGGACTAAAAATGATGTGTATTTTGTATCCTTGCCCACTCCAAATGGTAGCTTTGAGTTTAAAATAAAGAATTAGAGAGAGATGGGGAGAGAGAGACAACTCAATACAATGGAATACAAATTGTTTTGTAGGAACAATAGATAGGAAAAGCCACCATAAGATAAAAAGATCTCCATCTGAAACCTTACTTTCAATAGCCACCTCTTAAAATTCCACAAGAGTGTTTGCTTGCCTTCTCCCCAGCCTCTTGACATGTGGTTTCATGTCTTAGCTGAAGAATGTTAAGAAATCTTAGCGAACTAGTTTGCCTAGTAACCAGCAAGCTTGAAAACAAACATTTTGGCAGTGATTATTTCAGCATAATTGTATGCAGAAGTTACCAGGCACTTCTGAAACTCATAGATACTTCTGCTAAAAGAATTGCCACACACTTTCTACATGTGCAAGCCTCGGTCCCGTTTATTAAAATCTCAGTTCAAAAATAGTTCCTTTCAGATTTGGTTCATGAGGAATTTCTCCATAGTTTAAGGTGCTGTGTAGAGACTACTGACAAAACAGGTGCAGCATCAGCAAGTCTTTCTTCCCCTAAACCTATCATGTGCCTCTGCTCTGATCTGAAGAAGCATTTTCATGCCACAGAGTTACAATAGAACTGGCAAAAAGACAATTCCCCAAGTGATCTAAGCAATCAGAAGCTTGCATTGGCTTCCATTAAAAGACAGTGTCAGGAGGGAAGACCCTCCAGCATGGCAGACCTACTCCAAATCATCTGAGCCTATTTGAGAATCACAGCAAAAAGGACAGATCTTCCCACTCAGGGAGTGAGTCTGTTCCATGGAAGCCATCAGTCACTGAGATCTCTTTCACATAATCCATAAAAGACATAGACTCCTACTAGTAAGGGGGTGAAGACTGAAGACTTCTGGGTCTGCCTGTGCAAGCTGTGGCTATTGATTGTCACTTGGCTCATCAAAGCTGTGATAAACTGCCCGTGGCTTCAGCTCACAGCCTAACACTTGCCCATGCAGGGCTACACATGCCTCTGTTTTCATCTCTTCTTCTCCAGTGTGCAACAGCACAAAAGAAACCATCTCAGTGCTCCAACCAGTTCACAAACACCAACAAGAGTACACTGTTGCATATGGGTGGCCTTCTGTGTTGGAAAACTTTGGCAGAAACAACCCGACAGCAACTCTGATTTCCTTTACCTGAAGTGTAATCACAGCACATCATGGCCCCATAACACAAAGAGGGGTTTCCTAGGAGATGGCTGCCACACTCCCTTCCTATTTCTAAAAATGAATTTTCTAAGAACTCATTTCCATTGCAGGCTGACATGTTACACACAGACCATGCTCCTCAGTCATTGCGTGGGGCCAGGCATCTCAGCTCAGACCACAGAGCAGGTCCCAGCAACACCAAACCTACCCAGCGAGAAGGATGAGGGTGAGGAAAGGGGAACACAGCTCTGCAAACCTTTCATGAATAAATTTTGTGCTTCTTTGGAAGCTGTTTTGTAATTATAAAGATGAATCAAGAGGAAGAGGAAGAGGTATGTTACCTTCCCAGGTGACACACTCACCAGTGGTTGAAAGTCCTCCTGAGGGATCACACAAGAGCACTGCAGATTGGTGAGAAACAGTGAGATAAAAAGAATCTCTCTCCCATTGCAGTGTAAAGATTATCTGGGAGCCAATTCCCCAAACAGGTTAAAAGATTATTAAAAAAAAAGAAAAAGAAATCTGGACAAATGGTTTTCAGGGGCAATTCTGGTTACCATCCTTGAAAGAGTTTTCCAGGGAAGGGAAGGCTGAACACCTGATCCTGCCAGTACATGCACAAATTGTTCGTTGGGGTCATTTAAGGAACAGATCAAAATGAGACTGCCTGTCCCCAGTATGATCAGATGGGAGATGAACTATGAGCAAATAAGCTTTGAGCCCTTTAAAACATGACTGGTTGAGAGGATATATGCGAAACTGGCAAAGTAGCAGGAAAGGCATGATACTTCCTTGGGGAAAATAGTTTTGCTTTCTGCTATGACTAAGAATCTAATTTGATTCTAAACTTTTTTACGTCTTTGAAACAGAGCCCTTTCCCCATCAAATTGTTTCCATTTCCAAGCAAACAAGAAGTCATTCCAAGCAAACGGAGACTTGAGGATCTAAACTGTGAAGTCACTTATTTGTTCATAAAAAGTCCTTTTTGCATAGAACCAAAGAACCATAGAATGGCTTAGGTTGGAAGGGACCTTAAAGATCATTAAACTCCAACCCCTGCCATGGGCTGGTTGCCACATCCAACCTGGCCTTGAGCACCTCCACGGATGGGACACCCACAGCTTCTCTGGGCAAACCTTTACCTGGTTAAAGGAAGACATGATGAACTCTCAACAGGGTCTGACCAGTCCAAGCTCTTTTTTTCTTTTTTTTTTTTTTTCCCCCAGTAATAGTCATTAAGAGATGCAGTGTAGGAAATGGAGCTCATGTAGCAGAAAAGCCTTCCTCCAGTATATCTCCCAAACTTCCAGCTGTCACCAATCCAAGAAAGTAATCTCTTTTCAAGTGACAGTTGCACTGACCCATAACATATTAGCTACCTAAACTCTACTGCTCTGTATAATTCAGTTTACTGAGCCCATCTACACCTTGAATTTCACAGCCTCCCGTAGACTGAGCTTTGCTGTTTGGGAACAGATTATAGGAGAAAACAGTTCTTCTCATTTGTTCATTTTATATTTGCTGCCAAATACTTTCCCTAACTCCCTGTTAAAGCACACTTTAAAGATGTTAGGCAGCAAACTGCTCTCCCATGTCATGTAGTGGGTGTTTTATCGCAAAAGTACTGAACAGTTTTAAAACCAAGGCTAGAGATCTGTGCTAAAAGCAAAGAAAAGGGTTTGCAGAACAGGATTCCCATTTGCTTTTCAAGGCAAGAAACTTGACATATTGTTGGGCATCCATGAAATAAAACCCAAACTCTTTAGAAAGAAGTGCTATATCTCTGTGTTAAATCTTCAGTGCAGTGTTTTATTTGGAAAGGAGAACTATAAAAATGAGGAAACTTGTTAGCAAGAAGGAAGAAACTCTTAGGAGGCAGAGACAGAGAGTTAACACTTGCAGGAGGCATAAGGGCTGTTTCAAAACATCAACACTCGAAGTTCAGAACAAATCTACACTGTGTAAAAAAAACAACAAAAACACAACTTGAGAAACAGAGAAGACTGATAGACAAAGCATCTGGGCAAGAAGAAATATGAGAAAATCAGAAGCTGTGTCCAAATGAGGAAATAGAACAGATTCTAAGTTCCAGTGGGCATAGTCTAAAAACATCAAAAGGCAGAAAAAAACCTTTTGAACAGTAAGTTGCGAGAGGCAGAAAATTCAGTAAAGACTTTCTTGCACAAATCAGAAGGCAGAATTGTACCAAATGTTGTACTGAGGGACACGGTTTAGCGGGGAAATATTAGTGGTAGGTTGCTGGTTGGACTGGATGATTTTGGAGGTCTTTCCAACCTGGGTGATTCTGTAATTCTGTCACTGGTGGATGAAGGTGCAATCAAATATAAGAAGCATGAAATAACCCCATGACAGTGGCAAAACAAATTACTTTTGGGCTGAATCTGTGCGCACTGCAGAGAGATTTGGGGAGGTTCTTATGCTGGAAACTTTCTTAACAATGTTGGTAGAAGGGGTTATAGTCTGGACTGATCCAACCATTCTAGTGAGACTTATGGGTAACAGTATTGCAGCTCTAACCACAGGAGTAAATTTCTTGATTAAAGCATTAGGGTTACTCAAAAATAAATAATAGTTTATGTGATACAACTTTCAAAAGGCGGTTCAAAGGAACAATTCAGGGAACTCCAGTCAGCAGGTAAGCAAAAGCTATAATGAAGAACATCCCTCTAGAAAAGGACAGAACTACTGAACACCTGGAACAACATGACATACTGAGGAAAAGGACCTTTGAAAAGGCAGTGCAGTGAAGCACTCTGGAGGAGTCAACATATATGCAGGTGAGATCATGTTGATGTACTGCTTATATTTGAAGGAGTGCACCAACATAAGCTCACTGAGCTTATGCTGTTATTGGACAGGAGAAGCTTGTTTCATGGATAAAGAACAGGTGAAAAGACAGAAAAGAGCAATGAATAAATGGCAAATTTATTAAATATTAAGTGTGAAGGATGGCTAAGAAAGCAGTTCATCACCCCCAAAGCTGTGCGTTTTTGTGGGACGTGGAAGAATCAGGGCAGGGAACAGCACTGACTGCAGGTATGAAACAGCTCTGTTACAAGAGATTAGTGAAGGAACTGGATCTCTTCAGCTTCTTCAGGAAGGGACAACTCACTGAATGCTAGAGGCATACTCGCAGCATTATAACAATCACATTATTGTTAAATGCTGACCTATCCTTTCCACCCTTTTCACAAAGGTCACATCCCAAGACTTCGTTACAATATCCTAAGTGAGTTGTAACAATTCTCCTTTGTGTTCCTTCAGTTAGAATAGCCCCAAACTTCAATATTTCTCATGCATTAATCCTTGCAACATCCCTACAGGATCAGGCAGCTCTGTCATTTGGCACAAAATGCATGAGAAGTTGGGCAGAGAGGGAGTAAACCAGACAAACCCCAGGTTCTCTCAGTACAACACCCACTACTTAACTGGTAAAGCATCTTAAATGCTACCAGATGGCAGCAGACCTGTTTTCACCATAAACCACTTAACTCTCCCTTCCTCCTGTATTACAGGCTGCTGTCCCAAAATCGCACCATTCAAAGTATGGGCAAAAGCACAGTTCTTCCCCCAAAGAGCAATCCAATAAAAATCTTGCTGTCTCTACCATCTTGACATGAAAACTTAGAATTTCAGAAGTGTTTCTTGCTTTCTACATCACACATTACTACATCTGCAATAAGCCAGACACACTGTCAACTCACTAAGTCGGACAGTTAAATAAACTTACTTACTGGGTCCCATGCCTGAGAGAGAATTCAGTTTCCTAACTTTAGCAGTGTAAATACACAATGAGTGAGCTGCCATCAGAGGTTTTATAAGGAAGCAAATCTTTTCACTTTGTTGACAAAAGCGTCAGAGTAGCTTTTATTACACTCGAACATTAGCAGGTGTTCATATTTAACTTGTTTTTGCAGGATTTTTTAAGCATGAGATGCATATAGTGATTGAGAATTACTGTTTATTCATTTTTGTGTAATAGGAGAAGCAGCATTTCATCTGCCTCATCCATATTTAATAGCTCCAGGCACAACAACCACGAAAGGTCTACTTTTCTCCCACTAGGGAAAACATTATTATTAGTAGTACTAGTACCATGACTACATCTGTATTCTGAAATTATTCATCCCTAGTGGGCATGGTGGGGATGGTTGGATGGTTGAACTAAATGACCGTAGAGATCTTTTCCAATCTAAATAATTCTATGCTTCTATGAAAGCTACACATTCCCCACTCCAGCTGTTATGAGGAAGGTGGCACAGAAAGGTATCTGCTGACCTTGGATGCCCACTCCTTTCCCCAGGATGAGCTCAATCATGTGCCTTTTCACACTTTTTATTCTTGATGCACATAAAGTGGTGGGGTCAGAAAAAGATTTTGATCCATGTTTCACCCATGCCTAGAGCAGACCCTTGCCTAACATCATTTAGCCCAACCATTGACCCAATCCCCACCATGCACACTAACCACATCCCTCAGTGCCACATCCACCTTTCCTTGAACACCTCCAGGGACGGTGACCCCACCATCTCCCTGGGCAGCCTGTGCCAATGCCTTCTCTCAGAAAGATCAGAACTTATGATGACTTGTTTCCAGCATCTACAATGCCATCCCCATCCCAGCTGACTCCCAGGTGACTCCATGCAATTACATCTCTAATTGTACCACAGTGGTGCTCTCTCTGGGATGGTACGCTGCTGTTTAATTTACAAACGTCAATTTGGAAACATAATGCAGGGAAAAATTACCCACATCAGACAAAGAGCAGTTCTCAGTTATGAATAGGTAAGAAGGTAACAAAAATAATTAAGTACAAAACAAAGAGAGAATGAAGGAATGCAGAAAACCCTTTAATGCAACCTTTCCAAATGTTTCACACAATTGATTTTCAACCATTTAAATGGAAGGGAATGGGTAGCTAAGTGGCAGGTGTAATATCAGACAGGACATCACAGAGACTTTTCCTGTCTGGGAACTTATTTAATATTTCAGTCTCAATTAACAAATAGAATTAAGTTGACATTTAAAAATCTAAACAAAACACTTCAAGTGAAGCTCTTTAAAAAGCTTCTCTAAAAGCTATTTTTAACTCTATGAACCTGTTCATTCTTTGCATTTGTAATAATACTTCCAAGCAAAACAAAACAAAAAAACAATAAAATTGAGACTTGTTGATTTTTACCCCAGAGCACCAGCTTGGGATATGGGAAAGAAGCTACAGGGTGCATCCTTGGTTCTGGCAGTAGAGCCCCACGAGCTATCATCGCTTGTCAGCTATGAAAATCCCAGACTGCATTTGTAATAATTTCACTGCACAAATGCCATCAACAAAAACAACAAAATTCTCATCAGATTTAAAGCTTTGTTTTGTCCAGTGTCTCTCTATACACAATGAGTAATTCTGCTAGGTGCTCACCCATATACTGTAAAGCACCAATGGAAACAACCCAGTGTGCATTTGCCCTCCAAAAAAAACCAAAACCATAGTGCTGCTGACACATACTCAGTCAAATAGTTAAATTGAGCAGAGCAGAGCAAGAGAAACAAGGCAGGTGGGAGCATCTTCTGTTTTGCCCATCTACTGTGGAAAATATCCAGTGCTGCCTATGAGAAGAGGAGCCACTACTCTGGGCCAAATCAAAGGGCAGTCCAGGAAATATCCCCTGGCTCTTAACAAGCGTTAGCATTAAAGAAAAAAAAAATAAAATGAAAGAAAATATGTAAAGACCCTTCACCTGATTCACTCTCCTGGTTTCCCACAGTCATCCAAGCAATCTGCTATGTCTCTGCAGAGATAAGCAATGCAAGAGAGTAGGCCTTTTCTCCCTGGTAACTAGTGATAAAACAAGAGGTAATGGCCTCAAGTTTTACTAGGGGAGGTTCAGGAAGGATATTAGGAAACATTTCTTCTCATAAAGAGCATTGGAAGGCATTGGCTCAGGCTGCCCAGGAAGGTGGTGGAGTCACCATCCCTAGAGATGTTCAAGGGCAAATGTAGCTCTGAAAAACATGCTTAGTGGGCATGGTGGTGATGGATCCATGGTTGAACTAGGTGACCTGAGTGGTCTTTGACAACCTTAATGATTCTAAGAGCAGGCTTCAGCTGGTGTCAGCTGCAGCCTGTTGACGTTATGGGCTTGTTCTATTTTCTATCCATTTTCTATCCCCTTCTGCTCTCTCACAAGTTTTCTGATCCCCAATATATAAGATATCCATTGAGAAGGTGGGTTTAGTTCAGCTAGGGCTGTGCCATGCTATGGCATTGGCTTGTGTCTACATCAGAGGAATTGTAAGAGCATCACCACAGGGCTATGACAGAGAACGGTAGACCTAGGAAAGCTTCTTCCTGGCATGTTACATAGATACTGGCTTGTTCCTTCAAGATGGACCATTCTATTCTTTGAAAACCTTTGGGTTGATCTAATCCCTACTAACATACTGCTTTACATTGTGTCAGGGGACATAGTGTAGAACATGCTTTCACCACAGATGATTGACTTGGCTGACTCCATTGCTTCAAGTTCTGCCAGGTTTTCATAGAATCATAAAATGGCTTAGGTTGGGAGGGACATTAACAATCATTGAGCTCCAACACCCTGCCATGGGCAGAGCTGCCAACTACTAGATCATTTTTGTCTGTGTGCAAGCAGTGCCAGTGTGCATGCTGGAAAGCTTGTTTTCCATTTGTGGTCACACCAAAACAGTCTTCTCATTGATGTCACCTTATGATCAGTGAATCCAACTTCAGGCCCAAGCTCTGGATTCCAACATAAGCAAGAGGCTCATTAATTATCTAGGATGAGAAGCTCCAGCATGAATTGAAAGTCCTTCCATGGAGGCAGGACTTGAGAGACCAGCCAACATCTTAACCACCCTCTAAAACTGCCCAAGTGTGGGACACAAAAGCACACTGAAGGTGGAAGCTGACCACAGAAGAGGGTTAAAATCAGATGATCTTTCAGAACCCTTCCAACCCAAACCATTATGTGGTTCTACGATTTTCCCTGCATCAAAGGCTCAGGGCAAAGTTCCTAATTTCATCTGCTTCTGAGGAGCCAAGTTCAAGTTCCCACACTGATTCTTGCTGTGAAGAGAAGACATTTCTCATTTTTTTCATCCCCTTTCTGTGTGTGATTAGAGATGGGCCCAGGAGACCAGGGTCTGCTGGTGAGAATTTCCCCTTTGATCAACTGAGAGAACTGTGAGAGTTTGTGCTTAAAGCCTTGCAGTCCAGCACATCCTCATTAGAGATAATCCTAAAATTCGTGGTTTGAATGAAAATGTGAGCTTTTCAAGTGCTTGGAAAGAGAACATGGGAATTTCTTGTTTTAGTAACATTATTTAACCTGTCATATCTCATACCAACAACTGAGGTCAGGTTCTGCCTTTTTTCCCCTTATTTCCAGATGAAGAAAGTAGAAAGAGTAGTTTTAAAAAAGAGACAAAGCCTCCAGTAGAACATAGGTCAAATTCAGTTTGTTGCCTATGTTTCCCATGGGAAAATTTGTGAAAGAAAATTTAAAGTAAATCCAAGAGGCAAATCTAATGATCTCTACGTGATTCATTTTTTTTCTGGCTATTTACAAGGCATAATTTCCTCATACAGAAGGAGAAAGAGAGATCATACATCTCTGTGTTCCATACATCCATCAGTAAGGAATGTTTCATCAACTTTACTCATTTTCAGGCTCTCTTCCCTGATCTTTCTCCCTTTTATTGTATGGTTAGACTGCAGTGCCTCTCAATGCAGAGCTGCAGAGTTGACTCACTACAGCTCCTTTTTCTGCTCCCCAGTCTCAATGAATTATTTAAAAGGGCACTGCTAAGTTGGAGGGAAGATATCTTCAAAAATAAAATACTTTTTCTTTTCTAAGTTCCAAATGGCACCTTAAACTATATATTTCAGAGGGGGGAATGATCGAATTTGTAAGGGACTCAGGCCAGACAACCTGAATTCATCATCAGCTTCTAGACAACTTCACTCTGCTTCTCATGCACTTGCAGTAATGACATTGCCAAGTCTCATATATTTATCCTCACAATATCTTTGGGTATTTGTAGTCTTTTTTGTTTGTTTGCTTGTTTGTTTTGCAAAATCCGAGCTTGTAAAGATGTGAGTAATGCTGTGGCTTAGCTTTCATTTTTATTTTGTTTTCTTTTGGTATCTGTTGGCCTTCATAGTTACGGGGAAATGTTTGACCACATAGCTCAAATAAATCCTAAAGGCTCAAAACAAAGAATGCTATTGCATTTTTTTTTACATAATCTTGTTATTTTTATGAAGATTTTTGGACAATAGACTCAAATTTGACTTGTCTAGAGGGTTAGCATTAGCATCCAATTTTTTTCCATGATGCAGCTCCTTACAGTCAAAACATAAGTACAAAACGTCCACCGCTTATGATTTGTCTCCTTTTCCTTTCCTTTTCACCCTGGGCTTCAGGAGATACCATCTGTCAAAGCAGTGCAAACAACAATAGTAAGACTTTTCCTAACTGATCGCAGCCTTAAGCCATGTGTGTCCATTACCAGAGCATCTAGATGATACCAGGTAAGAAAAAATACATGAAATCTAACACAGTGTGTACAGCAGTAAGTTCTCAGCAATTCTGTGCTATAAAATGAGCAAACCCACAGTACTGATATTCAATTCATTATCAATATTTGAAGAGCTTATTGAAATTCAAAGGCTTGGAAAAAGGTGGGGGTTCTGCCACCATCACTAATGCATTGGTGGGAAGAAAGATGCTTAATATGCATCTAGGCACTGTGCACTGGCAAAGACAAAGCTTTTTCTAAAAGCTAACATGGATTGGTCAATATATCTATGTAAAACTCTTGTAAGAATGTGTGTGGTTAAAAGTACCTGACTTGAATTGAAACAAAAAAGACAGAAAGATAGAAAGACAGAAAGACGGACAAGTGGAAGGAAGGGAGGGAGGGAGGGAGGGAGGGAGGGAGGGAGGGAAGGAAACCAACTCAGAACACACTGTTAGAATTTCTGTTGAAATCTTGTTATAGAATCCAGCAGTGCATCACCTCTCCAACAGAGCAATTCTCACAAGATGTGGGGATTTAAAAAAAAAAAAAAAAAAAAGAACACTGTTCTATCAACTTACCTCCAGGGCATCTTTACACAAAGATTTTGATTCACCTTTCAGCTTGAAATATTGTTTTCAATACCTTACTGAAAGGTAAGGATATTAAATATACATTGTAGTGCAGTTAATTCCAAAATTGTTCCACAGTGCATGGTGGGCAATACCCAGGATGACATCCAAGTACTGCTTGCGCCAGACTTGACCCTGGCTGTGTAAGCAGGGCTAAACATCAATCACACAGAACAGAAATTATTTTCTTCATTTCTACTGCAAAATTGATGCAGTAGAGAACAATCAACAAACACACACACACAAAAATCTTCATCCAGGTTCTGTCTGCACCGACTTGAGAAAGTTTAAGCAATAATGTGGGCTCTGGGGGTGGGAATAAGAAGAGGAGAGGAGAGAAGCTGTGTATTTCAAAAAGCTTTGTTTCTTGGAAATATGAATTTCAAATTCAGTTGATAAGCGAACAGAAAACTCACTGAAATCATTCGTGGAAACCTGATGCCAGTGCTACCCAAATGCCCCTGCTGGAAGAAATCACAGATCAACTGAGGTTCTCTCACAAAGCTTAGTGAGAAAACATACCTCCTATGAGGACTAATCAAATGGTGATCAACCAAAATGAGGGCTCTAACAGAACCAGCACTCAAGCATTTCAGACCTCAGAATAACGCTTTGTCCCTCTGTGAGATGCTTTAGTATCAACAATATGGCAGAAAGGTTGAAGATACAACAGGAGGTTATTTCTTCCAAGATGTGGTTCACAGAGCAAACTGCAGATTTTATTCAGTTAAGGCAATTAATCCCTGGAATTAATGTGAACCTACCACTGGGCTTTGGGGATGCTTGCCTCTCCAATGGGAGGAAGCAGCCTTCAGAAACAGACCTAGGGTTACAGAGTGGTTCAAGTTGGGAAGTATCATCTAGTCCAACAACCATAATAAAGTAACCTGCTAGGACAGGTTGTCCAAAATCATTTCCAGCTGGATTCTGAATGTCTTCATGGATGGAGACTTTCCAAGGCCTCTGGGCAACCTGTTCCAATGTTTGACTACCCTCACAGTAAAAAATGTTCAACACCTTCAGAATGACAAAACAGTTGTTTTTTCCATGGAATTTACATCAGTCCTCCCTGTCACATGGACTAGACCAGCATGAACAAAATGATCTTTTCCGTAAAACTGGAGGAGTAAATAAAGTCTGCACTGAAGTCAGGGTCAAAATACTGACTTTGAAAGACCAAGATTTTCACCCAGTTCATATACCTTTAATTAATGTACACAAATATGCAGTTGGTCCATTTGTTCACATCACTGGTCACAATTCATAGAATCATAGAATGGCTTGGGTTGGAATGGACCTCAAGAATCATCATGTTCCAACCCCTCTGCCACAGGCAGATTTGCCAACTGCTAGATCAAGTACTAGATCAGATTGCCCAGGGCTCCACATCCAACCTGGCCTTAAATACCTACAGGGACAGGGCATCCACAACCTCTCTGGGCTTTTTGTCCT
This sequence comes from Perdix hodgsoniae, assembly GCA_035772895.1. Taxonomy (NCBI): domain Eukaryota; kingdom Metazoa; phylum Chordata; class Aves; order Galliformes; family Phasianidae; genus Perdix; species Perdix hodgsoniae. The sequence goes on from JAPSGF010000006.1 coordinate 27,334,528, forward strand.
CTTAATTAGAATTTTATGAGAACCATAGAACGACAGGTTGGAAGGGACTATAAATATCATCCCACTCCAACTCCCTTGCCATGGGCTGCTTGCCACCCTCCAGATTAGGTAGTTCAGGGCCCCATCCAACCTGGCCTTGAACAACTCCAGGGAAAGGGTATTCACAGCTTCTCTGGGCAGTTAGTAATTTGGCATAACACAAGATGCATAGTTTGTTAAAAAACAGAAAACACCAACCAATCAACCAAGCCAACAAACAAACACATCTTCTCTAGAATGAGTATCTGTCTTTTCTTGTCCTGTCTTTCTACATATTCCTTTACCGTCTGTTGCCTGGTCTTATTATACCTGGTCCTGTTTAATTGCAAGATCTGTACAATATAAGGATCTTCAATTTGATTTTTATGCAGAATAGAATGTGAACTAAAGTCACTCACAAATTACAGAGGAAAACATACGAACATTAAGCACTTGAAAAATGGGTAGGCATACAAAATAAAATGATTTGTTAGAGAATGATTGGCTACTGACTGGATAAATCCTGTCATTGTTCAAGTTAATAAAACAAATCTCTTGACAGGTGTTAAGATCATTTTTAGCAACATTACAAAGGCGTCACTACAGCTCGTGTTATTAAAAGCTTGATTAGTTATGAGAACAGGCTTATAGGTCTAAATCAAAGCTGCTAACTGAAGCTGGGGCATAATTGATGTTAGTAACTAGAATAAAAAACCCTTTAATTCCAAAGAAAACTATAAAGGATGAGGGCACACAGGCTAGAAACCAATATAATAAAAATGACTCTCGTGTGCTTTCTGGCCTAGCTGAAACTATGACCCTTTCTATGCAAAGAGGATCCCCTGGCATATGCTCCAGTTGCAGAGAGGTGGGACTGGTGCTGCTGTTCCCCATCAGCCAGGTTAGCACAGCTGGCTCTGAGCCTGCTCCTACCTTGTTGCACTTGTGGAGTAAATCACAGATGTTTTAATGCATTTATTCTGCAACTTCTGGGTACAGCACTCTTGTATTCTGGGGAAGTAAGAGCTACGTTTTCTAGGTGCTATGGCAGCAGAAATAAAATAGCACGTAATAAAACAGGCAACAAGAAGAAGAAGGAAATTAATAAGAAACAAGTGTTCCCTGAACTACAGGCAGCACACAGAGGAGTACTGTGCATCATTTAGAAGCTGATTCTCTTTGCTTTATTTATGAGTGAACCTTATTTTCTTCTTCTCAGACATTTAGATTTCTCCCCTTGGAGAATCCACTCTTGAAATGAAGTTTCACTTTCCATGGTTCTTAGGAACAGCCACAGATGTGAACACCAAGCAGAAGCCTGGTCCTGGGCATGCCCATGGATGGAGATAAAGGGGTTGTGGCCAGGTTTGTATATTGGTTTATATTCATTTGCCCCACTCGGAATAGATGAGCTGTGGTGCTTGTTTTGGAAAAATCATGAACCAGTGAGACATTTCAGAAGTATTTTTTTACAATGCAGGACTCCATCTGAAGCTTATTGGACAGTATAAACCCACACTCTAGCAGCTACGCACAAAAGTCTAACCTGTTGGACCATCTAGCCCTTCATGTGGCTGAGAGCACAAACTGGCTCCAGTTACTTTTAGAAGCCGTGACACCTACATTAATCCCTCCTTTCTGTGAAGATGCATTACTCTAAAACACAAATGGAAAAACGTGCTGATGTAACTTGAATTTGTACTGCGTGATATAATTAGTTACTTCTCAGTAAATGTTAAAAGATTTGGAGAACCACAAGTTTGTTCAGCTGTCAAAGGGAAACCACTGCTTCCTGTTACATCTCCAAAAATTACAGCAGCTAGCATTACTTCCTAAACCCATTTGCTATGATTTAAATAGACAGATTAAATAATTAAGCAGAATTAGTAATAACATTAAATCTGAGCAGAATAAGGAACTACATGTGCTCTTCGCAGGTCATGTCTGCCCTGATCTCAAGATATCCACAACATCCAAAATCCATATGTAGGAGCACATGCAATGTATCTTGAGATATATTTCTCATATATTTTCATATATGGGAGAAAAAAAAGTGAAAAAAAGGATGAGAGAGCCTATAAGTAACAGGCTAAAGAGGAGGCACAGGCAAACAGCTTACATTTGTGATGCATCACATGGTGATGCACACAGGAATGAGATTTTGGATATGGAATTGCCATATTCTCAGGCAAATTGTAGAAAGCAACCACTAAATAAAAAAAAACAGCAATATGTATGCAATGCCCCAAACTAGCAGATAAGGAATTGAAATGATCAACCCCACTGGTTTGTGTACATCCCATTTCATAAACAGGAAGAGACAGCTGTACTTAGGTTTCATCAACCCACTGAAATATCATACATATGATTCCTCCAGAATAATGAAAGTTCATTCTTCTTACAAAATACACCATATGTTTCAGAATTCACTTGTAATGAAATAACTAGGAAGGAAGAAATACAAGCATGAGTGCGACTGCAAGAGACAGGATGAAGGAAAAGAAAGAAGCTACAAATGATGAACCTTAAACAAAGCAAACAGATTCAGGAAACGGGGCTCATTCTGGGGAACACCATCTAGGTAAATGAACAGAACAGACAGAAAATCAGAACGCCAGAAAGACAAAACACAAAATACTCCATTTTCCAGTGTGTGGGAACATCTCAGCATGGCTAAAAAAAGCGATGCACTCATTAACAAATATAGATATACAGGCCACAGAGAGCAGGTTCTCAGATCTCCTGCACAGCAGTTCATCAGACCTCCCTCCTGAATCAACCCCATACTTTAAAAAAACATGTTTTTCAGGGCATGCTTAATCAGGGCATTAATTATTTACTTTGTGTCCAGTGATGAATGATCACGTCAGAATTGGTTTTCTGCTTCCTGTCTGGAGTTGTCCAGCTTCAGCATCATATTAAGCTGCCTGGAAGATGTGCCTCCTAGACTGAAGAATCCTCTTCTATTTGTTGCACACCTCTGAAAAACTCTCGTGGAGCTCTCCAGACCTCACAGACCTCAACTTGGACAAAGCATACAAGGAGGTGGGGACATGTCCTCCTGGAGGTGGTAGCTTTGCCCCACAGACTCCCATTGTCTGAAATAAATTCAGTTAACAATCATGACTCTTTCATTCACATATGAATAAATGCAAACTGATGTCCTACCACAACATAGCCAAACAGATCAGGAATCAAAAGATTTCATAACTATATATTGAAGATAAAGGGGAAAGCATCTATTGAAGTACTTGGTCAAGCTCAAAACCAATTAATGCAGTCTACCTACAGTCTTACACAACATCAAAATTCAAAAAAGAGCTATTATAAGCAGACAGATCTAGAGTAAAATTAATACTATTGTTCTCCCATCCTGATTACAGAATGAGTACAGTCTACTGAAAGTCCAGAAAAACCTTGAAGTAATCACGATAATAATACAATTTCAGCAGATCACTTTAAGAATGGCTCATCAAATCAGTACAATAAATAAATGCATTCAATAGTTGCACAAATCATTTGCTTAAAAAACAAAACAAAACAAACAAACAAAACAAAAAAACACCCTGTTTTAAAGGGCAGTGAGAGAAACTGTTCAAGTAAAAAATACTTCTTGTCAACATCCATAGAAATCTAACTTCATAAGCTGGTCTTCTTTCAGTGTAACTTTACATGTCAGAAATTAGACTGTTGGCTGCCCAAAAGAGCAGAAAGGAATTCTGCAAGCTTGTTTCATTGGTGTTGTTTTTCTAATGTGTGTGTATACATATTTATGTTGATCATAGGATCATAGGCTTTGGATCATAGAAGCTTTTGATATATGCGTATAGAACAGCAGAGCTAGTTCTTGCAAAATTCAGTCATACTCACATTTGCACTTGGTTGCACAGATGAGTTGTGACTTTCCAGATTTGTAAAAATTATGTTTACTTTAACGAGAGAGATTCAATCACTTCTTTTTCACAAAAGCATAAAACGTAAAGGCTGTAATTAAGCAAAATCACTCCTCACCCATTTGACAATATATTTGTTACCAGGAGTTGGTAGGTAGCATGATTCCCACCTAGGCACATTCTCTCATCTGAACCTAGGAAACTGCCCAAGTGCAAGCAACAAACCAGGTACACAAGAAAAAACATCTCTCTTTAACTTCTGCCTCAGTTCTTCCATTTGGAACGCAGGACACTCAATGAAGACTATTTTAATTGGACTCCAGTAGAAATGAAAACTATTACTATTATTACTATTAACTCGCTTTAAACACTTTTTCGTTGTCTGCCTTTATCATTTGTCTGGTTTTGGATCTACTGTTTTTGTTGAAGGGTTGATTATAGTATGATTGAAGCAAGTATATTAATCTTACATTATGTCTAATTGTATTAACTTCAGATGTATCCCATAAGTATAATTTATGTTTTAACTTCAGATGTATCCCATAAGTATAATTTATGTTTTAAAAGATGTATAAGACTCTCTTCTGTTGTCTCCTTTAATAAGATTTGGTCTCGGAGACTTTTTTCTTTTTAATTAATGTACTTAGTGCTCTGTGTGAATTTTCTCCTAGGAACTCTCCACTGGAACCCTTTATGTCAACAATAACGAAGCATTAAATCAATAAAACACTACATAAAATGTAAAACATTAAATAAAATCATAATGATCAGTAATTTGACTTTCTCTCATGTTTCTTTCCCCTTACAGTTCAACATGGTTTTTGAAAGAAGGCAAATATTATTCTGTTTAATTGATGGAAAAACAGAGGCGTAGATAGACCAAACATCCCATGTGAATACAGAGTCTACACCAAATCCTAAATATAACAGGGACAGTGAGTCCTGTTTCCTATGCACAGGGAAAGTAGTCAACCTGACCAGTGCTTGTGCTCGAACTGCTGCAGCTACAACTGTCATAAAGGAGTAACAAAGCAACAGAAGACTGATGGCTCAAAGCTACGTTCCACGAGGAAATGCCCTAGCTTTGCCTAAATACAGGAACAGGAATAGGGAGGTAATTGTCCCCCTGTACTCTGCACTGGTGAGGCCGCACCTCGAGTATTGTGTTCAGTTTTGGGCCCCTCATTGCAAGAAAGACATTGAGAACGTGTTCAGAGGAGGGCTACGAAGCTGGTGAGTGGCCTGGAGCACAGGCCTTATGAGGAGCGGCTGAAGGAGCTGGGATTGTTCAGCCTGGAGAAGAGGAGGCTCAGGGGAGACCTTATAGCACTCTATAACTTCCTGAAGGGAGGTTGTGGTGAGCTAGGGGTCAGCCTTTTCTCTCGTGTAGACAGTGATAGAACTAGAGGCAATGGTTTCAAACTGCGCCAGGGGAGATTCAGGCTGGACATTAGGAAATATTACTTCTCGGAAAGGGTGGTCAGGCATTGGAATGCACTGCCCAAGGAGGTGGTGGAGTCACCGAACATGGATGTGTTCAAGAGACGTTTGGATGTTGTGTTGAGGGATAGGATTTAGCTGGGGAGTATTGGTGATGGTTGGACTGGATGATCTTTTAGGTCTTTTCCAACCTTGATGATTCTGTGAAATTAGATAGCTCTCCATCTTTCCCTTTCCTGGGTGTTAAAACAGACCTTAAGTTTTCACAAGTGCCCACTTAAAAACTCACTTTTATTTCTGCTTGTACAGTGCTTAGCACAGTGGGATCACAGGAGTGAAGACTGGTTCATGCCTGAGGTAATGGGGCTGCAGGATAAAAGTAATAATATATACATACCAATTTCACCTTTTTAGCCCCTATCATCCACAGCACGTTATTTCTTGAAGCTGTTCAATAGCTGTTAATAAGTGACAGACTCTTCAAGCCATTAAAATTATATAACTTTCAAATCTGACAGATTGAAGTATTGTTCTTCCCACCACCCTATTACTTTTAGTAACTACTTCCAAGCCAACTGCCTATGTGGGCACAGTCACAGATCAGTTCAGTTAAATAATTCTTCCAATACACTCCTTCAGAAATACTAACTCATCAAGACTTATCAGGGGAACACTTTTCGGTGGCGAATTTATGAGATCCTGGATGGATTTATGGAGACTGCAGACTTCAGATCTTCTCACACTCTCCCATCAGAGACATTTCATGGATAATGTTTAGAACATAACAGAGCTCAAGTATTTCCAACAGGATGGAGAAAACGTTTCCAGTATGGCACAGCAATATCAGATCTCAATGTCATCAAGCAGATCTAAAATTCACTTCACCTTGTGTAGATGGTACAGATTACAAAGTGGCTTTAATAGCTCAAGATACTGTTGGCATCAACAAAAAGCAACATAGCCATTGAACAAGCATAAGGGAGATGCTGACAGCTCCAAGAGGAACAGCTCTATTTCACAACCCTTATCTCACCATAATTAATTTTGAAGCAAGCTATCATTCTCCCTAACACTTCTGTACAACTCCCAGCTCAGATAATGCAACCTCGGGAGCCTACCAAGGGAAAGAGTTAAATAAGCTCTCCTGGGTCAAATTCCTCATAAGATGTGATTTGATTACATGGGAAAGATGCCCTGGTCTGTTTAAAAAAAAAAGCCTGTCTAGAGTTGTTCTAGCTGTTCCAATTCCAGTTTCTAAGTAGATCCTGCCAAATCAACATAAAGCCAACTTCGATGTCTTTACTCAGCATTAGTAAACAGACTAGTAGCAAAACAAACTGACAACTCCAATCAATCCTGTCTTAACATCAATTTTCACATAGGATTCTGTTTCAGTCTGCTTTCAAAATGAATGTGGCTTAACTTTTATAATTCTATGTGTTTTAAAATATGGAAGGAAACTCTGAAGTCTCACTGTAAGCCTTAGACCATATTCACCACATTGCTAACATTATGTTTTTCCAATTTACCATAACTTGGCTGATGAATTGAGTGGGTATGCCAGATTCTTCAGGGACACAATTCCTATAAATTCATGTGCTTTTACCTACTATGTTATTCATTCCACTGCCTTTGTCTCTCTGTCAAGCCTGTTGTGGCCCCCAGCAGTGATCAGTCTGTTTCAGGAGCTCCAAAATAGCATAAGGTCACTTTTTAATTTAAATGCTATTGGTGCTGCTTCTTTTCATAGTGTATGAATAGTTATTTCCAAGCTTGCAATGACGAAAGTTGGTGGAAGGAAGAAAAAAACAGGAAGATAGGTAACAGCACAACTCAGAATGCTCACGTGCTACATAAGATATGCACAAGCCCTGGTTCCACCACAGCTCCGACCACTCATCTTCCCAAGTCAGACCCTGTTACAGACCTGGTTACCCAAAACTGGAAGCACTCACTGCTGCCAATTTTCATGGAAAATCCAGGTGCTTGATTTAAGCCTGGTCTTTCTTTCACATGCACAGAAAACCAGAAACACAAATCAGAAGAAGTCCCAGCAATTCATATTCAGCTTTGAAGAAGATACCAATGTTTCTCCATTACCAATAATCGGAATATGATAAAAACATGAAGAATGGCTGCGGGAGCTGGGAAAAAGGTGTCTCCTTTTCTTTTCTTTCCTACCAAGCAGTATCTTGTATGGTAGAGACAGAATTGACAAGGAGATAAATAATCATCTAAAGCTTTAAAAATTTTAGACCTCCTGTTTTAAAAAGCAGCATCTACAGTTACAGGAGCTGTGTATCAAAAAGCACTTATTGTCCATGGAAAAGTGAAAAAAAACAACAGTGTTAACCTGGTGTCTGATGATCCTTTTATATTTTCTACATTCCTACACATCAAACAAGTGCGAGCATGAACATCCAGCTTCCTGAAGTCATTATCTTAAACAGATTGTGCTCTGTCAGAATTAGCAAAGCGCTCAGGGATGAGCACAGCCAAGTCCCCAAAAATATCACAGATACAAGGGACATATGGGGCAAAGCCTTCTTTTTGCACATAAATAAATACAAAGGAAAAAAAAAAAGTATGGTTTACATCCCTTTTTTTTCATCTTCTTTAAATAACCATGAACCAGAGAATAGAATTCAAATGTATATATATCCTCTCGTAAATAAATAAAAGTCAGTGTGTTCTTTTGCAAGATCTGGACTATGGAATTGCTTTCTTGGCCAACTTTCAGGCCTTATCAGTTTGGCAGAACCCTCTGATATACTTGGGACATGTGCTCCAGCTGAAATATGCCATGGGATGCTGATAGTTCACTCAGTCCCAGCGTGTAAAGCATTCTCCATGCCTCTGACACTCTACCAATGCCATCCTGTTGATGACAGACGTCTGTCCTGTTGCCCTGGTTAAAAAAAAAGTCCCATCTTGTAACACACCTCATTGGTACACTCGCTGGGAAAACTGAACCATCAAGATTCACTGTGTTCATTTGGGAAAAAAAAAATCTACAAAAAATAGCTGTGTGCATTTCTGTTAGATAATACTAGAGTTAGGAAATAGCACGGAGTAAAGAACAAGAGAGCGGTCTGAAGAACTGAGACCTATGACTTAGTTCTGATTCTGTTTTGCTGAATGATGCTGACCCTGCTGGCTGTTCCCCCATCTGCAGAACATGCATAAGTGAACAGTTTCCTTCAGAAACCCTTTGGAGATCAGGAAATGAAAAGAATTGGATAAAAGCTGTGCTGTTATTGAACTTTTCTGTTTTCCTTGATCTGAAATACTTTTCATTCACAAGTCATTACGTGATTTGACTTGGAGGGGAGAACTGCCTGAGCCTGTCTGCAGGATATAGCCCAAAGGTACAATATCAGATATCAGCTTGTAAAAGAAAAAGTGGTTTCTGAGGGGATGTAAGTACAACAGAGAGATGTACTTTGTTAACACAAAATGCAGTAATATGCCTCTGACTTGCAGCTGAGAGTCTGCTGTAAATGATCACAGTATAACCAGGAAGGCTATGCTCAGCATGGATCTTTTTTCCTCCCTCTTTCAAAAACTAAAACGTCATGCAGGGCCTCTTCGCACTGGAACTGGTGGATGCTCCATGCTTAGGAAGAACATTGCCTTAAGCTGGAAATCATCATGCTGGGAAGTGAAGGATGGTCTTGTAGTTGAAAGACTCCACATCCCATTGGGTTACAGTCCCAGCAAGACCTCAGCAGTTTACCTTTAACCTGATATTCAAAGCTCTCTGGGACACTTTCACAGCTATTTACAACACTTGATCTCCATTTCATGTATCCCTCCATGCACTCCTTTAATTTGGGTTCAATTTGCAAGCAATACATACAAGCCTGCATGAGCATTAACAACTCCTGAATAAAAATATTTCCTGTTTGCTGTATTTCTGTCAAGTACATCTATTTACGTTGTCCCTAGAAAGATGAAGAGTAATAGTAAGATACTAAATAATATGATTCATTTTCCTGTTATTAAATATAATTAAATGTAGGGCTAGCCAAAAAGGGAAATGAATGCAACTATGAAATTAATCAGCAAAGCTTCTGAAGTAAATGGATAGATAATTGCACATCAGCACTAACCCAAGCTTAGGAATACCTTCCACAAAACTTTGTATGAAGAAACAGATACTTCTTGATAATTTTTCTCATTTTTAAACATTTCAACTATATCTAAAGAATAAAAATGCTGGACTTTGAATGAACTTTTCTGGGAAAAAAAGAAAAACAAAACAATCCAACCTAAAAACTGAGCTTTAGAAACCATTCATCATTTTTATTACCCAGCAGTGAAACAGTTTACCACCCTGAAGGGCTCTATGCCACTGAGACAAAATTATCCTTAATATAACCCCAAATGGGAAACCAAACTCTGCAGAAACAAATTATGCTACATTCTTCTCCCTGCACAACCCCACATAAGTAGATTTCCCATTGGGGATTACGTTTGGACACGGGCACGGGGGACTGGCTGCCACGAGAGCAGCACATGCAAACCCCATCAGCACCTCCTGGCACGCAAAAAGAGACACCAGAGCCTGGATTACTGCAGATGCTGATGCAGGTTTGATACGGCTGTGGCCATTAGACATCAGCTTGCTGCCTCCCGCTCTCTGCACAAAATGCCATTCTGGTGACATCCACCTCTGCAGACCTCTGCTAGCACAGGGGGGATTGAAAGCAGAGAAATGCCAGAGCACAGGGCTCCTGAGCACACAGCTGCTATTTATCATCAGTCCTAGCTGTCCCAGGGCTTTCCACATCCATGCAAAGGAGGCAAGATTGGCAATTAAAAGTACAGGTCTTTGAGACTGCTGCAAGCCAAAAACATTTTTTTTTCTTTTTTTTTTCTTTTTTTTTTCTTTCTTTTTTCTGACAAAAACTTGTGGCTAGGGCAGACCTGGGCTCTGCTTTCTTCTTAAAAGCCACATCTCAGAGCTGACGATCCCCACATGCAGGACCCACATCTCCCTGTCGTGCCAAAACTCCCTGTGGCTTTATTGCTGTTCTTTGTTCCCATCAGTCTTTCCCTTTAAAAGCATCATTTCCCATCGCTGCAATATCTCAGTCCCAAAACAAAATTACAATAACTCTGATTACTAATGACAAGGCCCATGAGCAGGCTGGTTTCTTCGATCCTTCCCTTGAGGAAGAAAGCTCAGCTGAAGCCAAAAGCACAGCCCCAAACAAAACCCTCACACATCTCTGAGCCTTGCACTGGAAGCACACAGGCTGACTAAGATGGTGGAAAGAGAAGCTTTTCCCTGGACTTCACACAAGACAGCTATTCAGACCCAACAGTGACATTCAGGTAAACCAACAGGGAAGTGAGTCTTACTTTGAGGCTATTATTGCTAAACAAAGGTTATCTGCTGCAAGTTAGACATGCTGTGCAAGGAGCAAGGTTACAGCAAGATTTGCATCCCTGTAATCAGACCCCATCTGCCTCACCTACAGTAGGAGTGGGACCATGCCAGTTGCTATAAAGGTGGTTCAAAAGCATGCAACCCAGCCCTGGTCTCACCAGTATGACTGAAGGGTCACCTACAGGCAGGTACTCCTGCAAGGAGAGCTTGCTCCATCACTGATGATGGGGAGCTTTCAATTGGGTACCACAAATCCAGTCCCATTATTGCTCCTCCAAGAAAGCACCAGCCAGTTCCTAGAGACTGAAGCCATTCAAGGTCAAAAATTATAGAACCAGAGAATTACAGAAGCATTAAGGTTGTAAAAGGCCACTAACATTGTCTAGTCCAACAATCAACCCACCATGCCAAGCCCATTACCCATGTCCCTTAGTGCCACATCTACACATCTCTTGAATGCCTCCAGGGATGGCGACTCCATCACCTAGAAGAACTAGAAGAAACTCCATAGAGCAGTATTAGACACATCCAATCTCAGCTGGTACAACAGCAGCTGCAGAAAAGTTGAGATCTGAAGCCAAACTTTTTTCTAGGTCCCAGCTTTTGGGGGCTGATCCAACACAACAGTGTCCTCTAATCACACCCAGAAACATAGGACTTTCACGGAGTGGCTCCATCCAGGAACCAGAGTACAGAGCGCCCCTCAATCCTGCTCAGGATTCATCTGTCTCAGCCAGGAACTGCCACATTCTTGGAGTCCAAGCACTCACATTGCAAGGCCAGTTAAATAAAAACAATATGGATTAGAAAGTGAAAATATTCTGGTGTGACAAGACACACAAACAGCAAACGCTGTCCTATGTTTATAAATATACAGACTATCAACAGAAAGAGATAGTTAGACATCTATAATAAAATAATATACTTCCAAATACTCATCAGCAAAGCAATCATATAGAACACAGACTTGGAAGATTATTTAAATCATTTCAAAATATTACTCTGCATTGTATCAAAGCCTTCATCCATCTTTCCACTCTCTATCCTGTTATGGGCTTTTCCATGTGGGGATTTTTGGCTACTCCAAACTCATTTTCCACACAGTCAGCTTCCAAGTTCTTTTCCCAGAGAAGATTTTCTGGTTGGAAGTGATTTCTTGAGCACCTCCAGCCCAAGCAGCATATCTCCTTTGCTCTCTCATGCCCTGCAAATTGTAAAACTGGGACTACCGACTACTCTACAAGAAGCCAAGCTCTGGCACTGCAATAGCTCTCTGCATCCATGGGTCATAATCTGTGTGACTAGAACAAAATCATAGAATCATTAAGGCTGGAAAAGACTGCTAATTATCATCCAGTCTAACTGCCAGCGCATCTCCACCAAGCCCACTTACCCACATCCCCCAGTGCCACACCTACCCTGTTCCTGGACACGTCCAGGGACTCTTATGATGACAGTGCTGCCATGGGAGTGAACCTGTCTCAAAAACAATATCTGTAGGCTTCCAGATCATTCCTAAAGGATAGCACAGGGAGAGAAGGAAAAGACAGATGCAAGTGGGCAGTTTACAACAGTTGGTGGTCAGCCATAGGTTTTGTTCATAGGTTTTGTTGGAATGGAGAATATGAGGGATGCCTAATTGCCATGAAATAGATGCAGTGGGGCTCAGGTTAAGGCTCGGGAGAGATGGATTTGCTCCACACCATTCTCCTGCTCTGTTGTCTCAGGAAGGAAGAAGTAGTTCTCAGTTACTCAAATGAATATTGACAAAGTTGTGAAATCCTGAACCTTAAAAGATCAGAAGCCAAGCAGTGAATAGAAAGATCTCAGTATTATTTGCCCATACTTGTGATTTGAGTTTTCCTGAAGAGTTCTGTGTTAACTAAAAATCATTCTTTCTTCCCCTTCCTCTCCAGTAAAAGCAATCCCCAAGGGAGGAAGTGAGAACTCTGAGGTTTGCAGTCATTGGCACTTCACAGTGAAGCTGCACAGACAGAATGAGCATCAGAAGAGACATTTAGAGGTGATTCTTACCAAGCATTGAAATCTCTTTTTAAAATAACCCAGAAAGACTTTTCTGGGACACTTTCCCTAAACAAGGCCCTGTTCTTGCTATCTGAAGCTCTGCACTTAAAAATCACCGTTCACCCAGAGCACTTCCCAAACATTTAGTGCTTAAAGTACAAGACAAGTGGAATAGGGGTGACTAAATATCAGAGCAATCAAAGAAACACAGTCTAACCTTTTATATCACCTCAAATGTCACCTGAACCCACAGTTTCTGGCAAAAAATTTATCACACCACAGGGCATGCCTGGAGGAGCCACCAGCTCAGCTGTCCTAAAACTGCGCCCCTTGACTTCAGCATTAGGCTGTGTGGGATTGATATAAGAGACTACCTCAAGATAAATCTTATGAAGGGCTGCAGACCACTGGAAATACTCAGAAAAATTACAGGTTCAGAATGAGTGGCTGCCCAGAGAGGCTGGGCAGTCTGCAGCCTCTAACTGGAGCAAGCCTTGAAGCAAACCGTTCTGACCTCAGATTTGATCCTGGTGCAAACAGGAGGCTGGATGAGAGATGAGGGCTCTTCCCACCTGTGCTGCTCATGATAATAGCATAGAGGTTGAAATGTGG
>JAPSGF010000006.1:27348310-27525454 GCA_035772895.1 Perdix hodgsoniae
ATCTGCTCAGCACATATTTTATTCTTTCAAGTCCCACATTTCTGTGTTGACAATATTTTCTAAACAACTGACACTACTCCTTCCCCACTAAAAGGTAACAACTGAGTGCCAAAAATGATCTGCCTGTGCAAATGCTATGTATCTTTTCTTCCCCCCATCCTCCTCCTTCTCTGTTCAAATATTTCTTCATCAGGCTTCAGCACAGAAAGCTGGAAGTGTGCCATGCTGCCCTTCTAATACTTCATAGAGTACTGCATTTACTTGCAATTATATTCTCCCAGTAAAAAATAGGCTGTTTCAATAAATCTTCCTTCACTGAAATATTCTGTTCTAGCTAGCTGTTTACTGTAGAATTTTTGTAATGTTATTCTCTCTTGCAGTGTGAGCACTGTTGTTTTCGTAATACATTAAAAATGCATATTCCTCCTGCAGAAATACCTTCACAATCTGCTCACCTTTCATTTTCTCCATATTTTACTGCAAACAGATGTCACTGAAGGTAGCTGATAGACAGACTGCCCCATACACTGACCTAGCAACTAGAATGAGTGTCTGAAGACAATCCTTCACACTTCTCCAGAGAAAATACAATTCTTTTGGGCTGAACACCAGCAGCTCAGCTACACTGTCTCAACCCTGAGCTGGGGAATTTTAGCTTTAAAGATACTCACATTTGGAGGCTGAAAATTAAATATGTTGATAGTATGTATGCATACTCCTAGATTTGCACTCTGAGAGTCCAGCTTTGAAAGGATTCATCCAGACATCAGTTAAAAAAGTGCATTTTCATGAACAAAAGCCATAGGTGGGCAAATGGAAGGTAACACAAGGACTTGTTTGCTTCATACTCAATAATTCAACTAAGTCTTTTGGCAAGCTAGAGGAGCAGACAATTTCAAAATTGCCCTCTGAAGGTAAGTTTTTAAAAACACAGAAGTAACAGGACTTCATTAAGCCCTTTGTCATGTTTCCCTACAAAATCTCTTCAAATTGGAAAGAGATGGATTTAGCAAGTGAACCATTTGATGGGCAAGGGACTGGTTGCAAGACTCCCAGAGAGTGGTAGTCAATGGACCAATGTCCAGGTGGAGATCAGTGGAGACACTCAGGGTCAGGCTGGATGGGGCTCTGAGCTACCTGATCTAGCTGTAGACATCCCTATTCATTGCAGGGGAATTGGACTAGACGACCTTGAACATCCCTTCCAAATCAAATGACTCTACGATTCTACATTCACTGAATAACAATTTTATTTGCACTATCCCTCCTCCTCCCCAGAAACCCCACAGCACATTTTCTTTTAGCAGGAGCTGAGAAATGAAATGTGCCTGCTGACCACTGGGATTTCAGTCAGACCCTTCCCAGTCACAGAGCACATTGAGACACTTTTGCTGCCAGGGTGTGCCCCCATGAAAAATGTTTTTACTTCATTACAAAGTCTTAGTATGAGAAGGGTTCGTGCTAAGTCATGCAAAGTTGTTAATGCAACATTATTACGTCCCCTTTCTAGTTGCCTCTCTTCAAAGTTTCCCTCATTTCTGGCTTAATCTTAAGTAACATACAAATTAAAATCTTTAAAAATCCTTTCTAGTGCTTCTTGTTTTCTCCATTTTCATTGTCCAGTTCTTCCCAGTCTTCCCTACATGGGAGCCATTTCTGCTTTATGAATTGATTCTCTTTGTCCCTAAAGCTTTCTCTTGGCATTAAGAAAATCCAGACCCCAACATCCTGTGACAACCAACTAGGATAAAACATACTGCTTTGCAGTATGGACTGTACAGGGAACGTGCTCCCTATCCAAGAGGAGATGAAAGGCTGAAACATGGCTCAAATCACACTACAGACACAAATCTTGTTCTCAATTTGGCTCTTCTAGAGCATTTTCCTGTGGATCACAAAATCATTTTATAACAAAAAGACTGGCTTTAGATGCAATTAGTTGGTAACCAATCACTGATTTCAATTTCCTGACGTGCAAGATCAATTCTGGGAACAGCATTCGGGGTTTACTAATGCTGCCTTAGATCTTACTGCCTTCTTAAAAGCAGAGACCTCCTTGGAAACAAAATAATAAGCTTAATCATAAGGTTCCTCTGTGTTGTGATAAAGGAAAAGGCACTTCTCAGGAAAATCTTGGGGTTAATTCGTTACATAGATCTTCTCTGTTATGTTTTCTTTGGCAAAGGATCAGTGAGCTCATTAATTTCTATATCTAACTAAGTTTCCGTTTGAAAGTATTATAAAGCAGAAACAACCAGATGCTCATGCCAAAAAGTAAACATCAAAGAGAATGATAACATAAATGGTCCCCTTTCAAATTGATTCAGATGCAACAGATCACAAAAGACAATTTTAAAACCAAATGCTCTTAAAATAAAAGATGGAGACCTCCTTACACTCTGCTTCAAGTAAGTATTTAAGCTAATGAGACCTAGGAAATCAATGAGCAGATATTGAATTGCTTTCTAGCCAGGCTTTGGACAGATTCTGGTAAACAAACACAAACCTAAAAATAAATTAGTGGGGGAAAGCTTTCAGGAAATTACACGTTTATAACCAGAAAGGGGGAAAAAAAGGTGCTCAAAAAAAGCGTGGAAAAAAGCATTGTAAAGGTTATCCGTGTGAAGAGATTGAATTATTATTATTATTATTATTATTATTATTATTATTATTATTATTATTATTATTATTATTACTATTACTATTACTATTATTATTAACATACTGGACAATTAGCTATGTTTGGATCAGGTTGGATATTAAGAAAAAAATTCTTCTCAGGAAGAGTACTGAGGCATTGGCACAGACTTCCCAGGGAGGTGGTAGAGTCACTGTCCCTGCAGGAGTTCAAGAAAAGGGTGGATGTGACACTGAGGCACAAGATTAGTGGGCATGTTGGGGATGGGTTGGCAGCTGAACTAGATGATTTCAGTGGTCTTTTCCAACCTGGCTGTCCTCCACCAGCTCAGGCTGCCCAGGCCCCATCCAACCTGGCCTTGAACACCTCCAGGGATGGGACACCCACAGCTTCTCTGGGCAGCTGTGCCAGTGCCTCACCACCCTCTGAATAAACAAATGCATCCTAACACTTAACCTAAATACCCTTTCTTTTAGCTTAAAGCAGCACTGTTCACTTAAGCTTTTGTCCATATATTTGCAACAAAGCAAAAATCTTTCTGCTGGTGTTTCCAGACATCCATCACAATTCATGAGCACTTGATAGTGACAGTGACACAGATCAGAATTTATCTCATGAAAAAAGCTATGTCAGAGAAGTTTTTCATCTAATTTGAAAAGAGATGAGGTAACTTGCAGCAAGAAATTCCATGCTTTTGGTTCACATCCTGGGAAAATCCTATATGCAACAGTCCTGATTTCTGGGAGGGATTCCTCGCAGCAAATACAGCGATGGAAGTGGATGATGCATTCAACCAGGAGGGAAGAAGCAGAGGCTCCAGGAGTGGCCCCAATTCCTGCACTTTCAGAAGGCACTGGCCAGGATAAAATGGCCCCTTCTGTGCCCTTCTGCTTTTCCTCCAAGCAGAAGTAACTTGTTTTCTACGCTTCATTTGATGCCAGAGATCAGTTTGTCTCCAAACTGCTTCTCTTCTGGCCAGACTTGCTGTTCTGGTCTTTAATAAACTACTGTTTTGCAGGCAGTTTTGGAGAATCAGATAGAGAACAAAGAGGCTACCAAAGCAACAATAAAAATGCAGATGGAGAAAACATTATAATGAATAATATTAGATTGGCCCTAAATTCAGAATTGGTGTCTCCACAGCTTGTAAAAAGTCCATTACTGTGTGGTTATTTCCAAGCTGTGAGGCATTCAGTGTAACCCTTTCCATGACAAAATAAACATCCTCAGAAAACAGCTACTTTAAGACCAAGAATTTCCAGTCGCAGCAGGGAAATCTTTCAAATAAAAAGCTGCTGCAGTGTTAGCAGACATTTATTTTGTTAAAATGTGTTATTTTGTTAAAACGTGTTGGAAGGGCAGATCAGTACATGTAACCCAAATGCATACTACTGTAACTTAGAAAAGGGAATCAGGTGGTTTCACAAGGAGATGGAAGTGTATTAGTTTCCCAGTTCCTCAACTGTTCCTCAGTTGGGCTTCTAGGAGACACACCAATACTGGAAACACAAGAAGTTGGTGCTGTCACTGCCAAGTTTTACTTCCAACTTTGTTTTTTCATAGAACTACATGCAATTTAATTGCATCAGCCCAAATATGCCCTTCATTGAATCATTAAAAATATTTTTATATCAAAGCCATTTGTGTGATGGATGAGCCACCAGCAAACGCAAAATCAACACACACCTGAGCTGACTGTGCCATGGAGATCCAACCCCATGCCATCCCTACAGCTGAAACATTTACCAGGGCATAGGATGGGGCA
Organism: Perdix hodgsoniae; assembly: GCA_035772895.1. Classification (NCBI taxonomy): domain Eukaryota; kingdom Metazoa; phylum Chordata; class Aves; order Galliformes; family Phasianidae; genus Perdix; species Perdix hodgsoniae. The sequence goes on from JAPSGF010000006.1 coordinate 27,352,714, forward strand.
GCTCACACAGCCACTGTCAGAATCCCCAACTTTACATTTCAGAAATGATTTCCAAAACAGAAGGATAAGAATCCTAGAATCATTGTAGTTGAAAGGGACATTCAAGTTTATCTAGTCCAACTCCCCTGCAATGAACAAGGACACCTACAACTAGGCAGGGTACTCAAAGCCCCATCCAGACTGACCTTGAGTGCCTCCAGGGATGGGGCATCCATCATCTCTCTGGACAACCTGCTCCATTGCCTCACCACTCTTATCATAAAAAACTTCTTCCTTATATCCAATCTTAATCTCCTCTATTTTAGTTTGAGACCAATTCCCCTTATACTGTCACAACAGACCCTGCTGATCCCCTTCTTTCTTACAGCCCTCCAGCTTTACATACTGAAAAGCTTGGCCACACACTGTTTCTTAAAAAAAAAAAAAAAAAAAAAAAAAAAAAAAAAAAAAAAAAAAAAAAAGAACAAATCTTCAAGAAAGTTAAATGAAAAAAATTAAAAAAAAAAAAAGAAAGAGTAACAGGACAAATTGTTTGCAGGACACAAGCCCGGTCTTATTGCGTGATTTTTGTTTTGGCAGCTGCATGTCCCAGGGATGCCTATTTAGAGACAGATTTTACTTAAAGCTTCTGTGTTGAGTGAAGAAGAAACAGGAACAAAAACATGTCTCATGGACACATACTGATTTAGAAACCCAGAGGAAGCGAGCCTCTTTGTGCAGCTCCCAAGCTTGTGTTTTTTGATTTTGATTTCTTTTCAGGATTGGATTCATCATTTATCGTTTTAACTAAAGAAACATAATAAACACAGTGTTGTGTTCTTTTTTTCAAGCAAGCAGTAAAACAAATGTCAAAACTGTAAAACACTGAAAATATAAGCAAAGAGATCTTAGGTCGGGATCAGATAACTCTGGGTTTGCAATTTTCTGGGTGAAAGCTACATCATACAGGCAATATCCCAACATATCCCTGTGGCCATACACCATACAAGCTCCACTGAGGCAGTGTCCTCACCTGGGTGGATGGCAGTCACGCCTATTTACCAGTGGCACCAGCTCTTCATTCAGGACATCTCTGTCATAGGGCCTGTTTCACTACCTCATATCCTCAGCTTCTTCATTGCAATCACCAGGGTCTGTGATGGCCATAAGTGGGTGATACCATCCAGTGAGAAAGACACTGTGGTAACAAAAATCTAGATATGAAGTTGCCATTGTTCTAAGTGGATGTGTCACCCAACTTTAGATCTGCAGTTACTGGGGCTAAGGACAGACAAGGATCACAGAATGACAGGATCATAGAATGGCTTGGTTGAGACATCACAGATCACCTAGTTCCAAACCCATGCCACAGTCAGGGTTGCCAAGCACTATATCAGTACTAGGTCAGGCTGCCCAGGGCCCCATCCAGCCTGGCCATGAATACCTCCAAGGATGAGGCATCCACAACCTCTCTGGGCAACCTGTTCCAGCACCTCACCACGCTCTCAGTTCTGTTCATTCAGACCTATGAAGAGGTCTGCCAACCAGAAAGGCCATGCACTGCAGCTCTGCCCCACCACACTGTCCACTGATACTTCTGGTCCCTCACCAAACTGACCTTTAAGTCCTCTCCTCAGAGACACCAGTCACAAAAGCCAAGAGGCTATAGTGAGTCACCAAACCAGTAAAAACCTCTACCAACAAGAAAACATCATCAACAGTGACATAAACCTGCATCCTTCAATTAGTTATGAACACAGACAGCCTTACTGCACTCAGTAGAAGTGTTTCTGGGCAGAAAATGATTTCTTGAAGCACGACTCACCAAAACGCAGGATGTGGACTTTGCACACCCAGTGAGTGTTTTGAAGATCAAAGCAGCAGTGAAGCAGAGGGAGTCTGAGCCATACGTTGTTTGCTTCATATACACTTATGTAGAATTATGTAATGTCATTAAGTGGTGTAATTATGGAATCCAACCATGCATTTTTGTGGTTGAAGTGAAAGTATGCTTAATAGTGCAATCACATCTAAAAAAGAAATCCTATGACTAGTTACATCCATGGAGTGGCAAGTATGAAAATCTTTATAGACTAATATTAAGAATGAATTATTTGCCTGATAGTTTTCTTTCTTATTCAAGACACAGCAGTGTAAAAGATAATAGGCAGATCTCACATCTTTCTGTGCCTTCCATGATGCCAGGATTATCACCAACAACTAGCCCATAAACAGCAAAAACCTTCCAAGTAACAAAAAAATACATCTTGCCTTCATGCCATGCAGAAACATTCTCACTTCACCCCAGATTTGATGATACTATGATTCAAATAAGAAAGGATACAGCCCTGTTGGAGTGTAAAGACTATGATCAACCATCATGGTGCTGCACAAACGAGTTAATAGGTGACTCAGGGATGGGGTCTTTAGCCATGCCCCAAGTATCTGCTGTCTGTTTAAGTTTCCTATTTGGCTGAGGTTGTTGGAAGCCGCATGGTAAAATAGGTGAAGACCCTGGCAAATGCTTACTCAAGGCCAAAGGCCAACTGGACTGGCCAGCGCTATATGGCTACCAAACCCTATCAAACTGGCTACCAAACATCTGTCAAAGGAGAATGATCTTGGCTGGTGAATGAGACCTATAGTCATACCAGAGGCCGTGTTACCTAAACCCAACTTCTGCCAAGTGCCCAGACTTCCCTACCATGACTTTTAAACCAAAATGAGGAGAAACTGGCTCCAGGCCACCTCTCCCTGCCAACTTCTCCCATCCCACGCTGCTCATTAACTGGAGACAGACACAGATTTGGCTTTAGCTTACCCAGATGCCATCTTCTCCAGCCCCATCAGTGAAACGCTGTAAAAGGCAGAACTACCCAAAATTTTGGTCTGCAGCCAAGGAAGCGTTAAACATTCCTCCAAGCCATTACTGACTCACATGTATTATTTCAAAAGCACTGTGGTGCCCTGAGATTTAAGTGCAACGGTCTCACTTCATCCCGGACAGAGAGAATGGCTTCAGTAGCACCTTATTCCTTGATCCAGTTCCTCTCCCTTTGGCTCGTTTTTCTCCACTTTCTTCTTTCATCCTCCTATTATAGTAATAGTGAAGTGCAACCAACATTTGTCTTTTTTCCAGACAGCCTTTAAGAGAGAAAAAGTCTCTGTAAGGTGAACACTTGCTGTCCCTGGCTCCAGCCCCACACACTGACACTCCTCTCTGTGGGCAGAGATCTGCTGCAGCTGTTAAGCTGAAATCCACTGGGTTGTACCAGGAAACGCTTTTTGTGTTGCTAACACGACTTCAGAAAAGTTCATAAAGTTGGGATTCTTTAATGCTGAGCAAGAACACTGAGTGGTTTTCTCTTAGTATTTTGCTAGCTAGCCCCACCTCTTCCCCTCAAGAGCTTTAATGTCCCCTCAGTTAGTTGGGAAATGTGAATAAACTCCTCTGGAAATAGGAACAGATCCAACTGAGATCAGGACGCTCTGCACCTTGTTGTGCTACAGCTTCATTAAGCTGAAGCCAGGTCAGGCAGCCATCACAAGACCAGGACAGTCTACACAGGAGGGCAGGACACAAATGCTCTGGTGTGCAAAACAAGACTGGGTTTGGGAGCCAAAAGTGAGAGACATAAAAATGAGGGAAACATTTCAAAACAATTTCTTTTCTCATCATTTTCACTACTGATTTCTATCACAAGTAAATGCATGACCTTGATGTGAAGATACATCTTTTACCAAACTCAAATAAACGTTTTGAGGTTTAACTGTTTGGAGCCTACAATGTGTTCAGAGACTTTAAAATAATGAAGTTTCAAACCTTTGGAAAGAAAGCACCTTGTTAAATGTATTTGTGTTTGAACCACAGAATCATTAAGATCGGAAAAGACCACTAAGATCATCTAATCCAACCATTGACCCATCCCCACTATGCCCATCATGCCCATGTCCCTCCGTGCCACATCTGCCCTTTTCTTGAACACTTCCAGGAACAGTGACTCCACTCCATCCCAGGGCAGTTTGTTCCAGTGCTTCACCTCTCTTCATGAGCAGAATTTTTTCTTCATATCCAACCTGAAAACACTAGCCATATATCTCTTCACATTATTTTTGAAACAACACGAAGAGATAAAGCAGGTGGACAAGAGCATACATGACAAATATTTCAAAGCACTCAGCTGAGGATGACTGGAGGGTTAAGTTATCAAATGAACAGGTTGCATTTCCAAAATGTGAAAATTCAATTTGTGGGTACTGAAGTCCAGGCAAGTCTGGTTCATTCCATTCCCTAGTGCTTAGATGCTAGGAAATGTCTTTAAGAGCCTGTCCAGAAAACATCTGTTTATTTCAGAGCCATTTTAACCACAAGAGTTTATTTCTCCAGTTTGAGAGCAAATTAACAACAAACTGACTCCACAGAGATGCTCAGGGCTTCACTAAGAGCCTCCCCCATTTGACCTCCAGTATTGTTTCCATAGGCACATTTTAGCAAGTATGAAGCAGGATGCAGTGAGGGCTTGTTCAGTGAGCAGAAAACTTCCACGTTGGGTATAGGAAGGCCTCTGAACTTATAAAAAAATACAGAGGTAAATTTAGCTCATGTCTCTGTTCCATGCCAAGCTCCAAGGTCTCAGCTTACAGTGAGCTGCATCCCTAAGAGGCAGGAGCCCAAGAATGGCCAAAATGTGCAGGAGTGTTGGGGGAGCAGCTGACAGCTCCTGGCAATCTCTGCAGAGCGAGCTGGAAAGACTGCTGATGGGGTGTCAATAAAATGCTGTGACATTGAGCAGCACGCTGGTGTACAGAGTGGCAGCTGGAGGCCAGCCTGAGGGTAAAGGCTCGAGGAGTAGTGATCAAAACAAGACAGAAACACAGCATCCTTCAGCTACGTGAAGTTTCCAAGGAAGCAAGGAATGCCAGGTCTGTGTTAAATAGCTGGTAAAAACCCAATAGCTGTGCTCACACAGGACTGAGCATGCCCTTTCAGCTCACAAGAAGGGCTCCTTCATATCTCCTGGCCCATCCAGCCTCTAGTCCACAGCAAGTGGTTCACAACACCCCACTAAGATATGCTTGTTTCCAACGTTATCTGTGACTCCCATCTGCTCCCTACAGCCCTAAACCAACCAGCACTGTCACAAGCCCAGCCCCACAACATAACAGGGAGAACCAACAGCAAATAAGTCTATTCATATCCTGGGCTTGTCAGTGATCATCAAATAATTTGGGCTCAGAGGAAACCCTGGATGTCTCCAGTCTAGCCAACTATGCAAAGCACATCCAACTAGATCTCACAGCTCAGGGTTCTGTGCAGCCATATTCTGCATATAGCCAAAGTGGACATCCTCCAGCCACAATGACAACCTCCACAAAGGCTAAGAACTCTCATGGCAAAAAGTTTTATTGCACTTACTTGGAATTTTCCATCTCTGTGTGCTCCCAAGACAGCAAAAATGTCCACCCTGAGACATCTCTTCTCCAGGCTGAACAAACCTAGTCTTCTCAGCCTCTCCTGTGATGGGCTCCAGTCAGTGTATCGCTTTGGTGGCCCTCAATGTCTTTGAGTTAATCAGTGTTTTATGGAGACAAAAGCATCTGGGAAGCCTCAAACTGGTGTTTTCTTAGGGCAATAGTGAGGAATGTTACAGCCATGTGCACTCATGCTTCCTCCCATGATTAAACCAATCAGATAAAGCCTGAAAACACAGTGCAATAAAAGATACCCATTACTCAGAAAGAAAGACTTCAGAGAGAGCCACCTGTGGCTACAAAGCTGCCTTCTCTTACTAAAATTCAGAGCAGCTGTAGCATGTCTTTAAAGCCTGTGTCGGCTGCCAGTGACAATTCAAACAACAGGTTAGGCAATGCGAGGACTCGCTGAAGACATGATGAAAGTCGATGCTGCTCTCCAGAAACTAACGTGTCTTTTGCTACACAAATGATAAAGGGATGCCATTATTTGGAATGAATATTTTTTTGGAGCTTGGTGATTAGCACAAGTAATTATTTGGCGTTATCGGCTGTTTTATTACAGTGAGCTTGAGCGTGGTGGTTGTTCATATAGGGAGAATGAAGGGTGAGACAACTGTGCTGTGCATCATGTAATTACCACGGCAGGGCTAGGCCAGCTCTGTTGATGAAAAGCTCTGCATGAATTCCAAAATATGCTCAGTCAGTGTTTACTTATTACTTGCATCACTGCAGTCTTTCTTAATCGTTAGAAGAAAAAGAACAACCACGAGAATAATCCACAACATCCACTTACTATTTTATGTATGGCCATTAATTTGATCTGAATGTTCACCCCTTTTTTATTTCTTTCCATTTCCTATAAACAAGCATAACTAAACAGGCTGAATACTAGAGGAGTATTTGGCTCAAAAGTTATACTGGGGGCAATGGAAATGTTCAGAAAACAAAAGATCATATTCATTCTAGGAGTAAATTTCATTGGAACTTGTTATGCTTAGACATATGACCCAGGTCCTTGATTTTGAGACCATATGCAAGGATCATTGCAGGGCTGAACACAGGACTTCTTGCATGTGCAAAGGCAGCAGGAATAGGTACTTTGTTCTCCCTTTTGCTATTATTTTCTTTGGCTAACTGTTTGTTTCACTGGACTGGTTATTAATATGCAGTTTCCTTGCCATAGGCATCCCACCCTGCCCATTTCTCCTCCAAAGCTACTATAAAAGGATTTAATTTAGAACACAGTCTTGAGCCCTATGTAATGATCCAAAGATTTTAGGGGACAGAAGTCTAACAAAGCTCAAAGGATTTTATTCAATGGAACACTGACTTCCAGAGCAAGGCTGACTTAACAACATGCTGTCCTCAATCACTTGTACCCATCCCATTGATCTCTCTTCCAGACTGATGCAGAGATAGTGACAGCCACTACCATTCTCTGCTACAGAGATTTGGCTCTTTTTCAAGAGTGTCTGCACTATTAGTTCTGCCTTGTTGCATCAGCCAAAAAAGTAGCCATCAAATACATGTTTGCTGACTTCTCTGTGCATTCTTTGTAATCTACATAACTGACCTTCTATTCCTTTCCCTGGGATTTCTCTGCTCTTGTTTTGTTTTCCATCCTTTCCTAAGGAAGAGCAACTGTGTGCTATTTATTTCCCTGCTGTAATTATCAGCCTGTTGTAAATTACTGGCATGGGGCTAACCCATTGCTAAACCTCCATTTAAAACCCAAGGATGCTCCTAATTTGCCTAACCCTCTGAGTAGGAGTAAATTTTACTTTCTTAAACCCATGTTGTGTTGTAAAAGTCCTTTATCTGTTTCGCCTAATGTAAAACTAAAGAGTTTCACCGTGTGCTTTGTTCTTTTTCTACAAGATATGTCATCATGAAGTCCTGTGTAATTAATAAACTCTGATCCTCAGTTAATGTAAGAGTGCATAGCTTTATATGTGAACGCTCCACCAGTCTGGTTTTGGCAATCAGTTTGCTTCTGCAAGCTGCAATCTCTGTGATACTGTCACAGCTCATAAATACAAGAGACGAGACTTCTTGTTGACCCACACGTTGCGACATGTCACTAGTGCGCTGTGCCACTGCTGCTCCCATTACTTTGATGTATATTTTTCATTATTTCATAAATAACACAAAAATTATACAGAATCGGAGGCGTCAGGGAAATCAATCTCTTCCAGAGAATCATCACAGTTAAAAAATTCAATAAATCTTTAATCCACTCAGACACTGTATTTAAAAAAAAAAAAAAAATGCAGCAAGAATCAATTTAAAGAGAAGGCAGAATAACATATTCCGAGTGGCCAACATCTTATGCTGCAATAATATTCTCCTTAATACATTTGGACAAATGTTTTTCAGAAGACAGATGATGTCTAAATGTTCTTTCTGGATAATTCCTTGTGTGCTTTCAATTTTCTGGAGATAATTAGTCATTGTAACAGCAGCATTTAGACTTTTAAACACACATTTTTTCACTAAAAAAATAATTCAGTCAGGCTGGTAATGTGATAACCCTTCTCTGATTAATTAAATTTTCAGCGTGAGGTACTCTATAAAAGCACACCCAGAGACACAGTGTAACACCAAGCACTCTTGTAGATAATGCTCTGTCTTTGCAGATTTACATTCTATTATTAAGGCTGCTGCACGCTGTCTGTGATTCCTGAGCTAAAATTTTCAACTTTGCATTATGAGAAACCTACATTCAGACTTTATATATACACAAATCCCAGTCATCAATGTGCCCATCTCCAGAAACAGATTTGACCTTCCTAATCCATTTTAACAAGCCAGGAATCAAACAAAGAGTGTATCTAACCTGATCAACAAAAAACACAATATCAGACTGTATTCCACTGCTTAATATAAAAGACAATTCAGGAACTCCTGAGAATTCAGCTGGAATGAAGGCTTTCATCAACTTGCTAAGTTGATGAAGTTCATCAACAAGCAGCATAGCTTGGGGTAATCCATCTATGGAAACGTGGAAAGGTTTGGGTTGGAAGGGATGCAGCCTAAACTATATGCATGTTGGCTCCTATTCAATTTTTCACCCACCAGTACCCTGACGTTCTTCTCTGGAGAGCTGCTCTCAGTCCATTCATCACCCAGTCTGTAGCAAGAGTGAGGACTACCCAGACCCACGTGCAGGATCTTGTTGTATTTCATGAGATTCACGCGGTTCCTCTCCTCAAGCCCATCAAGGTTCCTCTGGATGGTATCCCTTACCTTTAGGGCACCAACAGCACTACTCAGCTTGGTTTCATCCATGAACACAGTGAAGGTGCACTCTCTCCCAGTTTCTATGTCATTGATAAATTTATTTAATATAGTAGTGCCTTGAGGGATGCCATTCATTAATGGATTCCATTCAGTCATTTATCTATTGACAGTAGCTCATAGCTCACTGAATGCAGCCATCTAGCCAGTTCCTTATCCATCTAACAGTTCACCCAATTCAAAGGCAAGAATGTTGCTGAGGGCTGCATTAAAGGCCATACAGAAGTTCGGGTAGATGACATCAGTTGCTCTTTCCTTGCCCATTGATGTGGTCTAAGTATAGTTTAATGCTGCCTGATTTTACAGAGTTCCTGTTCATGAAGTCTACAGAACACGTGTCTATAATTGTTTTGGGTCAATGTTATAGTATTATGTACAGAGACCTATTGGTTCTATTAGTTTCAACAGGCACATGGCAGAGTCTGATCCTGATTAACCACTGGGTATTGAGGGCTTAGGTTCACAGATTATCTGGTGCTGCATCAAGGCTCACAGCATTTGGAAGCTAAATTGTCTTCACACCTTTCTAACCTCAGCATCCATCATACAAAACTGTTTTCTAGCTGGAATTGTGAGCTTTTATGAAACAACTTTGCACCTTCCATCGGGAATCTTCAGATACACTAATTCATTCAAGCTGATAATACTCCTGTGAGATAAGTGATGTTGTAATCCCCATTTTATTAGCACAGAAATAGAGGCAATGAACAGTCATATTTCTGGGAGAAGAGAATGCAAGGAATTATTGTGAGAAATAGCAATAAATCTAACATCTTTTGACAACCAATCTGTGCCTTCAACCTTAATAAAGTCTACCATGCAGCCAAAAGAAAGGAGACTGGTTTCATTCTGATAACTCCTGCTGGTTTCATGTGATGGAGCTGCAGGACCATGTTTATTTTGTACCCACACAATATGCAAACTTGATTGCTCAGCCTCCTGCAACATGCCAATGCTAAAGAGCATCTCCTGCCAACTGCAACTGGCATGTTATTGCTATTAATCATCCATATATGCCACCAGAACAAGATGGAGTATTCTGTTTATATAAAGTATCACACTGCAAATTCCCCATTTTTTTCTGGAGCTGACCATCTATTCTGAACTATACTTACACAGTGTCTAGTCTGTTTGTTTGTTTTTCTGGTGAACAATTAGATTATACCTCTCATTGCCCTATTCATTAGAAGTATGTGGCAGGGAGTCTGCAGTTTTTTCGCTGCTGCAAACAAATACTTCTATTAGAAAAGCTGTACACACAAAAAAAAAAAGACTGAGACGTGAAACAGCAAGGAAAGATTACACCACCAAGTAATTCACTGCTGAGATCCTGTCTTAGCACCCTTATCAGTGCTCAGACAACAGGATAGGAGAATGCTGTACAGAGAGCATGGCTATTTAGTTCAAATGGTGAAGAAACTCCACTGTTTTACCTTTGAATTGAAACTACAAAGCCCGAGGTCAGTTAGTCCTTACCTTAAGAGCTTGGCCACACTGTTGCTGTGAAAACAAACAACCAAACAAAAAACACAGCACACAAGTATACCCCAAATGAGGTTGCTCCAGGAGCAGTTTAGCTACACCACCTTGTTTGGGTGCCCAACCCTGTAAACAAACCAGCCTGGTGTGCTGGTGAGACCAACAGCTCTGCGCCACTCAGGTCTGTGGTGCAGACAAGCCCTTGAAGCGTATGACTTATCAGCGCCCACAGGAATGGTTTTACAATAAAGGCACTGCTCCCTTCTTGTCCGCCCACCTGCCGGAGTCTACAGAGCCCCCAGGTGCATCGGTGTTCTTGTGTGAAGACCTTAATGAAGGGAAAATCTCTGCACCAAAGAGGAATATTCCTGGTCAGCTTCCAAAGCAAACCCAGCACTTGCAACTTGCTCTCACAACACCAAGGTTTGGTTCTCTTTCAATACAGTTGTTATGCCAAAAGAGACACTTGCAGGCAGAAAGCAACTCATGGAAACTCAGAAAGGGAATTAAAGTAGGAATACTGGGGGGTATGATTTTTTTTCTCCTTAATCAGGGAAGAGTAAACAAACCAGAGGTGTACTGCACTTGCACAACTTGATTCTAACACCCAAGAGCCTCCTAATGATCTCCTATAGAAAGTCAATGCCCCCATGTGCATCCATACCTTGCAGTGGACACAGACACTACCAGTGGTGCTCACCCCAAGGAAAGGAAGGATGGAGACACTTCACAGAGAACATTCCCAATGTAGGCTGGATATTAGGAACTATTTCTCCTCAGAAAGCGGTGAGGCATTGGCACAGGCTGCCCAGGGGGAGGTGGTGGGTTCATTGTCCCTGGAGGCATTCAAAAAGCACACAGATGTGGCACTGATGCTCATACTCAGCAGACATGGTAGGGGTGCGTTGGCAGTTGGTCTGGATGATCTTAGTGGTCTTTTCCAACCTTAGTGGTCTTTTCCAACCTGAATGATTCTCTGAAAAGTAGCATAATTGGTCAGTGCTTGCATGCACCACAGTGAAGAGATACACGTAACGAACAGGCTGGTGTCTTCAGGGCGCAGTGAGTTTGACTCCTTCCTCTATTATGCACAAGTGGATATAAGTAATAAAAACCTTCAAGGTCTTCCCCAGGTGTTCAGCTGGTATGTCCAAGCCATGAGTGCTTGGGTTTGTATCTCCAACAACAGAGCAAAATATCAGCTGAGTCTACAGTGTTGCCAATAATTATCAATAATGTATCTGCCAATCCATTATATAAATTCCCTTACTTTCTGTAAATGGATAATTACAAAAATGGAGAGTGGCTTCATAGTTGAGGCTGCAGAGACCTCCACGTGGAAGGACACAGCCTCTTGGTTCTTTAGTAATTTTATAATAAAACTCAAGAGATTTTGTGATTCCACTATTAGCTTGAAATGAATGCAAGGCAGGAAATGCAAAAGGGTTTTGCTCTGACAGCCAATTTCTCTGAATTTTGCATGAGTCAAGCAAGAATAATTGGTCGAGAATTTATAATACCAGAGAAGTCTATCCGCTCTGCATGACAGCCAGTGAGCCCCTTTGCAGATCACAGGAGGGATGACCGGCCACATTTTACCCACAAGTGCATGCTGCTGCTGATGAAAGATACTAACTGCCACACCAACTACAGCAGCAATTTTTTTTTGCAGCATGGACACCCAGCTGCTACCAGCAGAGCTGTGACCTCCAAATTGTCACACAAAAGCCATCAGCTTGTCCCTTGTTGATCCAGGGGTTGGTGCAATGATTTGAGAGGCAAAAGGTTCAATACTGCAATCTCAGGCTCACTTTGACTCTCCCCAGTGTCCTGTGGGTGCATCGATAAAACAAATGAACAGCGCTTCAGTGAATCAGCACAAATGTGCTCAGCAAAGCAGCAGTGTGAAGCTCAAAGAGCAAAATGCACAGCTAAGGATGCTAACAGTTCAGCCTGGTTACTCTGAAAGCAGGTTTTGCGGGTGGTAAGAAATGGGCGCAGGCACCACTGAACATGGTGATAACCCAGCACACTTTAAGTGTTTGCGCTTGATATTGAGAGGAACAGAATTTTTGTGTGTTCATATTGCATTTCTACATGATTCAACTACTGTACAGTCAAAGTCTGATAAGAAATGAGGTTTAGAATCACAGAATCATTTGGGTTGGAAGGGACCCTTAAAGGTCATCTAGTACAACTCCCTTGCCATGAACAGGGACACAGACAGCTAGATCAGGTTGCTCAGAGCCCTGTCCAGCTTTATATTCTTTGTTGCAGGAATTAATTTCACTTATAAAACCTGAGTCGAGTCAAATTGCACACTGTAATCCTGCTGGACATTCACTTTATGCCTTATACACACAGCCTCCGGCCTAAGGAATTTGCAGAGAAAATAAATGCAAGCAGAGAAAAATAAATGAATCAGGAAGTTACATGAATACGGCATAATTAATGGGAGTGAGATAGGAGAATTACTACCAGTAGGATGCAGAGACATAGTAGAATTATGTCCTTAGTGCGGGTAAAACAAGTGGGTTCACTAAAAATGTCGGAACCAAGAACAACAAGAAGTTGCTCTGAAAAATGCTTTTTGCCCTATTTCTTTTACCTATTCTTTTAGCAAGTGCTCAGCATGAACAGGACTTGTCAGTAGACATGAAGACCTTTTCCTTCCTCTATACATTTGTGCATTAGTACAAATGGCTGAGATGGGCTGAAGTAGCCCCATACACAGCTCAGGGGTTTCAGCTTAAGTAGGATCTGCTGCCAAAATAAAGCTAAAAGCCAAACAGCTGAACAACCTGATACATTGCTTGCGTGAGTCATGCATCTCACATGGGTCCCACGGCATCCTCTTGGCCACTGCAGCCCACTAGCAGTGGCAACTGTGGCCTCTATTGGAAAGGTTGCTCAAATAAGGTCATGGAGGGAGGCCTCATGTTGTGCTCCTTGGCTTTAAATCAGTGTTCTCCAAAGATGTTCAAATCCCACTGAAAACACAACCGAAAGACAGCTGAAAATTACCAGCTGCTGAACGATTCCAGTCTGGAGACTCCTCCATGACTAAAGGAGGGAAAATGTTGTTCACTACAAGCTTACAGATCTCACAAACACTGGGGTGAGTGCTCAAGAGCCCAAGAAGAGAATTTCCCCTGTACAAATAAATTAAACACAAATAGCTGTTCAGACCATGCCAGGAGGGCTGTACGAGTTTGTGGTGCTGGTGTGTTTAACTGCTACAGTGAAGCAAGAGCTGGCTTCTGATAAGTACTGGCAAAACCCTCTCCCTGGCATCCAACTGTACTGCCAGAGCTCAGTGCAGAGGTTTCCATCTCCACTCCCAGGGGAGAGGAGGGTGAGAGCAGGCACACAGTTGGGATGGATCAGGGAACATGCACACACAGTCCCGCCCTGCAGATGGAGAGTGCTTTCTTTTCTAATATATCTGTAAAGTTTGTTATGAATTGTTCTGTTGGGGTGGGGTTTTTTTGTTGTTTTTTTTTTTGTTCTTTTGCAATTGCATTCTGTATTAAAAATAGACTTCTCAATAATGTGATGGGGCTCATTAGCAGATGTTTTTAATAGCTTGCAGCATCTCAGGTGAGACAAGGGTTGAGAGAAGGCTTGCTGTCTGCAGCACCCTGCCCAGGAGCCCAAGCATGTGGATGCACTTGGGCTAGACCAATCCATCAGAAAGCTACTAACCACTAATAATCATAGAACCATCTAGGTTAGAAAAGATCTTCAACCATCAGCCTGACCTACCGAGTCCTATTACCAAACCACGTCCTATGCACCAGTACTGGCCTCAGCTATCCAGCCAATGCAAATCCCTCTGCAGGGCCTTCCTGCACCCAGGCAGATTAACGCCTCATCCCAACATGGTGTCATCTGCAAACTTACTGAGGGTGCACTCAATTCCCTCATTCAGGTCATCAATAAAGACACTGAAGAGGACAGGCCCCAATACCAACCCCTAGGGAACATCACTCGTGAGCAGTTGCCAGCTGGATTTAATTCCATTCACCAGCACTCTCTGGGCCCAGACCCCCAGCCAGTTCTTCACCCAGCAAAGAGTGTACCTGTGCAAGCCAGCTCTCTCAGCACCCTCAGGTGGATTCCACTCAGCTCCATGGACCTATGGCAGTGCAGGTGGAGTAGGTCTCTAACTGTTTCAACCTGAATTGTGGGAGGTTTATTCTGCTCCCCATCCCAGACTTCCAGGTCATGGAGTAAAGCACTCCAAGAATGATCAGCCTGGCTTCTCAAAACAGATGTAGAGAAGGCATTGAGAACCTTGGCTTCTTCCTTACCCTCAGCGGTCATGTTCCCTGCCACATCCAGTAAAGGATGGAGATTCTCCTTAGCCCTCCTTTTATTGCTAGTATTTCTGTAAAAAAGATTTTTGTTCTCTCTTACTACAGTGGCCAGGTGAAGTTCAAGCTTAGCTTTTGCCTTTCTAATTTTCTCCCTGCATATCCTAACAACTTCCTTGTATTCTCTCCAAGTTGTCCATCTTTTCTTCCACAGGAGGCACTTGCTGCAGCCCACTCCCATTCAGTGTGAATTTCACCAGGTGAAAAAAATACTGGGCTACCATCCTGGATTTCACATCCCAGTAAGTCACAAATGAGATATTCAATGGAATAAAATACACTCTTCGGGAAGTTCGTGTCTCAAGGGGAAAGAGAAGGTGCAGCCCTGTGGGGTGAGAGCTGTATAGTGGCAAGACCTATTGCTGTTTGAGGTCTGGCAGAAAACCCATCTCATTACAGAGGGTTAAGCAGCCTGTGTTCGGTTCTTTCTGCTGCAAGCCCTCGTGCCATGCAGTGCACCAACAGCATGAAGAGCACGAGCAGTTTCAGGGACTTGAATCTGAACAGGCAGGTTTAAACTCAGTAAAATTGACTTTGCACTGTAGATTGAAGATAAATGAGCTCTCTTTGGCACGCTGCAAGATGTAAGATTCTATTGCTTTCCCCTGGGGAAGCATTAGGATCCCCCTCCAAAATGAATTTAAACTGCTTTGGACAAAGCAATGGAGAATATTTTGCAGGGTGCAATCTTGTGGGTGGAAGGGATGATCTCATAGGTCTTTTCCATCTGTGATTTCCAGGATTTTTTGTGCTTCTGACATAAAACCCCAAAATAGCAACATTAGTCTAGGTCAAGATAACACGGAAACCATGTGTTTGTTTTACATCTGGTCAGGAATAGACGTGCAACACAGTCATTCCTGGATACTACATACTGCCCTGGGACTTGGGCTTTACATTGGGCTGCTGGGACATTCAACATGGTGACCGTGTGATAGAATCATAGAATGGTTTGAGTTGGAAGGGACCTCAAAGATCATCTAGTTCCAACCCCCCTGCTGCAGGCAAAGTTGGACCTGCAACCTCCAGTTGCAGCCGGACCCCATCCAACCTAGCCTTGAACATTTCCAGGGCATATATATAAATATCAACACAAATGCTGCCCAACAAGCAGGAATACTCCTTCATGTTGCCGTATTCTCCTTTGATAATTGCTCTTAGCATTTCTGACAGTCATGAGAAAGCATGGACCTATGTACATGTAATAGAGCCTACACTTTAGCGACCCAAGCATACCACTAGCCTGTTCCCACAGCCAAGCCTTGAGGGTTTTCTATGAGGTTCTAAATGATGTCATAAGCAATGCTATGGGAGATGTGAGCATGCCTGATACCTTCATCAAACTCAACCTTATGTATGACAGCTTCACCTCTCCTCTCAGCTAAGCCCATCTCGCAGAAGTTGCCCCCAGATAACAGGACATCTATGGCCTTTGTGAGAGCACAAACAAGGAGAGATGACTTGTTAAACCACAGCAGCCTGAACCAGTCTTAACTTCCCATAAATTGTTGGACTTTGCAGCATCTCATGTTGTTAACCCACAAAAGGAGGAGCATCTCAGTTTTCCCATCTCAAAACAAGAGCAGTGATATTTGTCCCCACCACGCACTGCAGCTTAATGAAGGCACGTCTTCAGAGCACTCAGAAATCACCGCAGCACAGCAGATAATGGGAGACACTGGAGAGCCATGCCCTGCTGGATTGCACACCGCAGGTCATTAACTAATCCCCACAGTATGTACCAATAACTCTTATGATTATAAAAGGAGTTACAGATACATCAAGGGAAAACTAGACCCCTCGGGGATCAGCAACTGCTGTCTCACTGCAATCTGGTGGCTATTACAAATGACAAACATTAGAGAGGACTGAGGCAGATCAAATAAACTCAGCCTTTGAATGCAGCCACTGAGAAAGCCAGAGAAAGCTCAGAGTGTTTTCTAAGATGTTGGGCTACCCCTAACATACACAAATGAGAAAAACTGTTTATTGAAATTATTAATCCATGTAAAGCATGACAAAACTGCGCTTTGCCATCTGTCTTCAGTTGATGTAGTTATTACTGGTTGAAGTCAGACAGCACCAGAACTTCCCATCTTGGCCCTTTCTTAACACCCCAGCTCCCGGAACCAGCAATTAGCCAGGAGTTTGGAGTGGGGAGGAGGGAAAGGGACTTTTGGTGCTGGAAGAAAAACAGAACTGTGAAGCATAGAAATCTGAGCTCCATCATCCAGAAAGTTAACTTGAATATGAAAAAAAAAATGGGTTTTATTTTTAATCTTGCGATCTGAAGGCATGATTCTGAATATATAGGACAGCTATGAAGAATGCACTCTTTCTTGAACAAAACTATTTTTCTTAAGTCCTCTGTCTTACCAGCAAAATCTTTCTCTGCAGTCCAACATGTTTTGCTTCAGGCTTTCAGTCTGGATCCTAAGCTCAAGAGGACTCACAGCTGAGTTCTGCTCACTGTGCATCCTTTATCATTACATCTAAACGTGGTTTTGCTTCACATGGGCAGTGGGGGAATCACCACCGCAGAGATATGGGGCTCATTTTCCTATCAGCTGCTTTGCATTTCAACAGCTCACATGCACAGTATTGCATTTCCAGGTGGTGCTGACCCACTGGTCAGCTGGTTTGAGGTTCAGCACCAGAACCCCACTCCCTAATGGATGGATACAAAAGATGCCAGCACCCAGGTGCAAGCATCTGTGGCAGGCGAGAGTAACACACAACCAGACCCAACCACAGCTTTGCCTTGAGCTGTCAACCAGTGACAGACAGCAGATGCTACGTGTCACTGCAGATCCTTCCTTTGAGTCATCCCTGTGCTTTACATACAACATAGGGGCTGATGCAAATTTATGTAACCGCATGCCAGCCAACTTTAGTCACCCTCTTGTCATGCACACACAGGCATACCCCCACACATACTCCACTACCCCTGCTGTGTTCTTCTGAAAATCAACACGGCTCTGGAAGCCAGAATGGGAGTGGGTTCTAGGCAGCCAAGGCACAAACCCCACAAAAGCTGCAACATGATCCCTGAGCTTCTTGGTCCCCATGGGATGGGAAACAGCTTGCCCCATCCCCATCATGAGGGCAGGACACAAATGATTTTTCCTAGGGATGAAAGGGTTAAATCCAGCAGAAACAAGCTGGATCCAAACACATTCCCCAGATTGTTTTGAGGACCGAGAGGAAAACAAGTATTCCTCAGAGAAAGGCCGCTGATTTGTCTCCCTGCTTGCTAAATGACCTCTGCAAGAGATCTTAATCTGTCTTTTAATAGGTTCTGCAAAGCAATCTCATCTACAGAGACCAAGGCCATGCTGACGGGGGAATCTGAACCCATCTCCTGCAGAGAGGTCCCTGGAGATCCTCTGCCTTTGGAAGCACTGCTGTCTTTTCATTTATGAAATTAATCCATCCTTGGAGACTGAAGCTTATCCACCACTGCTCAGGTGAAGGTCTGCCAGACCCACAGCCACAATTCAGCAAGGGAAACGCTCAGCAAAGCAAAATGCTCAAAAATGCAGAGCAAAGTGACTCTAGGACTTTTCTGTGGGACCATATTCCACACCAATCCGGGACTCAGGAGACACCAGTACTCCCCAGCCCCAAGTGTACTGCACTGTTTGTGTTTCAGAGAACAGCACAGTTATGTTCCTTTTTCTAAAAAGGGCAGAAAATATTTTTTTTTCCAAAATCCTACGTAACACTTCCTCTACTGGATGCACATTTCAAGCTCCTTGCTTAGTGTAAATCTGTATATTTCCACAGGGAATGAGAGCATTGCGTTGGCTGGCACCAGCTTCTTCTATCTCAGGGAAACCAAGTTTGGGTAATAATAATTTGCTTATCTCTAATTTCCTTTTTCTTCCATTGGATGATTAAGTGTTGTGGTGTTGTTTTTTGTTTTTTGTCTCCTGCCACAACCTACAGGTGAACACAGCAGCGTGAAGCATATGCCTCTAGTGCAGTGGGTTGGATCTCTGCACTGGAAAAAGCAAGTTCTGTACACACCCTTGGAATTCAAATCCAGACTTTTTGATCATGTTTCCAGCTCTGTCACTACTTGTGGTTTCTCTGTAGCCTTGAAGGACTACAGGTACAACCACCAAATCCCACCACTAAACCATGTCCCTTAGTGTCACATCCACATGTCTCTTAAATAACTCCAGAAACGGAGACTTGACCACCTCCCTGGGTAGTTTGGTACAATTCTTGACCACTTTCTCAATGAAGAAATTCTTTCTGCTAACCAATCTAAACCTCGCCTGGATCGAATTAAGACCATTTATTCGCATTCTATCTCTTGTCACATAAGAGATCACCACTCTTCTAGCTACAGCCTCCTTTCAGAAAAGACTGATGAGATCTTCCTTCAAATCTCCTCCACCAGTCTTGCTGGCTGTATATGTTTTGATGTAGACCAGGAGACAAGAGCCTTCTTAGACCTGGGCACACATCTGGTTGATGTACAGCCGGCTGCAACCAGCATGCATACCCAAGTCCTTCCCTGCCAAGCAGCATTCCAGACATTTAAGTTATCCTCCCATTCTATCCCTATCCACTAACCTACACTTGGTGCCCAGGCACTAAGACATAAAGCAACTGAGGTTTGCTGTAACTACCGTAAGATTTCAAAGTATGAATCCTATATATTCATGCTGTTGCCCCCAGCTCAGCAGAAATCTTCAGTCCCACAGAGCCTTTACTTCAGTTGTCCAAATTAATTCATGGTGGAGCCATTACCAATTTCCTGAAGTGTAAGAATAGAACTGCCTCCAAAAGTAAGATTAGATGAGTACGGAGCACCCACAGTGGAAGAATGCATAAATAGACACTGTCACACATTTATTTCAGGATAGTGACAATCCTCTGTTGGTTAAAATGTGGTTATGAGGTGGAGTGCTGCAGGAGATGAGTGCTGGCTTCATCCCCTGCTTTTGAGGTCATGCTTGCAGCTCTCCATAGAGATGTGGTGGGATGGTCTCTGCAGATTTGGGGTTCTTTGAATGAGAACAGCTCCCAGTGAGAGCAAAGGATGCCAGCCCCAATGACAAAGGCAAACCATCCTCCTCCTCTCCAAGCCAAACAGTCATCCTGGATTCAATGCATGCTGTTCTCTTTAAGCTCTTGTCTATATGGCTGATTGCCAAAATAGACTAGTCATGATGCATTCCTGAGTGGGGCCCTGATGTTATTTCCACCACAGGACATGGGGTGCCTGCCACAGGCAGCTTGACCCATGGAGGTTACACAGGGCAAGCCACAACAGAGCATCGTTGCCCTGCTGTGCAAGGAAGGGCTGGGTCCAAGCATGGCCACGCCAGAGCCACCAGCAAACTGACAGGGAACTCTCTGCTGTGTTTCTGTGTGTAGTCCCCAGAGGAGAAGGGATGTCAAAGCAAACAAGAGCCTCATGAGGTCAAAGCTGTGGAGTCTTTCTGCAACAATCTAATCCTACAGTAAAGCAGAAGGAAACACTGCAATTGCATGACTCACTGGTTTATTATAAGCAAGCTGACTCGTGCAGGAGGGCTTCCACCAAAAACCAGACAGCTGACGAAGGTCTACAGGCAGCCAGATACTGCAGGCCTGGCACTCGGGGTCAGCCACACCACACAGGTTACAGGGAGTCACAAGGCCTCCCACCCTCTCACTGGAGCTGACAGCATCAAGTTCAGACTGTTGGCCTCTAATGATATCCTCCCACCTCAGCACTTCAGCTCTCCTGGGGACTGAGGGCTGCCAGTACAAATGGCTGCAAACTGAGTGGAGGAAAGTAATAAAAACAGTGGGGAAGCCAAGGGAGTATGCTGAATTTCCTGGAGGCTTTCCATTCCCAGCTGCTTGGTCCCATGGACTCCAAGTCCTCCAATTGAACCCAGAGAGAGACAAATGGGAAATGAGAAGCCTCTCAACCGGGAAAGACATCAGAACATTGTAAAGCTGATGAAAATTCACCTATACTCACTTGTTATCTCACGTAGTCATTGGCCAAAGACCTCCATACTGACCCAACCAGCATCATGCAAGCAATGGACATGGAAATCATGTGCTGCCTTTCTCCTCTTTTACATCAGAAGCAACAACCGAGATGATCTGCCATGTCCTCAGCCACAAAGAAAAAGATTTTCTCTTAGCTCAGTCACACTGAAATGCTGTCCCTAGCTAATGACTGTGGACAATACTTCTTACTGTTCATTTCTGTCCCCTTCCCAGCCTGCTTCCTAAGCTGCAATGGAGCCCACAATCCTCTCCTTGCTGCTTACTATTAAAGCACTCAATTAAGGACTTTCTTTTCAGAAAATTGCTTTCCTATCTGTATTAAAATTAGTTTGAGGGTGAGTGGATTTACAATGCTCGTGATATTAGGCAGAATTCTTATGTTTGCTTTTCAGATTTGATTGAAAAAAATCAAAATTGTTTGTTTTAGGAGCCTCTAGAGCAACCAGTCAGCATAGTACCAAAATCTTAATTTACTTAGGAACCGGTTAATTTGTCCTTCTACTTCACAACCACATATACAGTTTGCATGTGCTAACGTCCAGTGTGGCGATGAATAGTCCTAAATGTACACCATATTGGCTTCTACAAATGTACTAAAAATCACCTTCGCAACACATACCCCTTATTCCCCACCACAGCCCCATGCTAGGGCTCTCCAGTCTCCTGTCCATGAACTTCTTTCTTGCTCCACCCTTCCCACACACTCCTTCCACTGTGCCTGGGGGCATTAATTTACCTTCACACTGCCCTAAATGTTCTGTCCTTCTCATACCCATACTCATAACCTTTCTCCCACCACTTCCATTCTCGCTTCCTTCCCATCCTTTAGGAAAATGAGGATCACAATATTTTAATTTGCATGAGGCCATTGTGTAAACTAAAGCAGGTGAAAAGGCAAATTGTGCTGCAAGGCATCAGCAGTTGCCAACATGCATCTGCCCATTCACTCCTTTTTGAATGTTTTCCTTTACAATCAATAGACCTGCACACTTAAAAGACACCTTCAGTTAAGAACAAAGTAGATACAGCTTCAGAACTTACCACAGCAGGAAACAGCAGTTAAAAGTACTGTTAAAATCTAAAGATTTTAATCCAACCACCTGCTCATTTCAACATACCTTCCACCTATCTTCTCTTCTTTCTGCTGAAGTCTAGCGTATGAAGTTTCTCTTCACAAGGTGCTACTCCACCCTTTGGTCATTTTAGCTGTCCTTCTCCAGGCCTTCTCTACCTCCATTCATAACCACACATTTTCCTTTAATGGATTATCTCACATTTATTTACATTGAAGGCATGTGGCACTTTTTTGGCACAGTCATTCTCATGAGGTCTTTCTGGAGTCTCTTATCATCTCCAAGGCATCTGACTATCTATATGGGCTTCTTCAAACTCTTTACATCTGACCTGTCACATTTTACAGGCTTTCCTTTTCTCCTCATTGGAACAAGCTTTCCATTTCCCAGATGCCACATTTTGGACTATCAGACACTTCTTAACTTTTCTGCTGAGGCTGCAGGAATTCTGTGTAGGTTTCTTGCTTTTTCAAACCACTTATTTCATTGTCTGCCTCATGTTTACCTTTTCACTCTCTTGAAATCAAATCTCAGCATACTGGATTTATGTGCCTGCCTTTTCCTGCTGTGATGTTAAGTCTAATTGTAATGCACTCACTACCAGTGAGCTCACCCGCTAATGACTCTTGGACCACGTCCTGAGCACCACTCCAGGCCAAATCCAGAATAGTATCTTGTCTTACAGGATCTAGGATTAATTGTTCTGGGAAGCAACTATTTACTCCATCCAAAACTTTCTCACTACATCTCATTCGGATGAGGCATTTACCCGATCTATGTATGGGTAGTTGAAATCTCCTTCTATTAATACCTGTCCCAAATTGGCAGCTTCTTCAATCTCACTTAATATTTCCTGATTGCAGAGAGGGGACAGAATTACAATCTAAGTACTGTACTTGTTATTAGAATCAGGATTTTCACCCCCAAGGATACTTCAGGACCCCTCTTTTCCCATAACACTTGTATACTGCTGTATTTTGTATTAACCTTCACTTGCACTGTCACTCCTCCACCTATACATCCCACTCCAGCACTCATAATAATGGTAGCTTGGCAACAGTGCATCCCACTAATTATCTCCTCTCAGTAGGTCCCTGAGGTACCCACTATGTCATGATTGTCTCTTGACATGGAGCACTCATTCCCATAACATTTTTCAGGCTTCCAGCACTAGGGTACAAATGTACTTTTTGTCTTCACTCCTGCACCTGATGCTGTTGCAATGTCACTCAGCTGCTTTTGCACTGAGTACAAAAGCCTTTCCCATCTACTTCATTTTTTTTTCCTGTGCAACCCTCCTGGACTTTTCAAGTGCACATTGAACACCCATCTGATTGGCTACACAACTCCAAGCCAGGCACTACTCCGCACTTTCTTCCAGCTTTTCCTACCTCCCCATTTGGACACTCCTCTATGATCTTCTTACAGTTCAGTACCAGCAGCCTGGCTCTGAATCTCCATCTGTTTCAACTAAGATGTAGCCCATCAAAGTCTTCCCATCACCAAAATTTGTCCAATTTCTGAAAACTCGAAGCATAGACTATGTACTCCTCTCCTGCAACCAGCAGGAACTCACATAGACACCTTTGTGCCCTACAGACATACATGGCAACCTTCTCAGATGTCACAAATGCAGCTCCCTTGATAACTGATAATGTTTCTTACCACCTTCTTCTCCCAGCCCCAAGAGATCCCCTACACTATCAGTGCTTTGCTGGTACAAGAAGATACCCGCATGGAGGGGAGGTGACACCAGCAGAGAATTTTGCTGCCCTGAAGTCTTCTTCAGTAGTTTAAAAATAATAATACTAATAATACTAATACTAATAATAATAATCCTCTTTTCACCTCTCAGGCCCTGTGATTGAAACACTCTAGGGCTTTAATGGATTTGTTTCTTACAATACTATGTTCCTTCATCTCTTTAGAAACCATTATGGTTAAGATACAGGACTGAAGTCCCAAGGCTTAGATCTGGATTTACATCTAGACCCCACAGAAGAGCCATACTGCCTAATTCAAAGCCACTTCTGGATTCATACTCAATTTTTCCCCAAAGCTCGGGCACATTTGAAATTATTATTTTTACTTAGCACATTTATCCAGTAAGGTCTATCTACAGCTGCCAGATGTGGTAAAAAGTAATAGTTCTGTATTTCATTTTTACCAATTCTGCATTTCAGTTCAGTTTTTTTTTTTTCTACTGCCTTTCTAAGATGAGAGAAAAAATAGTCATTGTACGACAGAAATTAGCTACATGATTTGTACTACTAGGAGGCATTCAGCTACAACTTGAACAGATTACGCACAATACACAGAAGAGCTGAGCCATAAATTCACCCATCTAATCTGAGTATTAGAACCAGGGAACAGAGAACTGGCTTTGCTATAAGTTTATAAAGTTGTAAAATATATCATAATTAAAGAAAAGGAATAGTTTCAAACTAAAAGAGGAAAGACTTGGATTTGATATAAGAAAAAAGTTATGTTTTTAAAGATAAGGGCAGAGAAGCACTGGAACAAAGTTGCCCAGAGATGTGGTGGATGCCCCATCCCTGAAGATACTCAAGGTCAGGCTGGATGGGGCTCTGAGCACCTGATGTAGCTGTAAGTGTTCACTGCAGGGGAGCTGGACCAGATGATCTTTAAGCGTCCCTTCCAATTCAAGTGATCCTGTTATCCTTTGAATCATACTGGACTTTAAAATGCAGCTAAGTGGTTAGCAGGACCATAAGTTACTGTGGCTGGAGACTGAAAACCAAGGCTCTTGGTAGCAATCTGCTCACCCACAACTTTAACACAGAGTCTGCCACATGTTTGAGTTTGGCCTATAATGAAAGAAACCTCTCTGACATAGAACTGTGACCTCTTCATTAGAAAGACAGAAAGAACCAGCATTATCCAACCAGAAAACCCAGCACATGTGAGGGAGAGTGAGCTACGACATCCCCCAGCTCTTCCCAAGAGGCTCTTCCAAAACACATGCGATAGTTCAATGTAAAAGGAAAACCTGTCTGGAGGGAAATTGTCCAAAAGACTGGGCATTGTTGACAGACTCTTTAAGAGACACACAGCAACACAGGAGCTACAAGACTTACATCATCCGAACTGTCAGCACCTCTTCTCCTCGCAGTACTTTTGTCACCCATCATGAATCCACACAGACTTAAACCCTCACAGTACAAGACATGCTTGGTTCTCTCTTAACAGTCATTGATAATAAGAAGAAGGGTTGTGTTTTTTTTTTTAAATTCTGCTCAACAAGTGGCTCTATATGGCATGGGTGAGGAGGTAGAGAAACATTCTAGTAAACAATGCAGAGTGCTCCGTGTTTGATGAGGTGCATCTGCAGCTAAAATATCTGCAGGAATCCCAACGAGATGGAAGAGAGACGCACAGATAAAGTATCATGAAATGCTCCAGGGAGGAAAACAACAACCTGCACAAGTCGCCAGCAAGTGACAGACCTCAATAGACAAGTCATTAACGTCCCCAGTGACTGTCTCTGCCTATTAGTATAAGCTGCATTAGGGAGAAGAGAGCTGTAGGGAAGTCACAGAGATTAACTAAAAATAGTCAAAGAGCCACGGAGGAACAGTCTTGTTCTAAACTCTTTACGCAACTTAAGATAAAACCAACCCGGCTGACCAGACAAGCCATGTGTGAAGTAACTCAGCCGCTCCCCATGAGAGGGGGGGATGAACTCCATGGCTGCAAGCACCCAATAACTCACGTACCCTTCTGGAGAGAGCCAGCTAGGGAAAAGACTCTCGTCTCATCCCCAGTCCAATACATACAGGAACATATCTGTTTATTTAGAGAATCATCCATTGGGTTCAGTGGGGAGGGAGGTTAAAGCTTTATTTGTGATTCTCTAAAACCACTTGCTTTTAATTCACTGCCTAATCCTCAGGGGGCATGTAAACCAGATATTTTTTATCATAGAAATAAAAGAGGCCATTCAATTACACTCAGGCTGTGTTGAAAACAAACTGGAACAGTACTAAAGAGCAGATACTGCCAAATGAAGGAAATTCCTTCCAAGTGCAAAGCTACCAGTTAAACAAAACCCACAAAACAGCCAATGTCCACTCACACAGGTGCCTTCCCTTGTTTTCCATGTGCCATGCTCCCAAAAAGCACATCCTTCTTGCTCATGCTGTGTATGCATGAACTACAATATGTTCAGTGAGTACAAACATTTCCACTCGCAGCAAGAGACCACATACAAGTGGAAAACACTGATCAGCTAAGAGCATCTGCTGGATTAAAACTCATCCGATCAGATATAAAGCATGAGCTAATTAATTATATGTCCAACTTGATAGGGCTGTATGATATTACTGCGCATTTATACTGATAATAAGACTAAACAGAGTTACAGCTAATGAGTAAACATTTTTTGAATGCACACTGAAGGTCACATTCAGAGCATAAGCTAGTCTTTGAAGCATGAGAAATCAAAAAGGGTACATAATTAAGTATGTGTGGGGGATCATAACACACATCTGTTTTCTATGTCCCCTTCCACAGCATCTGGTGGAGGTCACAGTCGGGAGCAAGGGAAGAGGAGAGACAATGCTACTGATGCTGTATTAGCAATCAGATTAGTACATAAAGAGCAACAGAAGTCAGTAGGAAATTGTATGCCATGGCCAAGGCCTCACCTAGCCCTCCTCTGTCACTTGTTCATGCATACTTGCACAATTTTCTACTACAGCTACGCATACAGCTTCATACTTCATCACGTCTTTAAGCATCTTTAATCTCGGTTTAAAAGGGCAAATTTAGGAGGATGGCACTAGGGATAAAATCTTCCTTAGAAAAGTCCACAGCTACTGCTCTTCTGAAAGCCCCAGCTGCTGCCTCTGCTGCTCAAGTCAACATGTCACCCCAAGCCAGCTGTCATGCTTCGGCTTTCTGCATGGAAATGACAGCTTTTCCCATTCTTTCTGATTTGGTCTTTGTCATCTTGGGCAGAAGAGACGTGTCTCATCAAGGAGCACTTGGCAAGGCAGCACATCTTATCAACTCAAAGTGTGTGGCTCTGGATGGTGAAATAATCAGTATGAAAAGAATGAGGAGCAGGAGGAATAAGGCCCCAAGTTATATGCGCTGAGCTTGTTCCATGATGGGGAGAGGGGTGGCTCACTTCCAGTGATCCTGGAAAATGAGAAACCTGTACCCTTCTCAGTGGGATTGGGTATCACAGAAGTTGAAGCCACCCTGCTTTGGGTTTGCTTCTGCACTCTGTTTCACCAATTTCCGTTAGCCAGGGCAGCACTTCAGTAGTCACTGGGCAAACTCTGCTCTCACTGTAAAAATTATAATAATAAATGCAATTAAAGGCAATAAGCCACAGTGAGATTAGGTGCTGTTTTGGAGAAGAGCCCAGTGGAGGGCAGATTTTGACTGTGGCGCAGCCAGGCGGTACTCAACTCACCAGTCCTCGGGTATTCTACAGCCAAGCAACACAACACTCCCTTATCCCATTTTGGCCATCCCTATCCAATCCAAATCCAGTCTTGCTTTCACCAGGCACCCAGAGCAGTGTGCACATGCTTCCTGGCTCACTAAATCCCCTTTGAATTAAATGGGGGATTAAAATTCCTTGGGACGCACTCAAATCTGGTACTTAAAAGTATCAAAGTGAGCCCGCCTAGCTGAATGTGATTGTAAAAAGGACTTTCCAGCAAGATTTGCAACTAGATAGTTCCATTAATTTGAATGAGCCCCTTGACATAAAGCTCTCCTGCTGACGTCTGCATCCCACAGAAACAGGAAAACATGACGTTGATAAGTTGCATTCATAATAAGTAGCTTCCAAAACATGTTAAATCCCTAGAACCAAGCTCATATAAACATAGCTACAAGCATTAAGCAACCAAGAAAGAAAACGCACTGACATTACAGTTCCAGCTCTGGCTCCTGTGCCACCTCTTATCTCTTCCTCCATCTTTGTCCCAGATTAGCCCACTCACCAGTTATCATTGCAGGAATCAATGGGCAGCAGACAACCATTAGTCATCCAAGAAGTTCACTTTCCACTGTGAATTTTCACCCTTTTATCTTTAGCTCTCACAAGCCTGAAGTTGACTCCCAGACACTTTTCATTCCTTTGGGAGAATATGGGAATGTATGGGAATGTCCTGGGTGTTCCTCTAGGGGTCTGCAAGATGGTACCCAAACACCGTTGATCTCTGGAAGGGGAAGATTATATCTCATGTTGGAGTCTTGGTGCTCTTGGAGTAGTAGGTTGGGGATGCTTGTTCAAAGCCTGGGTGTCATGGGTACTGTGGGTGAAGGAAGCACCACTGATGGGGGAATAAAAGCACCTTGGAGCACTCCATGGCTCTTTGTGTCTTTCTGCTTCATCATCTGTTGAAAAGTCAGCCCAGCCTTTTTTGGCCAGAAAAAAGCTACAGTCTGGACTTCAAATCTACTCAAGTTGTAGCTTTAATTATAGACAAATAAATTTCCCCTTTGTCTGGCCACATGTATCCTTGACCATATGGAATCACATTGTAGAGTCACTCTCGTGGAGGTTACAAGAGATCAGACTACCCAGAAAATTAAGAGCTGGGAGCACAGCATGAAAAGGCAAATCTCTGAAAAACTCAGGATGAAGGAGAGCTGAAGATGTGGACAAAGGCCAAATTCTGATTTCTGCAGTGATAGGGCTTGGAACTAGATGATCTTGAAGGTCCCTTTCAACCCAAACCATTCCATGATTCTTTTCCATGAAATGGCTAAGAAGAAATGGGATAGTTGGCCAACACATCTGGCAGAGGTCAAAGCAATGACAACGCATGCATTTACAAATGTTAAGGATAGTTACAGCCAACTGCTGCAAACACTGTTTGTATAATTCCTGTCTGGCTCTTTTATTTATTATTACAAATGATTTTGTAATTATCTGTTGACCCTCTGCAAGTTACCTGTAAATGGAAACTTAACACAAATTACTCAAATTATGGCAAGGTAGAGGCACCTCTTCTGCACAGTTCCTTCTTGCAGTCAATAGCAGCAATTAACAAGGATTTTTAAAGTGGATTCCAAAGCAGTTTTGGAAAGAAGAATAGCCTGTTCTTTATCCTCAGTTATCAGATGAAAAAATTGATGTGCAAAACAGTTGTGCTGTAACAAAATGTATTGTAATGACTATTGTAATCATTAGGCCATATGTTTTGGAGAACATCAAAACTAATTACTTATTAGTTTCAGTTTGGGGAGAAAAATACTCTCACTTTTAAAAGAAACATTAACATTTTGCAATATTCAAGAAGGTTTAAAAAAAAAAAAAGTAACAAGCCAATGAAATATTTCACTTCAAAAACAATTTTTACCCAGACTAAAATAAACAAAAAATCCCATTTGGGGCTACCTATCCAAATCTGTTGTTCACAGCTCTAATTTTAGGTTATTGTCTGAGTTTCCCTGCAGACGTCTTTTCTGTCTGGAAATTTTGTTTAAGTACAAAAAAGAGAATTGGCAACGTGTGCAAGACTTTCAGGACATCCAAAATCTCAGCAGAAGATTGGTCAGCAGAACTCCGTACACATTGCTCACACGCATTCATAAAACTCAATGTACAATTTCATGCAACGTGTACAATCCCAACTCCAGACAAGAGTAGCAAATCCATTCCAGCCCAGGAGCAGAGAATGATACTCCAGATACACACTTCCAGATGGAAACAGCAGTGCTATAATGTGTTATGTAGGGTCTGTGTAAGGCCTTTCGGGGAGAGAACGGAGTTGGTTGGAGCCATCAGCATTGCTCTTTATTTACTTAGCTGTGAAGTAAATATTTATTTCTATTACCGCTTCTCCTTTTGCAGGACATGTGGCTTTAGAATCATTAAAAATGAGGTGTACCTCCTGGTCAGGAGAAGCAGCAGGAAAGAAGCTGAAATGACTCCGCACTTTTTTTGCCCACACAACAAATCACCACACAAGTGCTGGCCTCTGAATCTGACAGCTCAAAATGCTTATGCAGGAAGGAAATACAAAACACAGAGAGGCTGGTACTGATGGATGATGAAAACTACTCAAACTGTATTTTGAAGGGCTGCCATGCAGACGATACCATGGATGCCACCCTGTTCCCATGTTATTCACTGTTCACAGTAATCATTGCAAATTCAGTGGGGCACAGAGTCTGATTTTACTCTGTGGGGTGCAAGTTCCCCAGAATCTAAGACAAGTTTCTCACTTGGACAGGAGAGCAGAAGACATGATGAAGCACCAAAACAGACTGCCCAGAGAGGCTGCAGAGTCTCCTCCCTGGAGTTATCCAAAAAACACCTGGATGTGGTCCTGGGCACCCTGCTCTGAGTGTTCCTGCTTGAGCAGGGGTTGGATCAGATGGTCTCAGAAATCCATTCCAACCTCAGCCATTCTGGAGTTCTATGAAAGTCAGTGGGGCATACCTCCTTCCACCAACCACTAAACGCAGAACAAAGAAATTCTGGGTTTCAATATAATAACCAAGAAGTAATTTTCAGCGGATTGTATGCATTGACATGAAACAACATCCAAATCACCTTTCAGTACAAATACCAACTGAGATAAAGAACAGGCATGTATGCTAAAAGCAGAATGCGCACACACACACACAAAAAAAAAAACAATTCAAAACTCCAAAGAGTAATGATAGCAGCTATTTTCAAGTGAAAGTAAAGTTAATGTTTAATGAGTGTGGATGCTACTTTCGTAGAGCAGAAGATCGCAAAGGCTTCCTAATGAGCACAAACCATGGATGAAATTCTCAAACCAGAGGTTTTCCAGGAAAACAGACAAAGCGATGCTAGTGAGTGTGTGGTTTTACTTTTTCTTTGCAAGAGCTTATCTGAAAATGGCCAACTTCAAAGAAACGTCTGCTTCATTTCAAAGCCAAGGAGAGAAAATAGTTTTACCACCACTCTCAGAGGACTGAAAAAGATTGTATTAAGTTCCCAGAGATAATTGGATATCTGGCAAGTGAAGTAAAAAAGCATAAAAGTGGATCCAACCAAAACTTTTTTTTTTTTTTTTTTACTTTTGTCAGTATTATTTAACAGAATAATTTACATAATGAATTTTTAATTGTTTTTCATTTGGTCCTTTTATCTACCTGATTTCACTTTACTGACTGACACACCACGGCAGTCTTTCAGGTAAGACATAAAGATTTACAATACCGATAGAACTGTGCACAATAAAAGACTTGAATCTCCCTAAGAAAGAAGAAGCTGCCGTACCTGTCATGCTCTGAGACAGATGGGTATAGTTCATAAAAAGGACACAATCCTACAAAGTCAAACTGGTATTAACTTACTTGACTAGCAGTAGTCCCAGCAATACACTGTAAGTTCAGAAACTTGAAAGTCAAACAGTTTTCTCATGGGTGAATACAGAAAAATCATAACCTACATTTTCAAGCTGTTTGTTGATTCTGGTATCCCACTTTGAGGTATCTTTGGCCTAATTTCAGATGAGTTAATCACCTGCAGCTGCACACCAAGACTATTAAATGCTTGCTCTCACCTGTGAGACTATTAAGTCACAAGAAAGACATTTAAAGACAGTTTTTATATTACAAACAGTGTTTGCTCAGCTCATACCTCATCAAACCAACACATCAGTTCTCCCACGCACTGATGAAATGAGGGTCTACCTGGAGGCTTTCAAGAAGGCAGAGGTTGCACTGAGGGACATTGTTTAGTAGGAATGGTAGGGATGGGTTGATGATAGGACTGGAAGATCTTAGTGCCCTTTTCCAAAGTTAGTGTTTCTATAATTCAACTTGGGCTGATTTCAGGTGATCCATATGGTGCTTAGTCATGCAGGACTCCACTTTTCCATTCATCATGGGACCCAAATATCAGTCCTCAGCAATCCTACTGAGCAGATATATAGATATTTATAGATATATAACATACCCATATGCCATTTAATGCCATTTCAGACCCTCTCTGCTATCCCTCTCAACTTTCAGCTCCTGCAGGCTACCCATCTCTAGCACAACCAGTCACCATGTGGCTGCTTCAGATACCCTAGGACATCTCAAATGGCACTGAATTCAGACAACTACTTCCAATATTTATCAGTGCAGTGAACCCAGCCTCTTTGTTGCCTTTAAAACTGTTGTAATTCCTAGTTAACAGCAGATTAGTTTCCAAAAGAGTCATGGATTTATAGAATCATTAAGGTTGGAAAGACAAATAAGATAATCTAGTTGAATCATCAGCCCACACCTGTGAATGCTCTATGTTATGTCCCTTAGTGCCACATCTACCCTTTCCTTGAACACCTCCAGGGATGGTGACTTAACCACCTAATTGGGTAGCTTGAGCCAATGCCTCACAACTGCTTCTAAGAGTTTTTTCCTAGTATACAGCCTGATCCTCCCCTGACACAGCTTAAAGCCATTACCTCTTATCATATCTTGGTTTCTGCAGATTTCTGCAGATGCTGTGCAAGGTGAAGAAATAGTGCCCTTTCCCGCGTTTCTCTGAGATTTTGAAAGACCACTAAGTTTTACACATTTCATTTAAAGCACACTCATCTGAGAGAAAACCCAAATTCCATGCAAGAAAATTTTCTTGTTCGAGGCCCAATTTGTTGCCTTGGGTTATTCTTTTTTCTATAGTCCTCTTCTCAGAAAAGCTAAAGCTCTCCAAAGACAAGAAACAACGCATTTCTTCTGTATGTGTCGGAAGAGTTATTTTTCTGAGCTCTCAGAGTTTTATTTGTTAAGGATTGCTTCATGAAATGGTAACCTGTTAATATGATGAGTTTTTTTAACTGCATTACAAAGGGCATTTTATAAAGGTTGGTGTTCCCTTATAGCAGCTCTGATGCCATAGTGTTTCAACAGCATGCTAAGCTAAATGTTTTTCTCCCTTCTTGCTCTGCCAAGATACTTCTGTAGTGATGCTGTATAAAAAAAAACTTAAAAGAGCTCTGCTTCATGCTGGTATGGCTCAGTGCTGAGTGTATGCAGACATATCCTCTGCAACCCCCACAGCTGCTTCTGCAACACCATCCCTATGCCTCAGGCTGCAAGTGAAGTCTGGTTCAAGGTTTCCATCTTACAAAGCTTCTTCAGCTTCTGCGATGAGCTCAAAGTGGGATTGCAAACCTGGTCCCTCCTGTTATTAAGAAATGTAGAGAAACACAGAGAGCAGCTACTCAGGGAGCTCTTGGTCCTCCTACAGATCTTTCAGCAGTCCATATCTATCAAAAAAGCAATTAAGTGCTTAATATTTTGGCTCCTGCTGAAGTTCCTTTGACTTCACATTTCTAATAAGACTTCAGCATTTGCCTGGGGATAAGCATCCCTGGCAGTATGCATAAGCAAATTAATCATGTGCTGAGTAGGGTGAAGTTCTAACAAATATTTTAGTGAACTGTCACCTCATATCTCTAAGGAAATATTCCCATCTAGAACATCTCCACACTGTGAAAGAGCGGTCACTGCTACAGAGCAGCAGTGGAACTGCTCTGCAAAAAGTAAGAAGCTGTACTAAAACAATCTGAATACATCTCGCTCTGAGCAACCCAGTCTAGATGTAGGTGTCCTTGCTCACTGCAGGAAAGCTGGACTAGATGACGTTTAAAGGTCCCTTCCAACTCAAATGATTCTATGACTCTCTGATTCTATGAATGGAAAGACAAGATTATTGGAACTTTAACTGAGGAAGATACCAGTGGTTTGCTTGCTCAACCCTTGTTCAATGCATTGCTTAATAATACTTATTTACCTTCTTGAGCATGACTGCTCTTCTTTGCATGGCTCAACTGAGCATCCTTTTCCCACAGTAGCTCCTTATAGCAGCGACAGAGTGAAAGCTGAGACCTACAGCTCTTCAGCTTCCCTGCAAGCTTATGGGAAATCTGACAGGATATCTATCAGCTAGCACTGCTCTTCAAAGTGGAAAAAGACAGTGTTTAACCTTCCAACTATATAACTTTGCATAATAAAACTGTTCAGACTTGGAGATTTTTCTGACAAGTGCCAAAAGCTTTCCAGTGGAAGGCTTCATCAGCAGATCTAAATCACGCTGCTTAAACGAAAGCCTGCTTTCCAATTTATGCACTAACTTTACCTGCTTCTAGAATCAGAGAAAAAAATGAATGCACTCTGCCTACAAAAAGGCTTTTCTAAAGCAGTAATGCTGCAGTGACTGGAAACACAATTATACTCCTGCTGCATCTTGCAGGTGCCAATTCTTTTCCCCACAAAAACATGGAAATGAATACATTACTCCAATTGCTTTAGAAGTTCTTTGAAGGTGTTCCAAAAAGCTTATGTCTTCAGGGTCACCATGGCTACTCACCGTATTGACTTCAGCTACTGAAGTGATTTTTCAAGAGGCACAACTATTGCTAGACATGAAAAAACATAATTAACAGATAACTAACAGATCTGTTATGATACTAACATATCTTCAATACAAGATTACATTGTCTTGTCGCTGAAGGACTCTTCAGGGCAGTACAAACCTTTTTCTATTGCTTTGCAAATCCCATTATTTCGGCAGCATGATGAGAAAGCCACCCTCATTTACTTCTCCCACTTATAACCTGGCTTGCACAGGAGGGGAAAACTGACTCACAACTTTACAGCTACTTCCAATCATCTACCCGATGCCCATCTGCCAGCAAATCTCTGCTGCAAAACCCATCAGCAGGCAAGATTTAGGAGCTAAGAGACATTTCTGGAATGTTTTGTGCCTCACCAGAATTCCAATGCACGGAGAAATTACAAAAGTCTTGGAAAATGAAATGCATTTCAGTAGGGTTTTCCCTTTTGTCCCGTTTATAGTGTTTTTGAAAAGGGGTTGTCAGTGATATTTTTAGGAAAGGGAGCAGGTTCCTGCGTGTCCAACAAAAAGCATCATCTGCAAAATGCCAGCATTGCTGCCGAGTTCCTGACACGCTCAAATATAACTTAGGATAATGGGGGAGATTCATAACGTATTACCATAACAAAAACAACACCTTTGCATAGTACATTTTGAGCGGTTCACACAGCAAGCTTTAATCAGTTAGATCTCAAAGTGAGTTAAAGTAGGTTGGTGACTGCTCAGCAGACTAAAAAACCAGGCCAGAGAGATGCTGCAACTTTTCCAAGGACATAAAAAAAACCCAGTCTTGCAGTCAGAAGTGAAATCCAAGTCACCTGAATAATAATCGTTTGTTGGAATAGACAATCTTAGTGGTCTTTCCAACCTTAATGATTCTGTCACTCTATGATTATCTTGTGCCCTTCCACACAATAAATGCCTCTATCACTAGCCTGAATTATCTCCAAAGCTTGTGACCTTAAAAACCAAATTCCTGAACTTGGACCATCTGTGGGTGCCAATACAGTGGGCCATCAAGGATGCTGAGCCAAAAAGAACTGGTTGGCAAAGTAAAAGAAGAACCTGTTCTTTATCCTCATGAGCTCTAATACATGTGCATGGCCAAGAAGAATCACATATTTAAGTTTTCTCTTAAATCATTCCCACATGAAGCATCACAAAGACAACTCCAGCTCAAGGATAATCCACCCCTGCCAGGACACCAGGTATTTCAGACTGATGAGCCACATCTAACACTGCACAACCATCTCTCTATCTTCAGTAATATTTGAAGGACTCTTATTTCCTTGCATGACCCCACTTACTCCATTACTGCCACATGTGAGTGGTGCAGAGAGAGGGAATGGCTTCTCAAGGGTCTCCAAGTTCTTTTAGCACTGTCTCATTGACATCAATGGCCAACCTTCATCATTTTTATTGGTAGCAGAGTTAGGCCACTACAGATAAATCCCAGCCTAAATACTTTTTGATGCTTGTCTGCACTTTCCATGACCCAAGACTGAATGCATCAAGAAATAAAATTCCAGAGTTCAGACACAGGATGGCAGCTGTAATAAAATCTACCACAAATGCAGATGCCACCTAACCAAAAGGCCCAAGAACGGAGAGCTAAACTCAAGACAACCATTAGCTAAAAAGTAGGACTTTTGTCTAGATGCTCAGGAGATAGCACGCATTAGCTAAAGCTACAGGCTTCAGTAGGTGGCAAAATCACTCGAGGTGTTCAAGAATTGTGTAGATGTAGTACACTGGGACATGGTTTAGTGGACAATATTGGTGACAGATGGATGGTTGGACTGATGAGGTCTTTTCCAATCTTAGTAATTCTATGATTTTCCTGCTCACATCCACAAGACATTTAATTGCTTTTTCTGTCAAAAGTTTCATATCATATCAAAACACTCTCAGCTAGATTAAAAGCTGACCAGAAGTCCATCAACCTTACTGTTACAGTAAGTGATGTATAAAGATGACTTAATTGTTCATTAGACAAAATTTTTTGTCAAGGCTTCAAGATCTAAAGTTTATTCCACATCCCTCTATGCTCAAGAGCAGCCAAATATAAACTCAAAGGCTGCTTTTCTCCCTGCCTGGAAGCTCTGGCATGTTTGTATGTATGCCAACAACAAATCAAGAGAAATCAACATGGTCACAGGGCTCAGTTTTGCCCAAAACACCTTTTGGAATAGACTGTATTTCTCTAAATATTAAAATACGTAGATATTTGGTCTTGCTATGTTTAGACTCTACTTTCATTTATTTAAGGGGGGAAAATGGCATAGTACTGCACTGAAAATCTGATTTGTACCTTACAGACCGCAATACATTTAAGTATTCAGCAAGAGCCACAGCAGAAACAGATGCCAGCAGATGGCATTATCCTGCACAAAAATCAATTAAGGACATTTACAATATGTCAAAAGTGCAATTACAAAAACAAAGAGTAGACCTGTACATCTGTTTGTTAATGAAGCCGTAATATCTGACGGTTAGCCAACAAACCACAAGATAAAGACTGAGGAGCTGCAGCAGCACGAATAACACAGAAGGAAATACCACACATATTCAGATTCTTCAGCAGTCAGAAAATACAAGATGTTGAACAGAAATAGAGTATCTAGATACTGGAAGTCCATATGTTATGCATAAATATAGCAAAAATATAAGCATATAAGAATTTTTGGTATCACAGATTTTTTTAAGGACTGCGATTTGCACAGAAATTGTAGTAAAGGGAATCATATGGTAATGATAAATTAAGAAATACTCTTTCCATCCATAACACGATCCTCTGATATATTTTAATGGCTGCTGGGAAGCTTGTCACCTTGCCTGAAATAAAAAGAAAAGCGTTTGCAGTTCACTAAAAGCTGATTACATCTGAAATGAGAACTCGGTGACATTCAAAGTTAGAAGTATAATGCAGCCAGATACATCAATAGCATCTTGTAAACACTATAAAACACATTTGGACAGAGGGAACTCCCAGAGTTATTTGTATGGGGAAAAGAAATCTTACATCCTTAAGCTCCCCATGGAAAAGATGAGAGCTGCAGAAGTTTTGCATGAGGAAAAAATAATCTCTTTTGTGTCAGTTTCACTGCACTTTGCTACCTAAGCTCAATGAAGGACAGAGACTTCAGCAAGGGTTAAGAGCAGAAAACGCCTACAGACGGGAGGCTCGGATGATCTGAAAGAAACCAGTTGCATTGAACTCAGTTTGCATTTAGCAGCAAAACACAGACTCGAGGAGTCACAAAGGAATTGAGGTTGGCAAGGACTCTCTGGGCCTATCTGGCCCAACCCCTTCTCAAGTGGGGACACCCAGAGCTGGGTGCCCAGGACCATATCCAGGCAGCACCAGGAGGAGACTCCACAGCCTCTCTGGGCAACCTGCACAGGTGCTCCGGCACCTGAAAGCACAGAAGTGCTTCCTGGTGTTCAGAGGGAACCTCCTGAGTTCCAGTTTGTGCCTCTTGCCCTGGCAGTGAGGAGAACAAGTCCAGATCATGGAATCATAGCAGCATTAAGGTTGGAGATGACCTCTACGATCCAACCATCCAGGTGCCACTAATATTGCCCACTAAACTACGTCCCTCAGTACCAGATCTTCACACATCTTGAACAATGTTAACCACAATGCTTCTCCCTCCCTCCTAATCTTTTCAGTTCTGACAAAAATGCTGTGCTGACAGTCCAGAAAGCATAATCCTTCATTTTATTATTGCTCTCCCAGCCTGGCTTCCTCCACATCGCCTTTCTACAGCACCAGAACACAGCCAGGAATTACAGCAGCCACCCCATTCTGCTGCTGAGGATGGCATTTAATGTCCCAGTCCCTATTATCCATTCTTAGTAGTGGTTTTCTGCAGATACTCATGGCTACAGAGATAGGTCAGCCCCTGTTCCCATTCACTGCAACATGACGAAGGTCTGGTATTAAAATAGACTATCATATCACTTCAGTGTACTACACTTCTTTAGCTCCTAGGGAACTCACACCAAATGCCTGCTGCTTTTGCTGCCAAACGAATAAAATATTCAGAAAGATTTACATTAAGCGTTAATAAGGGCTGAGAGCCAGGCTGCTTTAAGGACCGAGGAAAAATACAGCCTTAGCACTGAGCGCAAAGTGTACTCACAGTGTATATCAAAGCAATGCATCATTCATTTTTACCAAGGCCCAGACGACAGTATCATTAGGCTGGAGGTGGATAAGTGACAAATGATCTGGTGAACGTCACTGCGGGCCGCGCAGGACCTCATCCCAGCACTCCTGAAAGCAGATGACTGGGTAGGAATTGATAAGATAAAAAAACATAAAGCTTTGAGAATGACTTTCCTGAGAATAAAACCCTACTGCATATTTATATTAATCTGCTTTGTAAATTGATTTTGTCGTGTTACCTTGTCAAACCATTGAATAAACTACATAATTGCTTAAGCAGCACTGATGGAGACGTGACAGATTATTCCAAGCATTGTGATTCTTTGTTCTCATATATCTCATTAAGAAATTATGATTCCATTTACAGCTCTTAAGTCAAATTCAGCAGCTGCTGACACATGGATTTGACCTGGCATCCACCAATTGTTTACTGTTCCCTTAGATATTGTTCCTGGTGAAGTATCTCTTGCAAACCATCTCAGAGCAGAGGTTGATGATTTTTTAACAACGCAAGACAGGAGAAAAATGCATCTCCCTTCTTTGCTGATTTATAGCTTCTGTAGAATGAAAAGGAAGTAAAACTCCTTGTACTTCGTATTTGTCCCCTTCCTCTTTGCCTGCTTTTTGGAAGAGTCTTTTTAACACCTATCGTTTCAGTAAATAAATTTGTATCACATCTGGGCTAGAAAGAGATGCA
The DNA here is from genome assembly GCA_035772895.1 of Perdix hodgsoniae. Lineage (NCBI taxonomy): Eukaryota > Metazoa > Chordata > Aves > Galliformes > Phasianidae > Perdix > Perdix hodgsoniae. The sequence goes on from JAPSGF010000006.1 coordinate 27,391,631, forward strand.
AACCGCCCCATGGGACAGGCACAGCCCCTTTCTATTTCTGCCTGGAACTGCAACCTGTTCTCCCCAGTCCTGTAATTTTATATTGCCTTTTGAAACCTGCATGTAAGGAGCATAAAATGCTGCTTTCCAGCTTGCTGCTGAGTAATATGGGCCTTTCTGGACTCCCAGAGGAAAACCTCCAAGCTGTGCACATCAAAGGCAGAATTTTACAGTCACTTCACACTGCTACAAATGATTTAAGAGCAAATCTGAAAAAAAAAAACAACAGGCCTGGTGTGCTTTTGTGTGCTACACCCTGACTTCAAGGGGATCTATTGGAAGAGCTAAGCCGATGCACAGAGACCTCTAGGAAGACATTTTTCAAAGGCAAAGCTTGTTTTTAAATAACATTTTTACTATCAGCCTCCCTCTATTCTGTATTTTGCCATTAGAGTTGAGGTACCAGAACTCCAAAGCCACTGTTGTGTCACCAGTGATACGGCTTAAATAACAGAGAAAAGGGAGTTGATTGCAGAAACTAATGCACCTGCCCTCATAATTGTGCAATCGTGGAATGGCTTAGGTTGGAGGGATCTTACAGACCACCAAGTCCCAGCCCCTGCCATGGGCTGGATGCCCCTCACCAGCTCAGGCTGCCCAGGGCCCCATCCAAATTGGGCCTGAGGAACTCCAGAGATGGGACACCCACAGCTTTTCTGGGCAGCAGTGCCAGTGCCTCACTGATCTCTGTAAATAGACATTAGTGAGCTTCTAATAAATGTGACTTTGCCAGCCCTAACCATGCTGTAGAGAGGGCAGTGGTGCACAGTGACTTAAACATGGTCAACGATGCACCAACCACCCATCCACAGAGCTGAATGACATCACAGATACACACATCACAGATGCACACCTGCTAACACCAAGTACAGCTTTGTTGGTTCATCCACATGCTGTGGTCAAGTTTGCAACCAGAAAGCTCTAACAGACTCCAGCTGCTACACACACAGAGAGATGAGAGTGGTGGTATTACCTAAACAAGCCCTCAGCCATGCTGTCTTCCAGCTGTGCATCCCAGCTGTGTACACCTGTAGGAAGCGACCATGGCACCAGAGAAGGACCATCACGTTCGCTTCCTTCTTGGCTGTGCTCACACCCATGCTGCATGGGTGCTATATGAATGCTAGGACTCCACACAGTTCTTGTTATAAGTCTGGGCAGAGTGAGCATTTTTCTTCCAATATTTGAGAGGACCTACTAGAAGAGCCTCAGAAATGAAATCAGGAGGCCATAGGGCATCACAGAGTCAAGACCTCCCAACTCGGAGAGCTTTCCTTAATCCCTAAGCCAAACCAGATCAAACACAGTGTATTTGAGCAGCTGTGGAAGCACTTCCAAAGTCCTGTCAAACAGAACAGCATGGGAAAAAGCCATTATCCTCTCTTCATTGCTGAAAGCAACCAGCTAGTGACCAAGAGTAGAAACACTGAGCCAGTAGTGGGACCAAGGTCTAACAAGTAGATGGTATATATGTAGTTATATATATATAGATAGATAACAGTACAGCATCACAAAAACATCTGTCATGAAGGCACTCCACAAAGGCATTTAGAAACCAGCTAAAGCCAGTTTGTATACAAGTAGAAACTTATCCTCATCTCTGCAGATTCCCATACTGAATTTACAGATGGGCTCCATCAGATATAAGCAGGCATGGGTCTTCTCCTGCCTTCAACTCAATGTAATCCCAACAAAAAGCAAAATTCAGACTGCAGAATAAATGAACCGTGTTCCATAATGCTCTTAAACAGTTTTCACCAAATGGCACAGTTCATTTGCTATGCGTTTATTAATGAAACCAAACAATATGATGTGCGGCAAGAAATTAGCACTGTATATCTGTATAATCAAAAGGTATAATCAAAGTATAATAATGAAATAAACAAGAGAGTTATGCAAAGTGAGGACCAAAGAGAACAGATGAGATGCTTACCTGTGTCGTGGGCTCGCTCAGGAAACTCCAGAGGTGTATCTCACGAAGAAGCACATTTAGCTAGTTGTCTGTGGGTGTCAATTAGGCTTAAAACTACCTCATTTTAGAAATCTCTTTCTTGGCATTTATCCATAGCTGAACTCTCACTGCTATGCTTTCCCCTAAACCTCTCCCTTTTGACTTTCCCCCAGTGCAGTTCCATTCACGTGCAAAGTTATTATGCTCTCATAGTCTTGATATTCTCCTTTAGCAGTGCCTTAAGGGCACCAGCTTGCTTTCTGGGTACAAACCGTCTCAGCTGTCACTCAGGAAGCCTGGCATCAATTGATTTTCTTTCAAATAAAATACAAGATTCATCACACAGAAAAACACTCAATAGCCTTGCATATAAAGCTATGATAGTTTTTCCAAGGTCTCTCTCTTAAGAATGTAGGATTTATCTCTATGACATAAATTACACTTGTATGGCTTTTGCCAGGAAAATTAGGAAGGTAAATTACCTCAGATATAACAATGTACTAAGAGGACCATTCTCCCTGTAGCAGAATCATAGAATCACAAAATATCCCAAGTTGGAAGGGATTATCAAGTCCAAGTCCTAACAACCTGTACACCCTGAACATGCATGCTTTTAAGAACCTGTTGGCTTTCTTTTTTTCCAAATCATTTCAGCTCTTGTTTCCAGCTCACTCTACATTTCCCCCCTCCTAAATATACAGCATCCTGCTTCGGAAAAAAACATAATCCGTAAGTTAAGTCTGTGGCACAACATACCTCCCTTGTTCTGATATTTGGAAAAATTTGCTCTCAGGAAGAGTAGTGAGGCATTGACACAGACTGCCCAGGGAGGGCATGGGGAGTTCACTGGGGGTGTTCAAGAAAAGGCAGACATGGCACTGAGGGATGCGGTTTAGTACTTATGGAGGGGATGGATTGATGGCTGGACTGGACAGTCTTGGTGGCCTTTCCACCTTAATGACTCTATGATTTATTCCTCCTTTGCCCCATTACCTGGGTAATTCAGCCAACAGGAGCTGAACTATTATTTTATCCCATATATGTTTTTACCTAAGCATCATTCCATGGCTTGTCAAACAACTCAACTAATGTGTTGCATGCTATTTGCTGCCCTATTTTCTTCCTGTAGGAAGTTGTACATGTGCAGCACCCTTCTAGGAGATGCTTTTGCGTGCTCGTTTTATTGTTCTTTTGTAGATTTGAGAGCAGTCTGTGTTGGGAAGGGAGCTTGTTTGTTCTACAATATTCAGGTTGCTATGTAATTAAGCTAGAAAAGGTGTATCAGAACACAGTGGCTTGAAATGAGAGGAGAAAGTAGTGGTTTTGCAGTGATCATCGGCTCATGGAAAAAATCAGTGGTGTCAGGTTTTCCACTCAAATGTATTAAGTTTCTTGAACTACAGCAGGAAATCCCTTTAAGGCAGAGGTGTGAGGCTCATGATGATCCCAGAGCTTTAAATAGTCTTTTGGATATCTCAGGCCCCAGCTACAAAATGTCCTCAAGTAAAAAATGCAGTATTTCGCTTTGTTTCAGTCATTCTTCAGTTTTTCATACAAAAGTTTCCCCTCTTTTGAGGCCTTCCCCATTATAAAGGAAATGGCAGGACCATAGAAATGAGTCTGGGTTTGGTGCCTGACTCCCTGTTGGGCTGTAATGCATACAAGTGGCAAAAAATGATAGAATACAGTGCGAAAAAATAATAGAATCATAGAACAATTAAGATTAGAAAAGACCATTAGGATCATCTAGTCCAACCATCAACCCATCACTGACATGCCCAAGCTACCCTTGGGAAATGCCACTGCCAAGGACCAGCATGCACACTGGAGTGATCCCATATTGCCCCCCAAAACAGACAGGTCTTCTGCAGCTCCTTAAAATTCCGAGAAGACTTCAGTTCCTCCACACATCTGTGAAACAACACAGCAATAAAGTGCTCGTGCTGCTACCAACAGCACAGACACAGCGCTGTGCATCTTCAACGTCTGCTACAAACCTTGGCTAGTGAAAACTCATTATTTGTGATGCCCCTGGGTGATTCACAAGTAAATAAATATGTTGTGAAGAAGCTCTGCTGATGGAAGCTGAAAGAAGCAAGACAATCCATTGCATAAGGCTGGGGTTTAGGCTCACGTTCAGCTCCACGTCTTACAAGTGACACAGCGCCTCATCTAAAGCAAAGTCATGTTAGCATTTTGTCTTATTTCTTTAGATTTTAAGCTCTTCTGGGTATGAGCTCTCTTTTATTCTTGTTCATAGTATTTCTAGTGCAACTGAGTCTGATCTCTTTTGAGGCCAGTAAAAGTCATAGCAATAAAATACATCTGTAGATATTTTTGAACCTTCATATTTTTCTTGTTAATGTCTAATCCTAAAATACACCCTGGCTTTTCAGTCTTTTCAAACCTTCCAAATCAAACGAGTGGCTTCACTTATTTATGTTGTACTACCCCAAGGAACAGCCATGTATGTGAACCATCATACAGCTGGTAGGAGCCAGAAGGCCACGTTCCTCAAAAGCATGTTCTGTCAATTTTCAAACATGCTTCTCAGCTAAGACACCAATACCGAAGAACAGCTTCCCAGCACTGAAAGGTACTGGGTAACCAACTTAAGTAGGATACCTGCCATGTCTGAGAAAGCCTTAGAATCACAGAATCAGCTGAGTTGGAAGGGACCCTTAAGGGTCATCTGGTCCAACTCTCCTGCAATGAACAGAGACACTTACAGCTCCATCAGGTGCTCAGAGCCCCATCCAGCCTGACCTTGAGTGTCTCCAAGGGTGGGAGAACTTCCTTGATTGGAAGCTCCAAGGAAAATCTGCAAACCTTCACACCTCCCTGCTTATAATAGGAGAGGGTAATCCTCCTTACATGCGATGTCCAAACTGCCACAAAACTCCCCAAAAGAAACACAGAGGCTAGGGACATCTTCAGACCCCTTGTATTCCATGTCTCCTGACCTTGTTCCACTCCTATCATATATAGGTGAGGTTTCTAGGGTTTGTGTTCTGACATCTGAGCATTCAAGGTAACTCCCAAACTTCTGGCACTGAGGCTTGAAAATACTATCTTCAGATACTCAGTCTAAAACAGGGAGAGCATGATGTGCATAATCCATGGCAAGTAGAAGAGGTGCAAACACAAAGGGTATGGAGGAGAGGTGCTGCTGTGCCTCACCCTCTTGCTGCTTATAGTAAAGTCTCACCTTTGTTTTCATCATTAAATGGATCTTCCTTTTGTCCTTCCTGGAAGCCAGAATGAGGCTGAAACTGTTGAGTCAAGCTCAAATTGGGACTGTATGACAACACAAACAAAAATGAAAACGAACCCTCAATACAGCTGAGCTGCTTTCTTTCACTCACTTCTTCCACTTTTGTGCCTCAAAAAAGGTAATTTAGGAACCATTCCTGTGCTTCTGCAGTCCATTAGTCCAAAGCTGTTGGTATTTTTGAATACAGCATATGATATTACCCAGGAAAAGGGAAGCCAAACCAGTGACCTGTTGTTACAGAGGATCTCCAGCCCTGTGCTCAGCTGCTCTGCACACAGCAGAATCAAGAGAGCATCCCAGCAGCTTTCTCTTACCAAAGTCAGTGTTAAATATATATATATATATATACATATTAATAAAACAGCTTTTTAATTCAGCCAAGAAAAATCTGCCAAAAAGCATTATTTTAATTTAAACTCATGCAATCTGTTTGGTGAGTAATTCTGGCACAAAACTCCACACACAGCTTTCAACATGAAAACATCAGTGAACGGACACGAGAAGTTTATTAACAATCTGTTATTTATGGTTTTCTTTTTAAAAATTGATTGACACAACACTCAGAGGAAAATTATAGGAACAGCCAAGTCAGAAAACACAACAGAACATCAGTGCTGAGATGTGATAGAAAGGTTTCAGGGAACAGCATGACTGCTATAAAAGAGAAATATTCTCACTGCTGAGCTATTTGCCATTCCAGAACAGCCCGATCACACACATATGATTGCAAATTATTGTTATTGTTCTAAATTATTATTTACAGAAAACCACTGAAATTCAAGGTGCTTTGAATTCCAACCAAAATGACAGTCTGCTGCCCCAAGGAACTTTTTCTCCCCCCTTTCACTCATTACCTGTTTACTAACAGCACCTTTTTAGTCCCAGCTTGTTTTCATGCTATCTGAAATGACTATAAAATTAGGTCCTATTAAGTTATCATGAATATAAACAGTGACTCACCACTTAAGTGAATGCCTTTACTGGCAATAAATTCAGAACCTATTATAGATGCTTGCTATTGTCAGGCAAACCAAAACAATACAACTTTATTCAATATTAATTGCATCCTTCGATGCTTGAAAGGATTAAACAATTCCAACCAATATTCTGCACATAGTACACAGAAACACGTGCAAGGGGCAACAGAAATAACTGAGATCAGACACAGAAAAAGTAAAGGAAAGAAGCAAAAAGGAAGGAAAAATGGGTAAGGAGATATCTCATCTCCTGCGTTAAAGCAGATGGAAGGTGAAGGAAGCAGACAGGCTCCTCCAGATGGTGAAGAAGGCTCTCACACCCACTGTGTTGTGACTGTGTTGGGAAGAATAAACTTGGGATAAAGGATTACTATGGGATTCCATAGGTCTGGGTTCAGCCCATGCACCCTGACAGGGCTCCAGTCCCTCCAGGTTTTGTTTGTTGCATGTTTAGGACTGGTTTATTTACAGAAAACCACTGAAATGAAAGGTGCTTTGAATTCCAACCAAAATGACAGTCTGCTGCCCCAAGGAACTGTTTTTCAGATGGCTCTGTGGCCAGCAAAAGATACCAGTATCAATAATACAAAGGCTGCTCCGAAAGCAACGCCTCCTATTTCGTTATGTTGGCCAGTGACATCAGAGCTGGATGTTGGTGGTATGGCAGTAGAGCTTGTACCTTCACAAATATATTCCATTACATTTTGTTGCCATGTGACAGATGGCAGCAGAGGGGGCATTCTGACAAAATGGCATTTGACAAGGAAGTGAGGATAAAGAGAAGGTGTGTCACTGAATTCCTCTGTGTGGAAAAAATGGGACCTACTGACATTCACTGATGCTGAACATTTATGGAGTGGATGTGAGCACAGTGAGGTGGTAGGTTTCAGCAGTGATAACTGTGACTTGGATGAGAAGTCACGTTCCAGATGGCCAAAGGCAGCTGTGACACCACAAAATGACAGGGACCTCTATCAGCTTATCCATGCAAATGAGTTAATAGGGGTGGCTGTGTTGAAAAAAAAATAGTGTTTTGCAGCTGAGAATTTGCTTTATCAAACAGTGCTGCCGTGCTCTTCGGATCTGTTGTAATCTCAATGGAAATAAATAGAGGCATCATTTTCAGAGCAACCTACATATTAGACACGGGCTAGGCAAGGGCATGCTGCTGAGCACTGTGCAAAAGCCAATAACAACAACAACAACAACAAAGAACAAAAGCTCTGACACTCTATTCCAATCCAAACCAAACAACACAGCAAACCAGGTGCCTGAAAATAACATGCCTTCCTGAAAGCCATTGAGTATTTCAGAATCTTAGAAATGGACCCTTATGCTACTATGGTGCCCCAATAAGCATCCGCTACCCAAAATGCATCCACGAAGCACCCTGGGAGAGCTGTCAGAAGTCTCTTCTCACTGACAGCTGCGGACTTTTCTGCAGCTCTCTCCATCTGCCTTTAAATCAGTTGGCCATCTTGCTTTCCTTTTCTCCCATTTCAATTCCAGCTGAAATGTTCAAACCTGCTGTTTTCTGTAATGTTTAAAGAGAGACCAACAATCTACGTCATAAGATACTGCAATTCACATTGCAAATAGTGGGACTAGTAATTTTTATGCCTCTGGGAGCACTGGATAGTAAAACTATATCACGTGATAGCGGGGAGAATTCCTTAGGTTAAAACAAATATGCCAGCCTACAGGAGCCATCTGAGTATTTTTCTGCTTTCTCTACATTCTCTACGAACCAAAATATCCTGGCTGTCCCACAGCATTCAGTTAAACCTTCAGACCTGGATCCCAACTGTCGCTCCTCCTGGAGATATGACCCATTTCCGAGCACTCATTACCACAAACTCCATGAGCATTTGTAGGTAAGATTCCCAGATTTAGATTTGAAGGTCGGAAGGGACCATGGAACATCCTCCTCTGTACCCTTGGGCAAGAGGCTGAGAGCTCTCAGATGGTAAAAGGATTTCTCCTAGCAGCTCATCCTGGAGATGAGAGCTGCTTGCCTTCATAGTTTCATGAATCGTAGAATCATTAAGTTTGGAAAAGATCACTACGATCATCCAGTCCAACCACCAACCCGTCCTCACCATGCCCACTCACCATGTCCCTCTGTGCCATATCCACCCTTTTTTTGAACACCTTCAGGGACAGTGACACCACCACCCCCCTGTGCAGCCTGTTCCGATGTCTCACCACTTCTCCTAAGAAGAAATTGTTCTTAATATCCAACCTGACTCTCCTCTGGTGCAATTTGAGGCCATTACTTCTCATCCTATCGCTGTTACCTGCGAGCAGAAGCTGAATCCCACCACACCACAACCTCCTTCAGACAGCTGTAGAGAGCAATAAGGTCTCTCCTGAGCCTCCTCTTCTCCACATGAACAATCCCAATTCCCCCAGCCACACAATCCCAGCTCTCTCAGACCCTCTGGAACTCTGTATTTTCTCCCCTTGAAATGTTTTTTCACCATTAAATGTTTCCTTAATGTAGTTAAAACCTAGGAAAATACCGAACTGAGAAAACGATGAAACAGTCCAATACAGTCACTGCTGCCACAGCAGGGTGTCATAAAAAAGAGGCAGAAATTGCTCATAATGTCAGCACAGACATGGAAATCAGGCAAACACTCTTCCATCTTCACAGGAGGTACAGAGCCAGAGAAAGAACAAATAGCAGGATATTTAAATCCCAAGAATCTCCAAACTCATAAAAAAAAAAAAAAAAACAATTGGGTAACTTGCTTGATGGTTGAAGTTAATGAGCTAACCAGTGGTGATTTGTTGTATTGAACACACTGATGTTCATTATGATAGCTGGTGTTTTTGACACGTAGCTGATAAGATGGGAAGATCCTAGAATCATAGAACAATAACATGGCTTGTGTCGGACCTCACTGATCAGTTACAGCCCCCTGCTGTGGGTAGGGTTGCCAACTTCTAGATAAAGCACTAGGATCTTCGAATAGAGACAACCAGACCTTGAGCCTAAATGGTATTCTCAGCATCTTCTACACAGCAATTCCAACATCATGGTGAACCTCTACCACCAGGACTGCAGAGCTGAATGCCTGGCCCAAGTTAGGGACAAAGGATACATGTCACCTCCAACAGCCTTGTTCCCCATGAAGGTCTGAGATGGGACCATGAGGCAGACCTGCTCATGGAAGCCTATGTGTCAGTGTGGGATTAGGTGGGGAAAACATGATGAAGGATGTGAGAGCACAGAATTAAAGATGACTGAACACAATTGTTTGTGACAGAGTGCGTGTGAATGAGAGGAAACAGACGTGACAGCAGGACTGAACGACTGCGCTTCACATCAGAAACAAACCAATGGGTGCATGCAAGAGTCATGGAGAGCAGCAGGAGTTCATCAAATGATGTAAGAATACGGAACAGACCCAAGATGCTGGGACCTGAACAGTAGAGACTACGGTAGAGCCTCTGAAAGAAAGAAAACAGAACCACCTACAGTTTTCTCTGAACTATATTTTAGAAAAGTGCTGAAGACATCATCGCAGTGCGCTTGTCTTCCCACCCAGCTATTACTACCTTATGACTACACCCATGCAGCTCCCCGTGTTGTCATTACTGAGCTGTAAGGACTTCACTGCAGGATATTTACGGACAACAGCAGCATTTCCACAGCTGCTAAGGTAAATTTCATCGTAACTCCAATGTCACTAAGCCCTGGTGACATATGTTAGAAATGCGAGGTCAATCCAGTTAGACGGACCAAACGATCAGCTGACTGATAACAGTAATACTACTTCTCAAAATGTCAACATCTTACCTTTGAAATGCCTTACATACAATATCAGTTCAACACAGAGAGAAAACAGTATTTCAGTGACCACTCATCGTATTATCAGATTCCTGCTCTTGTGAAACTTGGCATCTCCCAAGGGCCAGGGCAGAAATCCCCTTTTTCAGGAAGGGCTGAGAATTGAGCTGAGCTACAGCAGGTGAATTTGTTGAAATTTAAGACGAGAAGCAGCTGATCAGATCCCCTTCTTTCCTCAAATCTACTTGTCTTGACTGGAGAGAGACTCTCATTTGTAATCACTGAGCATCTGACCAACTGCTATGATTTTATCTTGTATTTCCTTGGCATTTTTCTTCCTGACTACCTTCTCTGGTTCTGTAACCTCAGTTTCCATTGTTCCGAAGTGTCCCATGCTGAACCTATGCACAAAGAATCAGGACCACAGCTTCCACAGACACAAAATTAAAATACAAAGCAGAATTTTGGAGGCTAAGAGGATTTTTCTGTACAGACTGCAGAATGGAACTACATTTTATCAGCATATCATCCACATGTTTCTTCTGTTACGTTTTCATGTGTAATATTGCTGAAATAGTTCATTGGCAATCATAAATTGGCACATCTACAGTTTCTCAACCTGCCCACCACTCCCTTTATTTTTCTGCTTCCTTCCTCTTTTTTCTTCCATCTGAGAGGGCTTGTCTTGCCCTCTCCTCACTCTTTTTTCTAATGTCTATCTTAATAGAACCATCAAGGTTGAACAAGACCACTGATCATCCAGTCCAACCATCAACCCTCACTAACCACGTCCCTCTGTGCCCCAATCCCTCTGAGGTTACAAATCCTTTTCCTCCATCCCCTATTCCCACTTCCACCAAGGAAGCTGAAGTGTACCAACAAAAGTCAGTTCCCAAGGGAAAATAAAACAAAAGCTGTGCTTATGGGAGGCTGCGCGGCCCTGGGACTGGGTTCCACCTGAGCCAATGCATCACTAGTAACATCTTAAAGAAACCCTTACTGCCATCAACACAGAGCAAAGCAAGCAGCCCAGACCTCAGCTACCGAAGGAAACGATTCTTTGGCTGCAAAAGGCCATTTTCCTAAAGTCGGAGATGATGTTCAATTCGGGATGCCTATTTCAGTGTCAGTATGGATGGACATGATTTACGGGGCCATGTAAATAATTGATGCCTGCCATAATGCTGCTGTGGAAGAGAGCTGGGTATTCGTTAGAGGTTCCTTGAAGCACAAATGATTTCATGATTAAGCAAGCTATGATTTTTCTAATAATTACAGCAGTCTTATCTCTCCTCATGCTGAAGATCTGGGGAAAACCTTTTATAGAAAGGAAAGGTTCCATTCAGAGAGCAAACCGTTATCAGAGTACACACACAGATTAAACGCTCACAAATCAATGCTCTTAACATAAAACGTTTTTAAAGTTTCTCTTTCACTTCCCTCCCCCCCACCCCCACCCCCCATCAGTCTGGGAGGTTTGGTTCTCTTTTTACTGTCACTGATTTCATCTGACTGAGTTCCAACTGCTGTGGAGGTTCCAGGAAAAAGGGCTGCTTTGCTGCTCCAGGTGCTGCTTGTGCTCCAGCATCCTGAGATGGGAGGAGGCAGGGTGATGCCCAGCACAGCACTGACACCAATCTGATGCCCCTCGCTGAGCCTCCAGCTCCTCGCCCTAAGCCCCATCCATGCTACAGTAAAACCTATTAAATGATGGATTGACCGCAGCATGTCCCACACAGTTCAGCATCACCGCGCAAAAGGGAGCAAAGCAGATTTTATCCCTGCTGCTAAGTAATGCTACAGGAAAGCATTTGGATCCAGATGCTCTAAAGGTATTTAGACTTGAGCTTAATTTCTACTTTTGTTTTTTTTTTTTTTCTTCCCTACCAATAAGTCCATATTTGTTCCATCATTTGAACTCCCTGTGCATTCGGTGCCAGAGTCAGTGAGCACAGCTTCATTGCCTTCGGTGAGGACTGAAGTCCTTTAATGATTTGCAAAGCAATGGCCTAATTTTTTTTTTTTAACAACTTTCCCAGCCTGGTAAGTGGCAGCAGGGCAGGAAAGAACCACACCTGCTACTTGGGGGAGCACAGAACCACCACCCACTTTCAGACCCTCAGCTGCTCTCTGCAGCTCGGGAAGCACAGCCAGAAGGCGACCGATGTGTGGGCTGCAAAGCTCACAACACTCAGAATTAACATGCCCACGACACAGAAAAGAACAGCTCTGTTTTCTTTATACAGGACCAGTTATTTGGATTCTCTGAAACTTTCTAGACTGGTTGCTCAAATTAAAGAACATCAAATTAAAGAAGTCCTGCCATGAGGGCCCTGCTGACCCAGCTGTGATGCTGAGATGGTGTTTAATAGCAGGAGGCACTCAATGGCTGTGGTTACTGTATCACATTTGCAACAGCCATTCCAGCAGGCACAACTGTGAACTGGAATCACCTGTACCTCTCTCAGGACCTACAACTTCTCCTATACTTTCAGTGGGTTTTGGACCAAGTCCACAGTATTGACTGCTTCTAGACCTCTTTAGTGGCAGCACAAGTTTAACCCTGATTGACGGCTTTTTTACACCTCAAAAGGTAAAACAATGTGGAGTTGTATAATGGAAAGTGTAGAAAACTGTCCTGTCACGGAATCATAGAACAGCTTGGGTTGGAAGAGACCTCAAAGCCCTTCAGCTCCAACCCCTGCTGTGAGCTGGGTGTCCTCACAAGCTCAGGCTGCCCAGGGCCCATCCAGCCTGGCTGTGAGCACCTCCAAGGATGGGGCACCCACAGCTTCTCTAGTCAAATGAATGCATTTCCCAGCACTAAGACCTTCCTCCTCTCCAAGCTCTTTTGTTCAATAAGGGAACCACGCACCAAAGGTGATGCACAGGGATGCATCTCTCACAGCACAAAATTCTGACAGCAAAACTCAATGAAGGTGGCAAAAACATCCCACGACACTCAGCCCTTGCACTGCATTCTGCATCTTCAAAGCTCTGGACAGACATTTGTGCCATTAGCCAAGGCAGCGTTTTTCCAAGTGCTCCACTATATGGTCATCACAGCGCAGTTGGCATGACCCACCTCCATACCAAGCAAGCAGCCTGGTTCTCACCTGCAGATCATTGGAGGTAATCAGTGAGGCCGGGAACCAGAAATACTGTTTGTAGAGAGCCCTCCCTTGGAAGCAGAAAGAAACTGAACTATTTCAGCTGAAACTTCAGCTGTGCTTTGGAAGTGGCACACGGAGTACAGAGCGTAGTTTGGAGTCACTCAAAGTTGCCGTGAAAGCCAGAAGGGCACAGAGGCAAACAGCATTCCCCACACAACAAAACTTTAATGGCCAATACAACACTCAGCGAGCGAAAACGTAACAAAAATAAAACTCCACTCAGTCAAAAAACCAGCATCCTGCACCCTGCTCCTATCCGCCATCTGCGCATGTTTATTCTGAGCCTTCGGAGAAAAAAAAAAAAAACAACTCGAGCGTTTTTCTAATCTTTCTGCCCCGCCACTATAAATAACAGAAATAAACCCCAGCAGCAGTTCAGCGTCGCAGCGAAACGCATCCAATCCGCTCCGACTATTTCTGCCCGTCCGCCCGCGAATAGAGGCGGCCATCGGCGCTGGGGCGCAGCGTGCGAGTCAGAGCGCGTTTATTTACACCTCCTCATTCTATCAATATTTCAAACCAGAGGTTTTTCTTTTCCTTTTTTTTTTCTTTCTTTTTCCCTTTTTCTTTCTTCCTTTTTTTTTTCTTTCTCTTTCTTTCCTTTTTTTCCCCCTCTTTTCTTTCTTTTGTTTCTTTGTCGGGTTTTTTTTGTTGTTTTTTTTTTTTTGCCTGCCCCGCTGCCTTCCTTCCACTCCGCTGCCCAACTCGCGGTTCTGTTTCTCCCCACGTTTCCATCTCTACCCGACTCCCTACCCGTGCTGAGATGCTCGCAGCGCGCACCCGCGCCGATCCCGCTGCGCACCCCGCGCAAATCCCGCGCAGCCCCAATTCCCCTCGCGCATCCCCGCCACTTACGTCCCCAGCGTCTCCTTGAACTCGAAGATTTTCTTGATGTCCTCCGCCTGCTTCTTCCAGGAGCCGCCGCCGTCTCCGTTTTCCCTGGCCATGGCCGCTCCGCGCAGCGCCGCGCAGCCCCGCGGATGCCGGCCGGCCCCGCGCCGCCGTGCGGCTTTTGCTTTCTCTTCTGCCGCGGCGGCAGCTGCTGCTGCTGTTTCTTTTCTTTTCTTTTTTTTTTTTTTTTTCTTTCTCCTCCTTCTCCCCTTCCTCCTCCTCCTCACACTTCCTGCCCTCCGCCGCTTTTATTTCCTCCGCGCTCGGGCGCGCTCCGCGACTGCCACTTTTCCTGGGCTATTTCTTCCCAACTTTCTCTGCCTCCCCCCTCCCTGTCCCCTCCTCCGTGTCCCCAGCTCTAGTCCCCGTTCTCCCCTCCTTCCGCACTCTCGAGCGCAGCTCTCTTCAGGGTCACTTTGGTCCTCACCGACAGATCCACCCCGGGGGAAAAAATCCTTTTTTCCCCCTCTTTATTTATTTTTCTTTTTCCCCCCCCCTTCCTTTCTTTTTATCTTTTTTCTTTTCTTCTTCTTCTTCTTCCCCCCTCCCCCCTTTTTCCCCCTTCCTTTCTTTTTATCTTTTTTTTTTCTTCTTCTTCTTTTTTTTTCTTTTTTCTTTTTATAGGATCATCGATTCTCTCCCCCTCACATTCTGCCCGCACGGATTCTGTTCCCCCCCCACGCCCCCCGTGGGACGTTCAGAGCCCTCCGGGCGCGGTGCGGTGCGGCCCCGGCGGCAGCGGCTGTGCGCGGTTGTTATGGCAATGGGAGGAGGAGGAGGAGGAAGAGAAGGAGGAGGACGAGGACGAGGAGGAGGAGGCAACCCCGGCGCTGCTGTGCTGCCTGGCGCTGCCCCTCCTGACTGAATGACTGAAGATAATTCGCATTGCACCAAAACCGCTCACGTCAAACGGGAGGGGAGGGAAAGCCAAGGGAAGAAAAAAAAAAAAATTAAAAGGGAAAGCAGGAAAAAAAAAAGAAAAAAAAAGTCTCACGCTGTGCAGTGCGGTCGGGCGCTGCGCCGTTGGCGGTGCCCAACCCGCCCCGCAAAAGTGAGGGCGCAAAAGGGGCGCAGCGCAGCGCTGACACTGCGCGGAGCGGCGCCGGGCTGCGGGCGGGGATCCCCCGGCGTGACAGCGCAGAAATCCCCGCTCAGGGGAAGCGGTCGGAAGGACTCGCATAGAGAGCATCGCAGGGCGTTGCTGGTGGGTAAGGAAATAAAAAGCGCATTTCTTCCCCCGGCTGGGAGCTGAAGTCGAGATCTTTGCTGGCGGCAGGTGCAGGAGAGTCAGAAATCTCAAACTCTGATCATCAGATGAGGCACGTGAAAATGAATTCTAACACAGCTAAATAACATGGGCTTACAAAAAGATACGAATGTGCACGTAACCACTTAAAATACATTTACAAAATCCAACTTTGGAAGCCGATTTTCATAGTTTTGGGCCAGAATTTACAGGCTTTCCTGGAGTGAGCTGTGCCCCCCCCCTCCCTCCATCACCCTTGCCAAGGGGACTTGTGGTGGGAAAAAGTGGGGAAAGCTCTGAGCAGGCCGGGGTGTCCAGGCAATGCTACCCTCTGCTGGGCAGAGCCACACGTGTGCCAGCTCCCGTATTAGTGAACTCTTTTGATTCAATTCCTATCACATCGGCAGCCAAAAACTTTTGGGATACCCCACAACGGATGCCTACGTGTTGTGCTTTGGGCAGCTGAGCCTTTCCTTCTGCTCCTGACATCCCCTGCCTTTTGCTATCTATAGGGATTCCCTGCCTTGTGTGCTCCTTCTTTCCTTGTGGTCGTGTCACCAGCAGTTCCCAAACTGGTCATAGAAGCACGGAACTGCAGAATCATTAAGGTTGGATAGAAAAGGCCACTGAGATCATCCAGAGCAACCATCAACCCACCCCCACGGCGCCCACTAACCATGGCCCTCAGTGCCACATCTGCCCTTTCCTTGATCACCTCCAGGGATGGTGACTCCACCACCTCTTTGGGCAGCCTGTGCCAATACCTCACTGTTCTTTCTGAGAAGAAATTCTTCCTAATATCCAACCTGGTGCAATTTGAGGCCATTCCCTCTCATCCTATCGCAGTTAACTGGTAGAAGAGTCTGACTCCCACATCTCCACAACCTCCTTTCAGGCAGTTGCAGAGAGTGATAAGGTCTCCCCCAATCCTCCCCTTCTCCAGATGAACAATCCCAGCTCCCTCAGCTGCTCCTCTTAAGGCTCGTTCTCCAGAACCCTCACGGCTTCACCGCTCTGCTCAATAAGGATATTAAACAGACCCCAGTACTAACCTCTGGTTTGCACCTGCAAATTGATATATTGGGAAATAATACATGTCACTGACCCAAAAAGATGCAGCCAACACCAGAAGGAGCGTTTCCCTTCAACCCACACCCATGTGGTGTTTCCCGTCTTTTTGGCAAGCAAATGAATCACTGCTTGTCAGAAGTGCCATGGCTGATGTTGGCTGAGTTTCACTTGAATGGAGCTGCTGACCATAACCTCCTGCCTTCAGGAGATAATGGAGAGAATCTGAGGCCACAAAGGGCAAATGCAGTCATCTACCCTGATCTGCAGCATGACAGAGGCCAAAGAATTCCATCAGAGCAGAGAACCAGTGCCATAACTTACACTGGAGCTGCAACAGAGCCAAGCCATCCACCTCTGCTATTTCAGAAGACGTGTTGGTCTCCTCAGCACCACGTTGAAATCTTACCACCGAACAGCACTGCTCACTTTCCTTTTCAGCGGACAAAAAACAGAAAAAACAGAAAAGAAAAGGGCCATGTCAGCCTGCAAATCCTTTCCCAATTTAGCCCACACCTTTGACATCGATGTGAATGTGCTCTTTTTGTGCGCGTGATAAAACAACTCGTATTTGAAATGCCTGATAATGTATAAATCCCCAGCTTTAATGAGAAGTGTATGAGATGCTGCCATCAGGCAGGGAGCACTGCTCAATAAGACCACAACAGCCCCTTAGAGTCACCACAGTCTGCGGTGTCAGGCTGGATTTAGGGAGTCTGTAATCTCACTTGTCTGACGGGCTCCTGCAGAGGCATTGTGGAACACTGAGTTATTTGAAGAATAGGTGTTTTTTAAGGGGAAAAAAAAAAAAAAAAAAAAAAAAAAGGAAGAAAATCTTATATGAAAACTTCTCTCTGTGAGGGTCTCATACAGCAGGGCACGCTGCAGTGAAGCGGCTCTGCATGGCAGAAGCCAGTATTCAGTCACTCACACCTAGATTGCAAGAATTTTAATGGAGTGGTAAAATGAAGCAGACCGAAATACAAGAATGAGGATTGCTGATGAGACATCAGTTCAGCAAAAGCTTCACACCCTTACAGTGGAGTTCCACTTCTTTCTATGAAGCCTAGTATGGAAACTCTGGAAATTCAGGGGAACACTGAAAATAAACTTTTATGTGAGATATTTCATTTCTAAATAAAATGACCTTATTTTTGGAGTGGTATTCAAAGTTACATTTTTTAGCTCTTCAGATTGCATACTTTTCATATGGTTGCCTACAGCCACATTTTCTTGGGGCCCTTAGTAGGGCACAGTTCTGTAATGAACATACACAGTCACATCCACATTACACACATATATATGTATGCACTATGAGGGCAAAGTCATTTGGTACTGGTCAGGCTTCACTCACATGGATGCTGTTAGTAATGATGCCATGAACAAGTGTAGAGCTCAGCAAGTAACTCAGAATTATAGAATCATACGATTCTATTCTCGAGCAAAGTGACATCCCCAGTGCTTCCCAGTCTCTAGAGTGAGCCTAAGACACAATAAAATCCCAGAACAAAACATCTTCTAGTCTAGCAGTACAGGTTACTATCTTAATTATAGTCATGCCAGGTCTGACTGGCACAATAAGCATTCCTTCCAAAGCAACTATTTATATATATATATTTACAGCTCTTCTTGGCATTTTCAGGTTAGATATCAGGAAACGTTTCTTTTCAGAAAGAGTGGTGAGGCATTGGCACAGGCTGCCCAGGGAGTGGTGGGGTTATCATCCATGGCGGTGCTCAAGAAAAGTGTAGATGTGGCCCTGAGGCCCGTGGTTAGTGGGCATGGTGGGGATGGCCTGATGGTTGGACTGGATGATCCCAGAGGTCTTTTCCAACCTCGATGATTCTGCAACTCTGTGATTTGCAGTGATGGGAATGGTGTAGATTCAGTCCCTTTTGGTAAGTGGGAGGAAATCCTCATAGGAATTATGCTGAATGATAAAAAAATTAACTCACAAGAAGAACTGCTTATTTAAACAATGGAAAAATGGCTTATTTAAAATGAGAAATTTAAATGTTTATTCATATGGGAAGACCGTTTGCTTAAAGAAGGAATGGTTTTGTGCTAGTTCTTTCCTCGGGACAGGTATTAAAAAGCACTGGTTTGAAAGGTGCACTGTGGTAGGGGATCGGGGGGGGGTTGGTTTTCATTGTGCGTGGAGCTTCTGGTTAGGTGTTAATGTTTGCCAGGCTTTTTTTGACACCACAAATTCAAGATACAAAACTACAAGCTCAGCTCTAAGCATGTCCACAGCAGCATGCTTTTCCAAGGATGACCCTGCTGCAACTCATAAAATCATCACCCAGTCCAGCTATCAACCCATCACCACCACACCCATTAAACCGTGCCACCAGCAAAGCTCCTCTGAGTTTGCCATAGACTTTTTGGTGACTTCAGAGCTGGACAGGAAAAGAATGCACTTAAATGAAAAAAAAAAAAGAAAACAAACAGCAACAACAACAAAAAAAGAACACAAAAACAAAAACAGAGGCTGCTGCAGGTCTTACATACGTGGTGTTTTGTGTTCTTGTCCTTAAACCACCTCTAGGCACTTTAAAGCCTGAGATCAGTTTAAGCTCTTTAAGATGACCTAAGGCTCTTGCTCATCCTAGCAGCTAAAGCACTGCTCCAAAAGCATGCAAATGCAAAGGAGAGGAGATGGTAGGTGTTTTGCTGTCTGCTGTTTCTCTTGTGGGGAGGTGGGAGCTTAATTTGCTGAAGGGTTTTTATCTCTATAAAGTGGAATAAGCAAGTGCTGGTCCAGACATGAATTCCCAGCCTTCAGTCAGTTGCCTGAAGACCATCTGGTGCCTCGCTAAGTCCCCAGGTGCTTTTATTACTCAGAAGGTTTGGAGATATCAGCCAACTTTTCTTCCTTGGTTTGATTCTCATCTGGATGAACGGAGGAAGCTGAAGGACAAAAATCTTGACAAGATGATGTGAAGGCGGCTTGTTAGACTATGGAAATTTGGGATTTAAGAGAGTAACAGGCAGGCTGAACATCTCATTTTAAGTCTGCCATGCTATGTGTATTGCAATAAATCTTCAAATTCAGGATTGTAAATCACGGCCGTATAACATTATAATGAGGGAGAAAAATCTACAATCATTGCCAAAGCAGAAGCAAAAGGAGTGATATGTTGGTAAAGATGGATGTGAGCAATGGGCAACAGACAGGAATAGGATGGCAGAGTGGGGAGTCAGTGAGGACAAAGGAGTGAGGGAGAGGAGATGCTCCAAGGGGCAGAAGTACCGAAAGCAAAAGCACCCATTCCACAGAGTTCCTAGTGCTGAGTTCTTGCGTCTCAAATGCCAGTGTAAAATCACCACCAAAATGTGTCACAGGATCTTCAAATCTTTAATGTTGGAAAGGACCACTAAGATCATCTAGTCCAACCATGTCTTGTAGCTTGAGAGGGCTGCATGGCACAAATCCTGCTCACACACATCCCCGAGTGCTGAGTTTGAGGTTTGGGGTTCAATGGGCTGAGCCCTGCTAAGGATCCTAGCTGTGGTCATGACAAGAAATGCATCTTTTTCTAGATGGTTTGGCCTTGCACATTTGTGTTTTGGAGGGAGAAATAAATTAGGACATTCCACCTATAAAGTTTTTATTGAAAGCACAGTAGGTGACAAGGCAAGGACTCAAAAATTACAAAAATACCAAAAAATAAAGAAGTTGCTCAAATCGTTTCAATTCTGCATCCTGCTCCACGTTAATTTGCGGTGGATTTCTCCCTTACAATGAAGAGTTCAACATAGGGAGCTCATTCATATGGCAAAGGAGTTGCTCTTAAGAGTCTGCTTACATTCCTGATGCCCTGTAAGATGAACTGCACTCAAAGACAGGCACAAGCCAATGGGAGTCATGCTTTGTACCCACCGAGAGTCATAAAATGCTGAGAGCCCTGGAAGACCCGATCCTTAGCGTTGCAAATTAAGCACCCAAAATTAGCAAACGTGTTTGATTATTTTGGTTTTAATCTCCCCGTGCCTCAGTCACACCAGCTGATGATATCGCAGGAGCGCTGTGAAGATAAACGCATTAATATTGATCAGATGCTGAAGCACTACAGAGAAGCTCACAAGGAAATTAATGTTGATCTCAGCATGTGGTTCAAGTAGCACGTGTTAATGTGGCCTGGAGCAACTCACTGCATTAAAATAACACAAACCATAGGTGATCAGATAATTTAAGGACACAAGACACGGCATGTGCACAAAGGCCCACGGATGGGGTGGCTGGGTGGGCTGTTTGATCTGATCTGATAACCAGATCCAGCCAAATTATGATGCTGTAGGGGTTACAGAGTAGAAGTTTTCAACAAACAAGGAAAAGCCCAGCTGCTTCTCCTCAGAGAGACAGTACTCAAAGAGCCATGGGCCTGTAGGCCATGGGCACCCCTGGTTTATCTGTTCACCATGCTGATCTCTCATCTGATGGATATATCCATAGAGGAACTGGGCTTGTTGACCTCTAAGAGCCACACAGAGGCCAAATCCAACCTGCCATGAAGCACGCAGCTTCACTGACATCACAGAGGAGCCTCTCTTTCCTCTCAGCCTACACTTGCACTGGGCCTGTGTTCACCCTGAGAACAGATCCTCAGCCTCATGCAGTATCACTGTTATGGTGTACACTGAGTTTTCACCTTCTTGAGCCTGACACGTGTTTGAGCCATGTGGATGTTGCACAGACACCATTCATTACACTGGGGCAGCACAGAGCCCTCCCAGCTAAAGGAAAGAACTTAGTGTGGGTGTCTCCTTGCATCAAGGAGAAACACTGACAGCCTCCAGCACCATCTTAGCACACCGATGGAGTCAAATAATAAGTGAAAAGTGGAGGAAAAGAAATTAAATGACACAGGCAGAGGAAGAAGAGATACAAAGCCATTCACTTGCCTGTGAAGTAATCACTTTTTTCATTTAAGCAGAACACTCAGCTATCTTTTATATTGTTATTGGTAAAGTCCTCTTAGAAACTGGAAATTAATTTTTTTTTATCTCCTCATTTTCTCTTCTTCCCATTCGGAGACCATTTCTGTTTTCCTGTGTTTCTCTCAGAACTGAAATTAACTTGGCTCGTTTTGTTCTTTTCTTCCACAGATATTAACATTGCTGAATAATGAAGAGAAAAGCAGCTTCGTTAATTAACCACAGCTACTGCATTAAGTCCAGACTGACACTGCACTCACGTGCAAGGAAAGGCACTGTGCCATCAGACAGTGAGCACACAAGAGCGTAGCTAGAGCTGCCCAAACTGATTCCAGATCAGTTGAAGTGTTTTAGTCCCTATCAATGGGCAGATTCTCCATCCTAATACCTTACTTAGGGCTGCTTTCCTTGGTTTCCCACTGTTTCTAACCACTATGCTATTCCAGGTAAAAAAATGACTGTATTTGTTTTCAGAAGACGAAGACATACGTATTTGAAGCAGTCTCTCCATTCTGGTTTTCTACAAAATCTTGCTGCTTTTATGATATGTGGGCTGAGATTGTCCCCTTGGCCTTTTGCTTCAGGTGTTGGTCACCAGAAGAAAAGCAAATACCCTGGAGCTGACAGTGAAAAAAAGTAGATTACTAGCACTTTTATCTCCCACAAAGAGTTCACAGAATCACAGAATCACAGAATTATCAAGGTTGGAAAAGACTTAAAAGATCATCCAGTCCAACCATCACCAATACTCCCCAGCTAAATCCTATCCCTCAACACAACATCCAAACGTCTCTTGAACACCTCCATGTTCGGTGACTCCACCACCTCCTTGGGCAGTGCATTCCAGTGCCTGACCACCCTTTCCGAGAAGTAATATTTCTAGTAATAGTTCTCTGAGGATAGAGGGAAGCCTGAATGCCAACAAGGAGATCTGCTGGGGAATATTTTCTTTATCTTTCCTCTTGCAAAGCCTTTGTTAAGGTCCAGCCTCCCTGGCTAACTGGGCATCATGCTAGGAAGAAGCTAGCACAACTGGATCTTGTATTTATTCCCCCCATTTCCCTCTACACCCCATTATTTGCACCTCACATGATGCAAGGTTGGTCTGTTAGCAGCAGTTCTTTGGCCACAGAGTGTTACAGAGATGGTAGTAGACAGGAGAAGGAAATGTTCCTGGGTTTTTCCTGTCTCTTCCCAGCCCTACAGTTCCTTGCTTAGCAGCCCATGGGAAGGTGGAGACTTCTAAAACCAGGTAGAGATCCACCAAAAAATCAAGCAAGGTTGGAAAGAAAGTTAAAGAGTAACCAGAAACTACTGGAGAAATGGGACACGCTTGTGTGGAAGGGAAATGAAGACTCACTTCAGCATGAGCTTGCACAAATCCAAATTTTTTGGCTTTTTTTTACATTAAACATGCTCTTGCCATGGTTTTAGGCCATGACCTAGTGCTTCCTGACACTCAGACCCCAAACTCAGTGTGTGCTTTAGTGAAAGCATGGAGCTTTTCTCCTCCCAGCAGGACTGCCCCTGCCTTTGCTCTGTGTTCAGCCCTTCTGCATAGAGGGTCAATATCTGAACTCAAAGCTATTCCTTGAGTGAATAGAGGGCAATGCAAGTGGTAATCCTGACCACTCTTTGCTTGCAGAGTAACCCCAGGCAAAGATGTGGTGTGTGGCACTGGGATGATCTACTGGACCTAGGCTTATCTCATTCTGCAGTCAGTAAATGAGTGATGGAGTTGAGTTAAAGCTGTCCAATGGCTGAATCAGTGATGTCTCTTTGCAAGCTACTCTCCATTTACACAACAAAATGAATTACCAATTGAGTTGCCAAGCAAAGAAACGGTCCAATTTTGCAATTATAGCCTTGACAAAAATACCATTCACTGCCAGAGACAAAAGCAAAAGTTGCCAGTGTTTAGCAAAAGCAGATGTGTTTTGGAAAGTTTTAATGGATTTCCCAACTTCCAAGCCACCAGCACCAGCCGGTGCTTCTGGTAATTCTTCCAGCTGTCCAAATCCGTGTGAGCAGACTGGGAGGAGAACTCCAGAAGATGAGTTATGCAGAGTGGTTAAGAGAAAGAGGATTTTAGCAGAAGGTGGAATCTCATTTTTTCAGAGCTCTATAGCTCTATCTATAGCTCAGCTGGGGAAATGTGTGTTCATCTAACTGATAAGAAAGCCACAGCCCCTCAAAGGTTGCTATAGAGCACTTAATCAAATGGCTGTTTCTAAGTCACCACAGTGCAGGTGGCTTTCTCCAATGGAACTGAAGTTTATTTTGTGTTCTTTGAAAACGAAAGTTCATTTTAGGCACACTCTCTGAATTAAATTTCCTTAGAAAGCAAGGATAGCCAGGCTGCTTTACTGAACCCTGTTCCTTTCATTCAGCAATACCCATTTGCCCGAGTACACTGCAACCCCACCAGCATGGAGCTGCCAAATCCTTTCCCACCTCTCTTTGCTTCTCTCACCTCCTGCCCCTTCACAGGGCTAGGAGCAGTGACTGCTGTGGTCAGTTTGTTCTACAAATACATTAGCCCCAAAGAAATGCCCAAAAGAGTCTCCCCACCTTTATTTTGCAGCAATTCCTATTGGAACATGGAAAACTCTGCCCTATTTGCCATCATAGCTCTTGTCTTTGTTTATCTTTGCTGCATGCTTTTTGATAAGCAGAAGAATCCTCATTGTAGAGGTGCAGAGAAGCAGTTGGACTGAACAACCACATCACTGATGTTCTGATCAGGTTGCATCTCACTGCAACTCATGCACCTTATCACAGACCTTCACCACAACCAATTTCAGTCTCCAGAATGAGGTTGATGTCTCAAACTAAAACAAAAGCCTGGTATGAGAAACAGCTGAGAAGCTTAGCAACACAGACCCCACCATTGCCCCAAAGGTATTTCCAAATGAAATTCAACCTGTGTTCCCACCACAGCTCATAACTGACAACCTCCTTCCTTCCACTCCCAAAATGATCTGCAGGTTTTGGCTTTTCTCTGCCCACTGCATCTCTAAGCACACCCACTTGCTGGCCTTCTCAGCAGCTTGACTACTATCGCTTCCCTTGGGGCACATCTCAAGTGGGGTTGCACAGCACTGGGACATGTTTATGTACTCCCAGCTGTGCTCAGATAAGATCTAATCAGCACTCTGCAGACAGGAAATCACCATCTGGCTTGAGGTTTTACACTGTGCACCATCATCTTCCTCTCTGAACACTTATTTCCTTGTAGTTTCAATAACATTGTCCCATAGTGAGCTCTGTGGAGTTTGACACTTCTTTCCATGTCACAGTTCTCCTAGTAGCAGGGCTCCCAGATCAGTCTGGAATTAAGTTATTCAGTTAAGTAAATATATATATATATATATATATATATTATATATATATATATACTTTTTTCTGTGAGTTGCAGTTTAAAGTATTCTCCATTGCATCAGCACTTCTCATCTCCTGAGAAAGCTTACACTGTGCTAAATGTGTTCCCATTAAGAAAAATAAAGAGAGTATTTGCAACACCATTTTGACTGTATCCATTCCATCCCATGATGAACCTGGGATGCTGAATATCCAGCTGCTGGCTGTAGATGTCAGGGTAAACCTGCCAGGAATACATGTGCAACCCCAATGACATTGTAATGATTTGTATGCTTAAAAAAATTAGAGAAAAATGATGACGTCTGCAAGCACAGCTCTCATGTAAGCTGCTGTGGTCAAATCCTTCTTGTTTCAGGACTAGTGGTGCACTAAACTGCAGTGTGCAGACCCTTGGAAATGTTATACCTCCTTACCCAGCTGATCATGCACACCATGGGCATAGCATACAACTTTTTACAGCCTTATTTAGCCTTAACTAAGAACCTGGGCCAAGGTCAAGAGGTAAGCAGATGACAAAAAGGTTCATTTCTCTGGCAAAGGAACCTTAACACAGATAGCCAAGGGTCCATGAACGGATGACACTAATGAGAACAAAACCCTGCAATTAGTTTGAGCTCATCCTGCTCTTGTATAGCTGCTTCCACCCTTTGCTGTCTCCTCTTGTTCCTGCAAAGGCAAACAGACCATCATCAAGCATTGCAGAGGTTGCCTGGAAAGATTCATACCTCTTGGAGATTGTGCACACACCATTTCCACTGACCCTTAGACTTTGGTTGCACTCACTGAGCAGTCAAGGCCATTGTCCTCCTGCCTACGTGGTTACATGGAACACTCACGTTGTGGATGAAGGCCAAGAAAAAACACATCTGCAATTTTGCCTGCAAGCCAAGGACCTGAACTGATCTCAACTATTCAATGGGCAATGAGCTTGCTGTCAGGCTTAGGTCCAACCACCTTACTCCCACACCCAGAGGTGGAATGGAGGTGCCTCTTCCTCAGTATCCATTGAAAAGCAAAGCCAAAGTTGGTGCTCGTGGAGATGACACAGCGATCTTCCTACTCATGCTATTCTATGGTCCTATGACTCTGTAATTCTATGATTCTAGGACTTTTAGGACAGGGGACAGACTCTTCAGCAGAGTCTATTGTGATAGTTCAAGGGGAAATGGTTTCAAACTCAAAGAAGGAAGATTTAGATTGGATATAATGAAGAAGTTTTTTACAATAAGGGTGGTGAGGCACTAGAACAGGTTTCCTGGAGAGGAGGTAAATGCCTTATCCCTGGAGAAACTCAAGGTTAGGCTGAACAGGGCTCAAAGCAACCTGATCTGGCTGTAGGTGTCCCTGTTCATTGCGGAAGAGTTGGACCAGAAAGCCTTAAATGATGAAAGGATTCTATGATTCTATCATGCTATTTAGCAATGCACACCTAAAAGGGACACAGGGCTCCTCACCCTCCAGCCTGCTGTGGTCAGGGCAGGTTGAGCTGGTGGAGAGCTTCAGGCAGTACCCTTGTCTAGGTGGTCTCAGATTATCAAAGCAAAGCAGATCTTCCAAAGACAACAAACTGAAAATCACAGCATGAAAGAGAGCACATCTAAGCCAGACCCTATGCTAATACCCGAGCAGTACTGCCTTTTCCTTAAAGCCTCCATTATTCATGTCAAGAGGTGGATGGTAAAAAACCTGTTTGACCCAACCTCTCCGATCCTTAATTTATGTGCCAAATGGAAAAATGAAGCTTTCAGCATGTTTTTATCCAAAAAATAAAAAATAAAAAAGACCTGCTTTAGTGAATGAAAAGCACTGCACTAGGAATACCTGCTGCTCTGGAAGGGGCAACACTGTGCTTGCTGCCACGTGTCCTATTAGAGTGCCTTGACCCAGGTCTCCCTGTACTCCGTGTTGTTCCGTGTTTACCAGGGACTATTCAGACAAACAGCTCTCTTCCAGGAACTGGCCACACCAACAAACCTGCAGCAGCCACATCCATGATGATTTCATAGAATCACAGAATCGTTAAGGTTGGAAAAGACCGCTAAGATCATCTATTCCAACCACCAACGCACCCAGCTCTGGCTCATTTATTTTCCATTTTGCCTCCTAGAACAACAACTCGTTCACCCTCTTATCCCTCTAATAAAACCATCTTTATGTTGCATCCTATGGTGGAAAAAGGGTGTTTCCTCTTCTTTCTTGTCTCACCACTTCTCCGTTTACTTCCATGTCACCACGAAAGAATAGCAACAGAATACCTCTTCCCTCTGGGAAGTGTGGACTCAGGTGGAAAAGCCAGGGCACTCAAGTGTTTAAGCAGTTGGAATGTTTTCCTGTTAGGAAACAAATTTTATTCAAAGTCCCATAAGGTTCTCATTGTCAGGAAGAAACGGGTGCATACGCTGCTGATGTGGAGATAGGTCTTATAGGGATCAGTGTGAGATCCTTTCTTTGTGAGGATATCAGGTAGGAGAAGAGGCTAAAAGTCTTAGATACAGAAACTTTTATAAGCTCCTGATGTTTGCTTGTTGGTTTTCCTTTCCTTTCCTTTCCTTTCCTTTCCTTTCCTTTCCTTTCCTTTCCTTTCCTTTCCTTTCCTTTCCTTTCCTTTCCTTTCCTTTCCTTTCCTTTCCTCTCCTTTCGCCAACTTCTCCTTAAGTTGAATTCAGAGTGTTTATTCAGTTGGACTTGATCTTGAAGTAGAATCATAGAATCCTTAGTTAGAAAGTCCATCTCCCCTGCAATGAACAGGGACATGCACAGCTAATATCCTTTCCAACCTCAATGATTCTACAGTGCTGTGATCCATGGCACAAATGAGGCATTTGCTTCCCTAAAGCAAGACAGCAAGCACGACAGATGGTTTAATCCCAAGGAACTTCACATCAAACTTTGGTAAACACATTCAAGTGTATGGGATGGTTCCCAGCATGGGCATTCAGTGTACCAAAAAACATGAAGGTGACACCTCTGTGGAGGTCATCCATCATCTTTACGGAAGGTCAGTTTGAAGCCAGCACAGCGTGCGCCTGGTGGCAATTCGTGGGAGAGTTCAAAGCTCAGTGAAAATACAGCTATTTCTTGGGGGTACTCCTACAAGAGCAACGACCTAAAAAGAGGGCAATTGCTGTGATCACCAGAAGGTAAATTGGCAGTGCATTCTAGCTATAGGCAACGTACAAAAACAAGAGATGGTCTGTGAAATGTAATTACTAAAAAGGTGCTGTCTGTAGGACAGAATCCAGCATCTCTTCCATCCTGGGACACCCAGCTATAGTGTGGCACCCAGAGGGCTTTCCTCTTTGCATCCCCACTGCACAGCACAGGCTGCACAGGAGCTGCAGCAAGGGACTTGGTAAGAAAAGTAAAAACAAAAGCAACAGAAAACAACCTACCTGTAGGTTTCATCCTTTCCACTTAAACCCTATCACGCTGAAAATCTGCCAAAGCTCATCTGCCATGAGGTTTCCCCATACTTGTGCCTATCTCAGTGTGATCCTCAAGCAGCTCCTGACAAATCCCTGCCATTTTCTATCTGTTTTTCCCCCCTCCCTAGCTATAGACTTTTCACCACGATGAGACTCTTTGATCAGGTTGATTGCAGCCTTAGCAAAATGGGTGCAGAGCTCAACTGTGCAATGAGCACTTTTCCTCCCACATTGCCCTGCTTGCAAGAGATGCTCCATAAAGCATTCCACAAAGCATCACGGTAGCAGCCTTCAAATCCTGCCTCCTTTGCCACAATAGTTTCAAGAAACATCATCCTAATTTTGATGCTCCTGTGTTGAAATAGAATCATAAACATTGGAAAGACCACTAAGACCATCTAGTCTGACCATCAACCCACCACCGTACCCACTAACCATGTCCTGCAGTGACCCACCTACACGTTCCTTGAACACCTCCATGGACAGCGACTCCTCCACCTCCCTGGGCAGCCTGTGCCAATGCCTCACCACCCTGATGCTGCTGTCGTCTCTGGATTGCCTCATCCCCCCCACACTGAACCAGCTGTACAGCTCCTGGCCACTCTGCAAAAAAAGAACTCATCACTTTTTTGACCGGCTCTTAAAAGAAGAAGGAGAAACAGGGACAAAGGGATTTCCCTGCAAGGCAGGTGGCATTACATGTAAACAATGATAAAGATTTTTGTTATTATTATTATTCTTAATTTTACCTAGACAAATTGAAAGTGTGAGTGAGCAGCTGCTGGAACACCCTGTCCGTGCCTTGGCACACCCAAGGCACAGCTCTGTGCAATAGCCCTGGGTTGCACCAGCACAGCCCAAGGCAGCGCCAAGATAAGCATGGGTTCATTGAAACCACAATGCCTGCAACCTCCCCACTGCCGTGCAGCAAATCCTAAAGGAGTCACAGAACTTGCACAGCAAAAGGCAGCTGCTCAGACAGCACACAGCCAGATCTGTGCTGATTCCTATCAGCATAGAACCTAACTCTTTTCTTCTCTTTGAATGAGGAAGGTACATACTGAGAACTACACACATTCCCACTTTTGTATCTGAAGTGAAAGGGCAACCATTCTTGTTTGGGGAGAAAGTCTAAAATCTGGCAAGCAGCTCTCAGCGCACAAAATCACAATTTGTTCTTCCAACCCTCAGAAGACATGGCTACTTCTCCCCTCCTTTGGCACAACTGAAAACCTGAATTAATAACTTGTGTTACCCATGTGCCCCATCAAAAAGATGAAAAGTTTTTTCTCCTTTTCTGTACACTGGGTGCCCAGCTCGTGCCGTAGGGTCAATACAAAACCCCACAGCTGTGAGGCCCATGCACTCATCAGAGCATGCTGCAGGAAAGCCTTTCTGCTGGTGCAGCATGCACAGCCACATGCCTGCAGCCCCAGGCATTCTTTGCCCAACTGGGAACAATATTGCTTTCTACCTCCCACTATATAGAAGCTTTCTGAGGAATTATGATGCTTTAGCACCTCAAGGACTGTAAGCAAAGCAGGAATGAGACAGGAATATCCGTTATATCAGATGCTACTTAACTGAGAGCCTTTATAAAAGAAGTCATTGAGTTCTAAGTATCTAAAACTTGTGAGTGCTTTTGTGATTTAGTCTTTAATTCACAGAGAAAAGCAGCATAACATCACAATGTTTATATTAATTCCTATCACGCAGACAAAGATCACAGCCAGCTGAGAAGTTCTGCACTGTTGTTAAAGCCACATCTCAGCTGGCTGTGCACAGCTGCAAGAACATCTCATCTTCTTGTACCATCATTCCAGCTGCTGGAGAAACAGCAAGCACACAAAGCCAACACAGCCTGTACTGAGCCCCAGTTCCTGGGCACCTTCTTCTGCCCCAAATCTTGTTTTCTTGCATGGTGCTCTGTTATCATCCCTCTTGGTGGCTTGCATTGGCAGATCCCATAAAACCAAGCGAGGACATTGCTTGGCAAAAATGCTTCAGGTAGTTCTGCACAGGATTGGTGCTCAGGACCCACCAGGATCTGGCTCTGGCTGTTCAGCACAGCTTCACTGAGTGAAGGAGTATTTCAGATTCAGATGGACTTCTGGGCTGCAGCCCACCACAAAACATCTGTGCAGGCCCATGGGTGCCTTTCTTCTTCAGCTTTAATGGGTTTTCACAAGGATTATTAGCTTTTGTGCTTCCTTAAATGAATCGGCAAGCCCTAATGAGCTATGAATGCAATTTAATAAAGCTGACATTTGGAGGACGGAAATGGTTCTGCGAAAGGAAATGAATGAAGCCAGGAGGAGGGATGAAAGAGGGCAGAGAAGTCTGTGGCCTCACAGCATGAAACAACCAAGGCTGAACTTGTGGGGACTTGCAGAGCCTTCAGTCATACATCAGAAATGCCCAGAAAGAAGCATCAATGTCCCTAGGGTTGCTTTAGGCAACTACACATAGCTGTGCTAAGTATCCCCAAACATACTCCAGACCTTTTCTAAGGGCTCCCAAACACACTCCAAGACCTGGAACAGGGATGGTGTAGGAGTGTTTCTTGAACGTGCTCAGTAGTGTGAAGCCAAGGAGAAGCAGACTGCCAAGAGTGGGGATTCCCTCCGTAACTGCTTGGAGTGACCAGCCACTCTGTGATGCTCCAGATTGCAGTGCTCAGCCCATACCTGCTATATGCTTCTGTGGGAAAGACAGATCTTTGTGAGATACCCCAAATGCTGCAGTTCTCCACCACAGAGCAATCTCAGACCCAACGTGGGATGGGATCCCAAAAAACCCCTCTGCAGACAGAGCTTGGTACAGCCTGCAGACAAGACGTCCCCAGCCAGGAACTCCAGCAACGCTGCTGAAAGAGGCAGAAAGAGGACTAACATACTTCCCCTTTGTGTATTTTCTTTCTGTCCAACACAGGACAGTCTGGTGGGATGGAGCTAACTGCTGAGCTATCCTTCCCCACCAGAGTAATAGGTTTTCTGGTTCCATCTGCTTCTTCTCTCATCCTTCTCTAAAGCAGAAGTTGGATGCATGTACACCTCATTTGCCTGATCAAGCACAGATAGAATCATAGAATCATAAAAGGTTGGAAAAGAGCACTAAGCTCATCTAGTCCACCTGCCAACCCATCCCCACCATGCCCACTAACCACATCCCTCTGTGCCACATCTACCCTTACCCTTGAACAGCCCCAGGGATGGCAGCTCCACCTCCTCCCTGTGCCAATGCCTCACTACTCTTTCAGAGAAGAACTCGCACCTAATATCCAACCTGAACATTCCCTGGCAAAACATAAGATGCTGTTCCATAACTCCAATGAATCCCCTAGTCCCATCCTATTACACTGGGTTAGGCTCTGAATACTGCGCCAGGAACTATCTTTGTAACTTATTTTCCCTGATCTCGAGGACAGGTCAGTTCCTGGCATCTCTAGGCAGGCTGATGCCATCTTGAGGAGAGCCTTTCCAGCTATGGGAAGTAAATCAGATGATGGCTACTTTAACACCAAGGAGCACAGGGCCATGCCAATTTGGTCCCTTCTTTCCTGTCTCTCAGAGGAAGTGTGAGGTTTCTGCAGAGGTTTCAGAAGCATCAGTGAGGGAACCTGCAATCTGTTTCCCCAGATTCCTCTATTCAAGCAATAAGCTGTTGCATAAGCACACAGAAAGCAAAACATACATGTTCACAAAGCATCTCCACCCACACACCCATACAGCACAGCTACAACACTCTCAATGAAATGAAAAATTGCCTTTCACCACCCCAGAGACACATAATTACAAGTATATAGGTAATAGGGAATGTTTTCTTTCTCCTTTTAATTTTATTTTATTATTATTATTTTTAATATCAAAGCCCCAGTCCTGGTATGGTATATTTCTGCTTAAGTTTGTGCTTGACATGCAAGCAGTCTCACCATTAGAAGGCTCAGCTCAAAATCTACAAATCCACCAACAGAAAGTGCACAGTGTCACTGATTGTAACAGGTTACAGCTTGAACGAAAACCCATGTTTAACCTAGGGACAAATACTGGTTGGATCAAGATGGTTGTCTCCCTCCTGATCCCTCCTTTTTAACCCCTGTACTCCATGCTAGTAATTGCCTGTCCTTATTTTCTATTCCTCCTGAGCAGTTCCTTCCAAACCTAATAAATAACATTTCAATTTCAAACAAAGTTTACCAAAGTCAGATCTTGGACAGAATTCAGCATTAAGCCACTGGGAATCCAAAATCATTATCTTAATTTTCCCTAAAAGTATTATATTTGTTTTTGCCAAATGGTGCTATTAGATAATATTTACCAACAAAATGAAGATTCTTTTTGGATAGGCCTGAAAAAAATATCATCCAAAGGGAAGGCAAAAAATTATAGGCTAGGAGCCAAATTCCAAAAATGTTCTTTAGAGTGAGAAAACAGCTTTCTCTCTGAAGTTACCATGTGTTAGTAACTCACATTAAGAGTCTCTTGTGTTTCTGATTAATTAGTTTAAGTTAAAGATGCCCTTCAATTACTGATGACAGAATTGATATCTGAATCAGCAGCGTTGACTCTAACGAGCAGAAACACGTGCTGGATCTATGAATGGAAACATTTGTAGGAAGTATGCAGCCAGGATTATCTTGTTTAACAAGCTGTTGGAAGCTGATGGAAAACTTTGTGAAATATTATGGGCCACGCACAAAGACCTGAGGGCAGCGTGATGGATGTGACTCCATCCAGATGCATCTCCACCAAAATGCAAAATGCAACCCAACTCGTTGCCTGAATTCCTGAAGGTTCAGGGCTTGTATGATCATTGTCTGTCTGTCCAGCAGCCATTTTTCTACCAACTCTGACAGCTAAAAATCAATGATATAAAATCATGGCATGTTTTGTGAAGAATAATGATTGGAGAGAGGAAAGAAAATCTTAAGTTCTTTCTCTTATAGGCTGTAGCCTTTATCTGTTCTGTTTGTCCTTCTGGCTGACCAGACAGCACATGAGCTGTCAAGCCCATGAACATCTCAAAATTATTATAATTAAACAGCTCAACCTGGAGGCTGTCTCCTACCTTGCCTGTGGCTGAGGACCATAAGAGGCTGAAGAAGAACAGATGCCTGTGTAGGGGATATAAATCCTTTGGAAACCAGACCTTGTGAGCCCTACCACTCACAGAACAATTTATTGTATTTAGCTGCTGCTTCAGCTCCTTTTGGTCCTTTTCTCACAGCAGATGCTTGATCCTACAGATCTTCCCTACAAAGATCCCCTGCACAATTAGCCAGGAGTGCCAACATGAGCTGTTGCAGAAGAGTGGGTATGATGGAACATCCCACGTGGGAAGACCTCCTTGACTGTAGCTGTCGTCTTCAGCCCATCACCAAGATGTCCCTGGGGTCATGGATGCACACTCAGGCAAGCAGCACTCATTTCCCATCCAAGACTCTACACTTCTTCTAGAGAAACTTCTGCAAACTGAACTGAGGGACATGGTTTAGTGGGCAGTTTTGGTGATAAGTGGATTATTGGACTGGAGGATCTTAGAGGTCTTTTCCTCCTTTTTTTTCCTTAGAGGTCTTTGGTGATTCTATGAATGCAGAAAAAGTGTTTCTTCTTGTTCCACAGCAGCCTCTTCAGGTCTGAATCTTGGTGTAACATCGCATCTCACATCAAGTCTCCTCCCCTTCCCAGCCTCAAGGAAGACTGAAGACCACCCAAGGTAGCATTTGTTGCTGAAGGACATCCCTACAATGGGCACAGATCACTAGGGACAGCCTCCTGCTCAGGGAGTCAGAAGCCTTTGCTGAAGAGACCACAGAAGAAAAGGCCATCACCTGTGCACATCACCACTGTTGGGCTTCAAAGCCTTCAGCTGGTTCACACCATTCCAAAGAGAAACCTGTTTCTCTAGCTATAAACATCAGCCACAGACATCAGATAGCTACACACAGCACCTGCAGGTGCCTGGAATTACTCCAGCTAAATTATTTCAGGGTTGGGTCCTGTTTTTCTCCCGAGTTAATTTTACAGAGGGTTCTGCAACCACAAAGTCACCACAGCCCTCATCTCCTGGCACATGAAAGCTGTAGGCTGACTAAATTTATTAGTACCCCCAGAAAATGAAGAACACTTCAAAATTTAGGACTAATGCAGATTTCCTTATAGAAACAAAAATAAAATATGTAAACAGCATCTGCAGCCATGTGCTCAAGGTAATAATTAGGGAGAATTATCTTTGGTGTATGTATTGAAACAACATAATTGAAGCTAAGAAATTATATGTCCGTATTAAAGAGAAACAGATAATACACTTGGGAAATTAACAACAATTGGAGCAACTATTTACATGGCTAGAAGAATTTCATGCTGAATTATCACCATCGTGGGTTTGCACTTACAATCTAAGTATAATAAGAACAAAATGCCTAAATTTTACGGATTGCTTTATGTACAAAACTACCTTGAGTGCTCAGTGTGGAGCAGCTGCCATCCTTTAGCAGTTCTCTGCTTCCTCCCTTGAGCTTGGACAGTGTAGAGCTGCAACCACTTGGTGGAACTGCTTTCAGTGGGCCTGAGGTGTTCTCAGCTTTATAGAGAAGGTCCTCCTCCCTAGAAGACAAGGGAAGCAACCTGGGCAAACTGCTAAGCATGATCTGGGGAGTGAGAGAGAAACGGTGGCTCATGTACAGATCGCCAAGTTATTTATTTTGTATTTGGAAGTCCAGACTGTTTCCCTAATGGTTAATTCAGTAAATAAATCTCACAAGCTCTGAGACTAAGGGAAGAGTCATCAATCACAGCTTACAGCCAGGCAGGCCTGGTTGGTGAAAAAGCAGCAATTAGCACTCATTATTACTTGTATTCAAGTCTTCTTTAGGAAAAAAGCCAAAAACCAAGTCAAAAGTCCCCAGATCAACCTAGATTCTTTGAGTCTAATATTCCTGACAAACCCTGAGATTCATTCAAAGGGGTTAAGTAAACACACAACAAACACATAAAACACCATCATGTGACATTCTATAATTAAAACCAACTAGAAAATAATGCCTTTTTTCAGTTGTTGTTTGTTACTATGGATATGCAAAGAACACCAAATCCTGCAAAGCAATAAGCAAATCCTTCACGACATCCAACACACTTCATTTTCTGCTTTCAAACGTTGTCCCTTCCTCAGATGTACTTGAACACAAATGTACCAGGTGAGTTTTCTTCCTCTTACCATGAGAGAAAATCTATCACGAAGCCCATGGGGTCATTGTGCAGTTCAGCAATGCCAATCACATGGTTTGTAGGAGACACTAATTGCTGTTCCTTGACATTGGCTTTCTTCACTACTTAACGTCATTCATTGCCTTCTGGCCAGGGAGAAAACCCAAATCTAACCCCATTTGGAGACAAATTCGCTCTCTTCTTCACTCGTGCTCAGAGAGGGGCGGAACCACTGTGTCCTCAAAGGAGATGGAGGTGGCTACACAAACAAGAGGACACCAAAAGCCTCCACCTGGAATCAGTGATAGCAGATAGAACTAGGAAAGGACGCATGGCACCTGCAGGAGATGTGAAGTTTGAGTTTTGTCTTCCTGGATAAGATTGAAATTCTCACCAAGTCCTAAGGAAGCAAGGTGAGGAAGGGTCTCAAGGAAGATCAAGCCATTCCTGCAGGGTCCCAGGGCTCCTCACACTGCTTACTTTAGGGCTCAGAGAAGGATGACTTTCATCTGAGATCTCTCTGTGCTCATCTTTGCTACACTTCAGCCACTTCTTTTAGAAATGATGCCAAGCCCAGTGTCATTCTCCTATTAGAAGATTCCAATCTTGTCTTTTCTAATGAGCCATGTTTGGTGTGATAATCATCTTCCCTCCCTCTGGCCACTCTCCAAAAATCAACATATTTCTTGAAATACTGTGCCTAAAATTGGTCACTGCAGTCCACCATCCCAACTTCAAACAATATGATCTCACTTCTTGCATGCATCTCTCCTGCCAGCCCACAGTGACACCTACCTTTTTCTTCCCCCCACAGCTTATTATTGCTGTAATTTATCCACTCCCACTGCACTGCTGCTCTGCCAGCAATTTCCCCATTTTGTTTCTGAATGTCTGATGCCTCCTTCTAAGAACAGTACTTTGCATTCATCTTTATCAAATTTCTTCCCATTCACTTCAGGCAATTTTTTTTCCCTGCACTTTACAGCTGTTTCAAACCTTGTTACAGCCCTCTGAAGTACCTGCATGTATTCTCAAGTTGGTGACAACCATAATTTTTTTATATGGGCTATATAAGAAAATGCAGGCCCTGCAATAAATTGCATAGCAATCTCACTTCAAATACCCTCTCTGACCACATACCAGTAACTATTCTGAGTGTAGCTTTTCTACCACATTGTGATAATTTAATCCATTTCCTCTTTTTGCTCGTCAGAAGAAAGCGAGGCGAAGAAAACATTAAATGTATCCATTTTCTCTGAATCATTCATCATTTTTTCTCCATCCCCTCATCTTTTCACGCTTAATCATATGCTTCCCTTCCAATTTCTGTAGTCTCATTTTGATTGATCCTTAGAAGTCCTTGCTATGCTATTTTTCCTTCACATTAGGAGATTGCTGCTGGGCCATTAAAAAGCAGCTCTCTTCTATTTCCTTATCCCACCCATCATCTTCCAAACAGACCAACTGAAACTACCTTCTGAGCTCCTTATTCTGTTTCTCATTTCCCTCCTTTCTCAAGAGCATCAAATAACAACTGTGCAGACACTTACTTGAAGATTTTTAACCACTTCTAATAAGCCTGAATGTAATCCAAAATAGTTGAGTCTTGTATGAGACTCGTACCTTCCCCATACCTTCTGAAATATAAACTCTGTTCTCTTGAACTAAATCCATTAACATGGGAAAACTTGGAAAGAGTTATTTTCCCAGCAGATACTGAAGTGTAAAATACTTCCAATT
This sequence comes from Perdix hodgsoniae, assembly GCA_035772895.1. Taxonomy (NCBI): domain Eukaryota; kingdom Metazoa; phylum Chordata; class Aves; order Galliformes; family Phasianidae; genus Perdix; species Perdix hodgsoniae. The sequence continues at coordinate 27,428,735 of JAPSGF010000006.1, forward strand.
TCCACCAGACTTCATTTGTCTACTAAATGTCTGAAGTCTCCATCTGACTACTTCATGGATGGCCAACATTTTGGCTTGCCCAGGCAGCAGTGAGTGAAGAGGAATTGTCTTGGGCTGAATATATATATATGTATATATATATATGTCACTCTGAAACTAACACCTCCTATTTATTTCCATGGAAACTACAACAGATATAATGAGCACAGTAACTCTGCTTGATAGAGAAAACTCTCAGCTACAAGACAATATTTTCCAACATAGCCAGCACCACTAGCTATGCATCTTCAGCAGCAATAACTGCCTGCATACCATGCTCATCAAAACCTGCAGCAGCAGAGGTGACCCACTGTTGTTGTCATCATTGCTGAAACACACCACTGCACTCATTGTTAGGTCTCTGTAAACATTCAGCAAGCATAAGTGAATGTCAATAGCCACAATTCTTTTTTTTTTTTCCCCATGAGAGAGTTCAATGGCACACCTTTGCTTCTTCAGCACTTCTGTGTCAGACACCATGTTCTCAGACTGCCCCTCTGCTGCCATCTGTCACATAGCAACAAAATGTAATGGAATATTAGTGGGAAGGTTCAATCTCTACTGCCATACCACCAACATTCACCTCTGACGTTCTGGGCCAACATAATAAAATCACAGGCATGACTTTAAGAGCTGCCCTTGTAAAATATGTACAATAGAGAGAGCAACAAAAACAAAACTAGTGGGATATGTAGCTTGTTTTAGTGAAACTAATGCATGAATTTGATTCAGTGGCAGGGTTTGCAAGTCTAAGTGAGTTCTCAAGGTGCTTATCAGAGATTTTCTTAACAAAATGTTACTCTTCCTGTACTTCATTCTTTACAACAGTTGCTCACAAACATACATACTGCCAAAAGTGATAGCACAAATAAAGCGCATCTGTGAAGCCAAAGTATGAAAACACATAGAATTATTTGCCATACCTTGAGTTAGCACTGCAGCTGTGCCCTGGTTTCAGCCCAAATAGTGCACATTACACACTGATGTTTGGTTAATGTGAGCAATGGGTGCACACTCAGCCACTCAAGAGGGAAGAGACACCTCCAGGAGAAATGCCACATTGTGAGCCATGTCAGGCCACACATGGCTCATGGGCTGGACATCAGCTTCTGTTTTTCCTGTTGTGGGAACACCTAGCTTCCCCAGCCTTGGGAATACAGACGTTTTTGCTCTACAGCATCGTGCCTCAGCATCAACCCTTCCCGAATGAACCACACCTCTTTGTTCCAGTTTGTCTTCCAAAAATCTCTGCCATGCCCACTAACCTAGATTTTGAGAATCCTCAATCCCCTGAGTTCCTCTCATATATTACCTATACTGCTGTAAAGACATTTTAGTCTTCATTCTCTCTCTGCCTCTTAAAGTCTAAGCTCCAATGAGTAATTTATTTACACCAATGAAATACAACAGTCTGGTAGGACCAAGTTCCACACCAGCACCACAGGCAAAAGCTAGATCCTTCAGTGCAGGAGACAGGAACCCACAATCACAGATCCTGGTAGATATAAGACCAAAAGCAAAACTTTAAGCCCTACTCTAGGGCATAATCATCTGGACACGAGTCCTGAAGATTACAAATAACAGGTAATGACTGTTTTTTCTCTTGGCAGAAATGTTGATCAGAACCTGAAGTCTCTCCCCAATGTTTATTTGTAACTAGCATAAATTCTCTCCCATAGAGCAAGGTTCTGAGAAGTCAGCATTTCTGACCAACCAACCTTTCCCCACAACCTGCCAAAATACACTGTTGGAAAATGCCTCATCAGCTCTTCAGAGGACCTCAGGGCAGGCAAAACATTCTGAATGCCCAGGGGACACATTGCTACCATAGTTAACACACAGAAATAGAGCAAGTCTTCAAAAGAAAAACAAGAAAAGGAAACAGTATCTTAGCACAGTGCTAATCCCTTTATTATAATAAAAATCTATAATTACATATTGTTGCTTAAGGACTCTGTACCTTTGAGAAAGCTTCAAATCTCCATGCAGTAAGCCAGCTATGGCAAGAAATCATTTTAATTCCATAAAATTCTAGGATGGCCACAAATTTAAGCAGACTTCATCCTTACAGAAGTCATTACGTTCAAAGACACTGTTAATTCAACATCCGGGTAAACTTTTGTTAAGACAGCTAGACTTAAGCCTCCAAATATCAGCATTATCTGACATGAATCAAATATCCTATTGTCTCTCTCTGTATTATACTACAATGACTCACCTTCTCTTAAACAGAGATACGTATTTTAACACAATATAATTTCCTCAAGTGACAGATTCACTATCCAAACACAAACTAAGCAGCGTAACTCTGACCTTTGGGGTTAAAATTATTTGCTAGCTGCCAAGCTGCTCTGTGCAATTACATTCACTGACAGATATCCTCTGTTACTCTCCAACACTTCAGAATCGGGACAGTTTGTAAGAGCTAAACTAAAACACAAGAATATCAGGAAGTGCTTTTAGGCAGCTTTGCACCACTTTGTTACCCACCTCCACACTACCAATGATCTGCTTTTGAACCTTTCAACTGACAATAGTCTCATGAAAGCCTTTAACTGTGACTGTCTGCAGTGCTTAAACAAGCACCTGAACTGTGTCTCACTGGGTACCTCTTCTCTGGCCAGCACTGCACCCTGGACATCAGCTAAGTGCAAGTGCTTAAGAATAAGATGCATGAAATTGCTAGCTAGGAACGTCAAATGAAATTAGGAGAATTAACAAGTCATACAGTGTGACTGGATTCCAACAAGTGCTATTCATCTACTGTAACCCAGAGCTGAGGAAAATTATACTATTTTTAGGATCCTTTTCAGACATAATAGAGCACCTCTCAGAAAATTAAGTCAGAACATTTCTTTTTAGGCAGAAACAAGTCGACAGAGAGAGAAGTTTTTAAATTAACAACAGATACTGCTTAAATTAACAACATGATACTGCTTATTCTAATCTTAACTTTCATTCAAAATGTTATGTTGGTAGTCAGGAAGATGAGGACAGCATTGGAAGAATGAACAGAATAGAACTGTACTGAACTAAGCCACTACATGCTAATAAGTATTACTTGCGGGGCCATTGGAATCCTGACTCCCACTATTCATCTGAGAGATTAAATACCACAGCCACTGGCTGTGAAATAACGAAGACTTGTCTCTGATACTTCTTGCTGAGCTGCAATCCTCCTGCTCTGCTTCCTTATATGGTTCTTCAGTAAGCCCAAAGGAAGTTTAAGTTCCTGCAACTCAAAATAAAGCTAGTTATCAGTGTTTGGTAGCTTGGTTGAGCAATCTGTTAATTCAGACTGGTCATCTCTTAGCATCACAGGGGAGAAAAACTTTGCTCAGGCTGGAAACAAGCAAAGCTGTTTAGGAACACACATCCTAGGCTAGCGTTCAGTTCCATTGGGATTTGTTCTAGAAGAGCTGAACTATAAACGCAGAGCACGAGAAAAACATCATGCCAGCATGTCTAGAGTTCTGCATTATGATCAATTCATTTGAGGGTGCCATTTTCAGGAGAAATAAACTCAAGAAGTAAAGAATTGTTAAAAGGCTATTTCTGCTGTTTGCTTATCTAAAGGGATGCTTCAGAGTTCACAAGGTCCCATCAAACAAGTCTTGACACCATATTTGTTCCACTAAATATCCAGCACTGAAAACTGTGATGATGATAAAAAAAAGATTCAGAAAGCCATCTTACTCCTTTCAACCAAAATTCAGTATCTTTTAGGACAACAATCCGTAGTTATGAAGAGGAACTGCAGGGTGATATCTTGTTTAGAGATAATCAGTTAGAGCTTTAGGTTATGGCCAGGAAGGAGTAACTTTGGAAGAGAAAGTAAAGCTTTTTTGATTTTTAAGTTCTGAAGCTCCTACTTGATTGAGAAATATTTATACATCTTTCTGATGAGGGTGAAAAAAACCTCCTCAAAAGTCCTGTAGTACAACAGAATTTGGTAGAGCCCAGCCCTAAGTTAGTGTCCATCTAATTTGTGAACAAAAAGCTATGGAGGAGTTTCCACTGCTTCAGAGTGAAAGAGTAGGGCAGATTCTGTACAGATTACAGGGGCTGTAAATCTGTAATGTTTAATAAATTATATTTGATAGAACTGAACTCTTACTCCACATAATCTTTAGTCAAAGTTCATTCAAAACTGAAGCTAAATAGTGACAGTAAGAAATCATTTAACATCTAAACTCAGATTTAACATCTGAGAACAGATGGTAACTAAGTGCCATATCAACTTGCCAGCAAAAGCAAGGCAAGAAATATGAATAACTTTATATACACACAGAGTATCACATAACTGGTCCAACATAGGAACCAGTTTCCAGTGGCTGAGCATCTCCAAATTTTCTTTTGCATCATGTAAAATAGGGCAAACAGAACACATTACTGACACCATGCACACACCTATATCCAGAAGGCAGCTGCTTCTTAGCCTGAAAATGACCCCCTTTGATAGGAGAAAAAAAAATATCAGTACCAAGAGCTTCCATTTCTCCAATTTAGTCAATTTCCCTTCTATACAAAGAACATGAAGTAGCATCAAGAAAGTACAGAATTTAAGAGCAAAAATAGTAATCATTTTCTTAAGTAATCCAAAAGAAATGAGATTGGGTCCACGTAAAATTACAGGTTCATGTTACATTTAACTATTTATATTAAAGCCAAAGGTGATGCCTAGTATATAATCATGTTAAAAATAAGTTTCAAGGAAGTATTAGTAGTTACATCTGTTCCATGAAGTGAAGGAAACAATAGCCTTCACAACGAAGAAATATTTTTTCCTTATAACTATTCTATATTTTAAGCAAGACAGTGTGAATTCAAGACAGTGAATTCAGAGAATTCTTGATGTTTTACCTGCAGACAAATTAAATGTCGTCCTATTTATGACCAAAGAGTCCAATGGCATATTTCAGTAGCATCCATTTTTACATTACGTGATAAGAAGGCAGTCAGTTGCGCTCAGATTGTTGCTTGCATCACTGTACCGTGGCCTTTAAGCTGGAATCCAAGGAGATCTCACCCTGATCCTCCATGTTTCCACAAAGAAGCTTTCTACATTGTTACATAAACCAATAGACATATAAAGATGAACAGCTTTTAAGTTCTTTTGCTGACTATAAAAGACAGTTTTCTTTAGCTTAATAGTTGCCCTCAACATAGCTTTTTCTGCATTTCTGGATTGAATTGTTCCACAATTCACTGTGACACTCCTTGATATCTCAGTCATCATCTTGCTGATTTCTTTTCTGTCAAAAGAAAAATCACCATGTTAGGATACAGTTTTGTGAAGTGAGAGCATTAATAAATCACAAGTATATCAAAGATGAAATGGATATTAGACAATGACCATGTTTCTAAGCTATTTTTGAATGGTATAAGAGAATGTTCCCAGCAACGGCAGCTCTCTCCCTCATCCCAAACTACTGGATTTTATTTAGACCAAAGAACAAAATTTGCACCCCCAATTAACTAACTGGTAGGAGTCAGTGATCAGGATGAAGGCAATCTGCCTTCTCTCCCCATAGTTAAAACAGTCACACTTCCTTGCCACTGTTATTGAAGGAAGAAAGGAATTGCATTTTTCCTAATATATTTATCTTGTAACTTTTAAAGAAGTTCTTAGATGTATCAACTTCAGCTATTAAAAATATACATTTCCATTTAGACTACAGTTATATTTACATTTCAGTAAGAAAAGAAACTCACAAGATTCTTGAGTGTGACTTGTCAAACTACACTCATTGCTTCCCCTAAAGATAAAATTAATCAAATGAAGCAAGATCAAAAAGAGCTTGCTTTTCATCAGTGAAAGAAAATACATGCATACATAAAAAACCAACCCATACATTTTGTATGTACACATGTAAACTACGCTAATTACAAAAACAGTTTCAGGCACTTAGATCTTACCACTTTATGGGATAGTAAGTCAAAGTTTTCTGGTAACTCTTACCAGTTTAAGAAAGTCAATTAATTTGTGAACATCCTCTCCTGTAGACAGGTCCACAAAATCTTTTGGCAGTCGGTAACTCAGGTATGGGCTGGGCTGGACAGTAACTTGACTGTTTGTACAACGAAAAACTGGATAGTCCTTTGGAAAAGAATGATGGATAATACAAAAACAGTGTCTGAGTAAAACCAGGAACATCATTTGAACTCCACTGTAGTGTCAGAGTCACCCTGCAGGGGAGCTTATTTAGCTTTCAGTAGACAAAGCTTGCACTTTTTAATAATTTCCTATTTTGTCATTAAAAACTGTGCAGTTAAAAGCAAGAGTTAAAATGTTACTAACAGTCATATACATTCATTTCCTCACTTCAAAGTTAAAAAACAATGCTGTAGAAATGTGTTTAATATGTATGTTTAGAATGGTGCCATAGCAATGGAGCTATCAGGAAATCTACGTGACCGTGAGTAAAAGAAAAAGTTTACAGTAATACCTCTAAGCCCCTCTTCATAGGTTCTTCCATTAAACCCATGTTTGTATTATCAAAACTATGATCTAAGCTCTTTGACCAATTTATTCACTGAAGGTAAAAACATCTCCTCTATGCAACATTCAAAAGTATCTCTAAATTCTCAATTCTAGCAGGTTTAACTTAAATTTCACTTTAATGTATTATATATTTAAGATACTCTAGAACTGACAAGCAATACAATTGCTAATTGCATGGCAGTGGGTAACTTCATTTTAAAGGAAGTTCAGTAACTTCTCAAACAGATCTTATTACTGGATGCAAGCTTCAGGACGAAGAAAAGTCATTCCACAGTTCATTCAGGCTTACACCAGAAAAATTATGTAAAGCACTTGGCACCCAGAAAAATAAATCCACAAAACAAAATTCAGGTGCTTAATGGAAAGCTGGAACTGGGAATGTGCTTTAACAAGGGAGACATAGCTTCTAGCAGAAGAGTTTGCTGAATTTACATGCACCATGAGACCAAGAGAAAACAGTAGTTTATTTCTCTTCCAGTGTTATGAAAACGGTGATGGAACTAAAGTAAAGCTCAAATAAGCTCAATAACGTCACTTCAGTTACAGTTACAAAGAGAAGCCCACAGTATCTGACTAGTCATCTCTCAGACAAATAGCAAGTACTTCATAAGATCATACTAGCTTTCTCTCTTCTATCCTGCCACTCAAGAACCCATTTAGATGTGAGATCTCAGACACACAACAAGGAAGAAGCTGGAGAACGAAAAGACTCTTCCTCTTTCCAAATTAATGGGAAGTTATTTGTCTTCACACAGAGAATGCAGCTTGGAACAGGGATAAAAAAGCACTGCTCTGTAACTCCAGGGAGTCCAACCAAAGGACAAAAGTGTCCCAGAGAATGTTCAATATGAGGAGGATACAGAAGTTAAGCTTCTTGCTTCCTACCAAATATAAATCAACAAAACAGAACTTCAAGCAAATAATCAGAAAAGCAACAGATTTTAAAAGAAATTGAAAAGAGTGGAAGAAATTTAAAATACATTAGAACTGAGTAGAAGCAATTTTCAGGGCATCTTTCTGACAATGAGGTCAAAACTGCAATATGGGCTTGTATGGTTTGAACTACAAATTCCCTTGTAGGCATTTAAACACTAGCAGGTGCTGCTTACTGAGGTAAACTACTGTCAGAAAGATAGATTGATTCTACTCACAAAGAGTTTACGTTTCAAGAGCTGAGGACTTTCATTTACTTCAGTGGGATTTGCACCATAATTCAGTTATGAAAAAAGAAGAAGCAGAGGCCCTAATGCCTTCTGGATTTGCTAGCCAGCTTCCCTAGCAGCACTGCAATACCTGTTCTGTTGCTTCCCCTTCACTCTGGTCGCCTTTCAGATTTCTCCCAGAGGTCAGTTCATCCCACGTAAACAGCAGTGAGTCTGTTACTTCTCCAAACGGATTAAAATCTATTAACCAAATCTTACCCTGCAATGTAACAACAGAAGAATTAAAACAAGTCACAGTTTTAAATAAAGCCAGAACATGCATGCACTTATACTACTGTAATATGCCTGGTCTTTAGAGACAAAAATAGATGCCAAAACTGAAAGCATCTCTTCTTACATGCTGAAAATATTGTAACATACTTTATATTAGGCAAACAGTTTTAAAAAACAGCAAGCTCTAACTTAATATTTTTATTATTATTATTATTTTAGACGGGAGATCAGACAGAGCTCAAACTAAACTCAGATCTACACAAGGTGCAGTTCTATGCCAGGGTGAAACCACAGAAATCCTCCATGATCCCCAGACAGCATGAACAAGGAAAAGAAAAAAGAAATATAAAGAAATAAAACCCAGGTACTTTGCTTTCCATCAAAAGTCACCTCAGCATTCCTATACATTCAGCAGCCAAAAAGGATTGCTGCTGTTGTACTCAGAAGGGACTGTAGGAATACAGAACAAGGTCTGCAATTTGCTGGTGTAGATCATGAAAACTGAAAGATGCTGAATAGATATAGATTAAAAAAACCATAAGGGCATTTTTTATATAACCCTTAGTAGCCCAGGCTAATTTCTCCTGCCATATCTTTAATATACTCAAATGTTGAACAGTTCTGGCAGTGTGCACAAGAGCATGCCTGTTCTACAACTGAAGAATGTAAGCAGAGAGATTGACACGGCTTATTAAAGGTAACAGAAGTCTGCCAAGGAGCAAGAAAGGACTTGTGATCCTTGAGCCATCTCAAGACAGCCCTGTGCTGAAGTTGCACCTCCTCTTACCCAAGGAAGTGTCACTTAAAGCAAAAACTTCAGAATGAAATATGAATATAGGTGGTACTGAAAACTAGCAAAACACCTGCCACATACAGAAGAAATCAGATCTACAAAACAGGGAGACAAAGGTTTCTGAAACATCAGCGGGATTTGAAGGGATTTACTTTGTTTATTAAAAACCAACTGGAAATCACACCTGAGAACTGTGCAGTTGCTACAAAATTTTGCTTTTCTTTGCTCCCTCTCCTTCCTGAATGATCTTCTGTCTTTAAAAGATCCTATCTTGATGCAAACTTCAATGTATCTTTAACTATTATACCACAGCCATCTGTTTTCTAACATGTAGATTCATTCCTTTGAAGCCTTCAGTTGTAGAGTAACATGGAGACTTCCACCCACACCACCTAAGCCACCCTCACAGGCATTTAAGTGCTGTAGAGTAAGAAACGAATATAAACCCATATAACAGCAGAGAACTGCTAGAGGCTAAAAACAGTCTGTCACCATCTATACTGAGCTACTAATGCAGGTTGGGGAAGTCCCATCACAGATGAAACCAACGATATTTCTTGTAAATGGGAGCTGTGCCAACACAGCAACCTGGCTGCGTACAGACCTATTCAGGGTAGATTAATTGGGTTCTGCTGTCCCAAAGCAAGTTTGAAGAAGCCAGTGAACTGTAAGAGCAGTGCTAAAACCAGACAGCTACAAAAGAAGCTGGGAATTACAAGGACACAGACCTGAACTGTTTCTTACTTGTTTTGGAAGAGTGAAACAGCACAGACCTGCACGGCTAAATTGCAAAACCTCTGAACCAAAATTGACACCACTACCACAGACAGCAAAAAGGGGCAAGCTCTGCTATCATTTTGCATCTCTGTTCCTCCCAGAAACAGTCACAAATTCTCATTATAAGCAATATTTTACTTTTGCTAATGGGGATATCTCACTACCTCCAAGGCATCAGGAGAAGAAATCTGAAATTCAGATTCATCCTATCACTCTAGAAAAACAAGTTAATGAACCAATTTAATCACAGACAGAAGCAATGGCTGGCAAAGTTCATTCTGCAATTCAGAGAAACTTTCCTTGCATCAGAAATGTTTACACTCAATAAAGGCTTTCCCCATGACAGGCTTTCTCAGAGACTCTTTCTCACCCCAAATACACGAAACATCTTTTTTCCATAAATAGGAATCCAAGATTGTTTCCTTGGGGAAAAGATGTACCTGGAAAAAAAACCCGAAAAAAGTTTTCAACTACAGAAAGCAACGTTTGGCTGCTCAGGTGCTCACAGAAACATTTTTCTCTTTGCTTCAGCGGGTCTCAAGCTGTTGCAGCTGGAGTACATCTTAAATCTACACTGAGCTCCATTAGTTGCAAATGGATGAAAAGTGGCAAACAATGTCCTTTCTCAGGTTTCATTAAAGGGAATGTACATAGCTCTGGGTGAGTAACTAAACTATATTTTCTCAAGGTTAAATACTCATTCAAGTCTTACTTTGAATTTTATGATTTAAATGTTGAGGTGATACGCCATGTACCTAAAGAGCAATAGTAAAACTATTTATCTGCAGTCTTCTGGCACTAGTAATCTTTATCATATGAGTAAACAGCAATGCACAAGCCAGAGAAGCAAGGCTGTTCTTATCTGGAGAGGAAAAAAAAAAATCATGTTATTACATAACTTTTCTTTTTTCCCCTCATCCTAAACCAGGAACAGATAGAAGCTTATGATACGGTAGATCATGTTTTGTTTTCCTAAAGCATTAAGCAGTATGCTACTGAAAGGAAATGCTTGTGACAAAGACTGTTTAAAGGAAGTTAAAAGATAAAATGCAAACAAAACTGATACATTTCCCTAGCTCCAGCTGCACCTGTAAACACAGTGACAATGCTCACAAGGCAGATAGATGCTAGTGCTGGTTTGCATGTTAACAAGAAGAGTTGTGAATTTGCAGCGGCCTGGAGCTTTGCACTGATTTTCCGTAACACAGTGACTTGTCTTGAACATGGTTACAAGGTGTAGAACTTGTAAGAGGTATTACCAGGAGCAACAGCACAGCTGAAACTCATCAGGCTTGTCAGCTGTTGTGCAAAAAAAAAAGAAAGCTGATCCAAATGGAAACAGGCTATTGGTCCTCCAACACGGCCTCTCCAGGGCCAAGTATCCAGATCATCCAGCTTTGAAAACTGTTTAACAGCATTTTTGCCTTAGAAGAAGGTCAGTCTGCCAAATCAGGTGCTAGCTCAGAAGAGTTCAGTGAAGAGAGAGTAAAAGGAAAGGTCAGCCACAGAAAAGTTTGCCCTCAAACCAAGGCACTGTCACTCCAACTCAATAAGCTGGACCTGTGGCAGACCTACTCTGCAGCCTCTCAAGCAACGACAGAAAGCGTGGAGTGGTTTGCTCTCTTCCACAGCCACAGTAAGGAAACAAGCTTCTCCAAGCTGAATATTTTAGAGCTGAAAGAATTTAAAATAAGCAGACATCGGACATTTCTCTCATTCTGTAGGTGAGGTTGCCATGCAACCAGCCCAAGGAAGAGCACGGGCTCTGGAAATTAATCAGACTCAGCAACACTCAATATTCTTTCGCTGCCTATATCTCACATACAAAGGGAGCAATGAATAATACAACTGCAAACCACAAAAGTATATGCAAAAGAAGGAGGATTTGACACACAAAGGATTATCTGGCAGTTTACAAGACTCGAGGGTAGAAAGCACTGAGAGTTATCTACAAACAGATATATTCTATCCTGACAGATGAAGAAGCGCTGTTTGAGATCACAAAGGCTGAAGCCTCTTATTTAAATAAACCGTCTTCACACTTCACTTGTGAGGCAGAGTACCCAAAAGCAGGACTTGGTTAGATGCTGAAGCACTGCTCCTTGTTTCATCTGACAGCATCCCCAAGTCCAATGATTTGAATCCAGGCAGGTAAGTTTCACATGCCATTCATGGCTGCTTTTAGCCTGTAGCCTGATTCTAGACACTTATAGTGAAATCTGGGCTCAGTAACAATACAGTATTTTTCCACATCACATATTTCTTTTGTCTCTGTTTCGCAAACTGTGCCATAATTTACTATTACACAATTACAAAAAACTTCAGCACAAGTCAAAGTTTTTATGCAAACTAACTACAAATATTCTTAACTTAAGTCATTGACTGGATGTCATTCCTAAAATCAGCTTTTGGATTTTGGACTCCTTTAAGACAATATGTATACGCTGTTAGAGCATAGCTCACATAACCTATTTCTATCAGTTGACACTAGGAGAAGAGAAGGTGGCTAGCATTTCAAGTTAGGATGGGACATGTCTCCTCATTCTATCGCTATCTGGATGCTCAGTGATCCAATTTGCTGAGCACTCAGAACCACAGCTGGAACAATTTGAACAGAAAAAAATAGCTTCCATCTGCTTCAAATTGGGAATACAATCATATACTCTTTTGATGATCATTCCTTTGTATCCTAGAGTAAGAGTTATTTTTCAACTGCTGTAGAACGCTTTGAGTGATTAACTTTGATGAGTTCAGATGCTATGGGGATGATTTTTTGAAGAAAAACTGCTAAGAATCTACTGAATTTCTTTTAGTGAGCAAAACATCACCCTCCTCATTTTTTAAAATAGCCAAATAATTCCAGCTGAACATTCAGCTACATTTCTGTCAAAAACACCTGTAGTAGGCACTATAATAGAGTGAGCAGTGCTTCACTTAAGCTATTTTCATAGAATCCTTAGACCTTTAAATGCCATCTAATCCAGTCCTCCTGCAATGAACAGGAACACCTACAGCTAGATCAGGTTGCCCAGGGTCCCCATCCTCACCTTGAAAGTCTCCAGGGACAGGGCATCACCCACATCTCTGGGCAACCTGTTCCAGTGCCTCACCACCCCCACTGGGAAAGATTTTCTCCTTGTATCCAACCTAGATCTATCCTCTTTAAGCTTGAAGCCATTTTCCCTTGTTCTGTCACCACAGATCCTGCTAAAGAGTTTGCCCCCTTCTTTTCATACCTTCCCCCAGGTATTTATACAAAATGGGGGAAGATCTTCTGAAGAGCAGCCCTGTGGAGGACTTGGGGGTCCTAGAAGATGAGAAGCTGGACAAGCCAGCAGTGTGTGTTCGCAGCCCAGAAGGCCAACTGCATTCTGGGCTGCATTAAAAAAGGGGTGGCCAGCAGGGAGAAAGAGGTGATTGTCCCCCTCTACTCAGCTCTTGTGAGGCCCCATCTGCAGTACTGTGTCCAGGCCCAGGGTCCCCAGTACAGGAAGGACGTGGAGCTCTTGGAGCAGGTCCAGAGTAGGGCACTAAGATGATCAGAGGGCTGGAGCAACTCTCCTGTGAGGAAAGGTTGAGGGAACTGAGCTTGTTTAGCTTGGAGAAGAAGGCACTGGGGAGACCTCATTGTGGCCTTCCAGTACTTGAAGGGAGCATATGAACAGAAGGGGGAACGGCTGTTTATGAGTGTAGATTATTGATAGGACAAGGGCGAATGGTTTTAAACTGACACAGGGGAGGTTTAGGTTAGATATTAGGAGGAAGTTTTTCACACAGAGGGTGGTGAAACACTGGAACAGGTTGCCCAAGGAGACTGTGGACGCCCCATCCCTGGGGGCATTCAAGGCCAGGCTGGATGTGGCTCTGGGCAGCCTGGTCTGGTGGTGCACATAGCAGGGGCATTGAAACGAGATGATCAACCCAGGTCACTCTATGATTCTACGATCCCTCCAATTACTGGAAGGCTATAAAGAGATCTCTCCATACCTCTATTCTGTAGGCTTTACAAGCCCATCTCTGAGCAAGAGAGGTACTCCAGCCCTCTGATCATCTTCATGGCCTTCCTCTGGACACAAATTCAGACACATCGTAACTGAAGCTGAAGTTGTGTGCTTCAAGACAGACTACTTGTCCAGAAGAAAATATTTACTAAATAATTACATCACTGACAAAGACATACTTACAACTCTAACTCTATCACTTTCCTCCCATTGACAGTATCAAACATTGAAAAGGAATTCAGTAACAGAATGATAAAGCCAGGTAGCTCTCTTTTTTGTTGTTGCCAGGATCACTTCTAGAAAGAAGCAGCTGTTCTTTGATTCCTCTCTCTAGGGTTTCAGGTACAGCTTCCACAGAACAAACAATTAATTGCTAAGGAAATAAACAACCTATTGTTCACTTACCCTGCTGTCTCGGTACACATCAAAAACAACTGAAAAAGAGAGGAAAAAAAAGTTAACCTTGAAAGATACAATTTCCCAGAAGATGCCCAAAATTCTCCTGGAGAAGAGAAGGCTGCAGGGAGACCTCATTATGGCCTTTCAATATTTAAAGGGAGATTATAAACAGGAGGAAAATCAACTTTTTTTTTTTTAACACAGATAATGATCAGATAAGGGGAAATGGTTTTAAAGTAAAGGAGGGGAGATTCAGATTAGATTAAATGTCAGAGAATTTCTTCTCTGAGGGGATGTTGAGGTGCTGCCACAGGTTGTCCGAGGAGGTTGTGGATGCCCCACCCCTGGAGGTTTTCAAGGACAGGCTGGTTGGGGCCCTGGGCAACCCAATCTAGTACTTGACCTATCAGCTGGCAGCCCTACCTGTGACAGGGAGGTTGGAACTTAATGATCTGTAGGTCCCTTCCAAGCCAAGCCATTCTATGATTCTAAATAGGTACTCGTGTATGCTACACAATTGGCAAAAAATACATCTAAAGAACTGCAAGCCAGAATTAGGTTAATTTCCAAGAGGAAGTTGAAAATTTTCAAGAACTATTGTTAATACACTGATAGAGTATCTGCTGGGCTTTTTCAGTGAATTCTGGCTTGTTTTGTTCATCTCTCCCAATAGAGATAATCAGATAAACTCTTAGCATAGAGAAAAGCTTATCACCTACATTACTGCTCTTTGTTTTACAGCAGAACTGAGACATTTCATGGAAGGATAGGCCTCCACTGTGCTAGACATCACATTTAATGAGAAAGATCCTGCTTCAAAAAAAGTGAGGACTTCAGGAGATAACAAGACAAACAGATTGTAGGTCAGTGGGCATGCTGAGGATGAGGCACTGAAGGGGCTATGTTTAAAGTAACACAGAGCAGACACTGCACACCTACTGCTTATCAACAGCTCTTTCAAAAAAATCTCACTGATTTAAGTCAAGCTGCTTTGTGTAGTTACATTAGTGCCACTCCCATTGGTTAATTAAGCATAAACCTTCGTACATGCTTCTATCTGTTAGCTTCTGTATTGTTAAGCAAACCTTTGATTTGTCTTTCTATTCAACTATGGAAAAATCTACAGATAAGCATTCAGGCACGAGTGCATGCAGAAACTGTACCAGTTCAGCAGAGGAAAGAAAAGCCAGAATTAGAAAAAAAAAACAGACAAATGCTGTATTGTCACTTTCTTCACTAATGAAGAAGGGAATATTTCAGCTAAGAGATTTCCCAATTCACTTAAGATAAACTAAACTCAGGATATGACTGAAGAATACTTGAGCCCCAGCAGCTCCTCAGGAAGTTGCCTGTCAATAGCAGGCAAGTTGATTGATCATGTCCATGCATGTAAAGCTACTCAGCAGCTTAACCTCATGCTTTGTGCTAAATTGGCTGCACTAAGGCAAAACTCAGGGCCAAAACCATTGGCTGCACTAAGGCAAAACTCAGGGCCAAAAACATCATTGTTTTTGACCATAAGGCCTAGATATCTTTTTGCACAAACTCAGTTACATCAATTTAAAATGATGCTCTAGAATTAAGTGCTGTGACTTTCTCAGTAAGACAAACCTCTCAGTGATCAAGTCACCAACGCCAGGATAAGCACAGCACCTCTAGATTTCTTCCACAGCTGTTCAACTGAACTTATTGCTTGTACTGTGTTCAACAGAAAACCTTTTCATCTGAGTTCCATTATAAAACAATGCCTGTCAGCTTGGAGCAAGCCTATAGCAGCAGCAATCATTAATCACTGAGGCTGAGTGGGATTTACAACCCCATTAAGACTGATTGCACGTTGGTGACTAATTTAAGACATTGATAAACAGCGAACAGAGATGAAAACTTGCACTGTTCCTTCTTTAGGGACCAATTGAGGAGACACGAGCTGCGTGCTGGTGAAACTGGAGTAAAACAACCTCCAATTGCTTAGAACTGGGGGCAAGTAAAGGTGTGGCTCTGTGACAAGCATCAATACCTCTGGAGGACTGTTTCCATTGGGCTCCTATGAAAGGATTTCAGAAGGCTCTAACACCATTTAAAAGTATTTAAAATGCATTTGCCCATCTGTTATCTTACTGCTCCAACTCTGCAGTGCTTCAGCTGCTCTGACTCAATTCTTCCATCTGGAGATACTAACAGACCAACTGGAAAAAGCAGAGCAAACAGCACTGAAAGCCCCGGTGAAGCAAGGAGTCAAGGAAAGAGCTACAATACCTTTTCTTTTGAAGGCAAACAAACAGACTTTCATTGTTAACAACAAATATGCTGCTAGACAGTGGGAATAGAGATATGGTTGGGGGTAGGGAAGGTATGAAGGAAAAAAAATGGAAAATGTTTTCTGTATGGCGTTTCTCTGCAGCAGGAAGGGTTACCTATGTTTAATGCTCAAGGCCAAAAAGCTAACAAACCTCCATCCCAGAAGGTGACCCTGAAACCTCATTTCCCTAGAAGGTAATTTGGATGGCACAGTTTAACCTACTTTACACAGGATACCACTTCAGACCTTTCAGTTCACTAGGCAGCAGTTTCAGAACTGAAATCTGGGCATCAATTTCTAAAAATAGTGCCCTGAATTATTATCTATCAGCTGATTACATACAGGCTGAAATTATGTTGGGACACAGAGGAAAATTAAAACAGTAATCATAGTGTCAGATCTGTATGATTGATTTTACTTCAAAATGTTAGGGCTACAGATCTGATAAATTAGTATAATAATTATGTGTATTATATCCAGACTAAAATAAAAGAATCACGTAGAGCCACTTTTTTTTTTTAATGTCAGTAAAAAAAGACTGGCATTAGAAGGAATCCTTTCAGAAAGTCAAACAGAAAAGATCTGAGTAACCATGGCACTCAAATAGCAAAATTATTAACCATGCTCAAAGCTTACCTAATGGTTCAGTAGTCAAATTTTTATGAAAGACAACACAACTGACAGAAAATTCTTATGTGCATGTATTTTACTAAACTGAGGGTTGGTCCATGCCTGAGCAATATAACTTTCTTCATATTTTTCACCCATCTTGATCACATGTCACAACAAAACACTATCTCAGTTTCCTGACATGGTTTAGTGAGATTATTACTGATAAAATTTGTGGAGGATTTCATGTTTACAAACTGAGACAATTTAATTAGGTTGCTTAGGTATGGCAGAACCTCAAATACCATTCTAAAGTTTGAGCAGACAAAACGCTGCACATCAGTATTCCAATAGACATTTGTATAAGTTCTTGAAAATAACTTCCAGATCTTTTCTTCAGAGAATACAGCAATATTCCGCATAAAACATCTTTATAAGTATTTTTCCTTAATATTGAATGCCTTTTGTTAAGTGCTTCTTATCCTGTTACTCAGAAGCTGATTTTTTCTTCTTTAGAAACAAGCATAAGGGGGAAAAAAGCCTTTAAAGAAAATAAACAGCAATCAAGCAAACAAGTAAACAGATCTTTTGTTTGTTAAGTCTTTGTGACTAGAAGTGAAGAATGTCCTTACAAACCTTCGCCACCCTTCTCCCCTCTCTATGTTCCCTTTTCTAACTGAAGTCTGAAGATACTTACAGTCTTCATCCAAGAATTTATACTGTATGTGTTTCTTGAAAAACTCCTGTATTGATCTACAGATCTCCTCGTGCTGCTTAGAGATATGGTCATAGTATTGAGTGTAGTCCCTCTGTGATATACCTGTCAAAAATTTAATTGATTATGAAGAGCTTTAGACATGGAAAAAACAAACAAATACAAAAAGCAATCTCACAGAATGCAGTTGTCAGAGTACACACATTATCATCACTATTTCAAAAGACAGGGTTCTTCCAAGTTTCAACCATTAACAATGACCTGCTGTTTGATTTTATTTGCCAGTACCGGAAGCATTGCCATTACAAACTTTCTCCTTGTACAATTCTGCCCTATGTTTGGTGAACCTCAATTTACATGCACTATTACTCTCACCATTTTTAAGAGTTTCAGAAGTTATCTTTGCCTGAGTTTACATTTCCATTTGTTGTCTTGTCCTTTCAGTTTCATTCACCCTGTTAACTCTGCTGAAAAACACTTCCATTTGGAAGAGTGAAATGAAAGGAGGAGAGGCCAGGTTTGCCAATTAGCAAAGAGGATAAAATTGAACATATTGTAAAGATTCTCATTTAACTTACTCATTAAGCATGAAATAACACATACCTATTTGATAAGACACTAGAGTTGAAACCTTAAATCCTAGACAAAGTGACATACAATCCTGTATCTTTGTGCCCACCTGAAGACTCTATTCTGTCTGTGACATTAGATAAATCACCCCAACTGCATCACAAGCACTTTGTTTCAGGCATTTGTTTGAATGCAAAATGATAGTTTATGTCAACATCAACAGGATTAAACACACATCTTAAATGACAAAAGTTCTCATACAGGATATGGCAACATAAACTACTGCAATACTGCTCTGGACAAATGTCAAATTAAGACCTATGCCTCACTGCAAGATAAGTAACATGTAGTATTTAGGGAAGAAAAAAAGCCAGAATCCCTCACAGAAGATCCATCAGTGATGGTAGTGTATTCTTCTAACCATACATAGAACACAGAGACTAAGTCGTACTGCAGGACAACACTGAGCACCTCCAAAGATGAGCTCTTTCAATAAGTCCTTATAAAGTTTACATCTTAGGCAGAACTTTGAGTTAGGAACACCACTGCAAATCGTAAGCCTAAAAACAAAAAGCAAGAGATGACAGCACTGCAGGGGATGCAAACATCTAACTAGAAAAGTATTCACTACACTTTGCAAGTGTTGTGCCTTACTTGACTGACAGGCTCATTAATTTTAAGAACATAGGAACATATTGTGGAAAAAACTTGAAGTGTCTTAGGAAATGCAGTTGGCGTGCTTGTAAAAAAAAAAAGCCATACTGGTAAATTCCCCAGGTTTCAAAACTTAGTAATGCAATGTGCAGAATGTTTAATTAGGCAGAGTACAAATGCCTTGGGGTATTTGAAAGTAAATATCACTCTTTCTCAAGCATACATATTATGCACACGTACACATTCTGTAATAGAACTACTTTCAAATGTTTTAGAATTTATTACAGTGATGCATATCACTGGCAGTTGTGTTCTATTAGCACTTAATCACAGAATTATTTAAGTTGGAAGGAACCTTTAGAGGTTATCTAGTGAAGCTCCTCTGCAACGAACAGGGACAGCTACAGTGAGATCAGGTCGCTCAGAGCCCCATTCAGCCTCACCATGAATGTCTCCAGGGATGAGGCATGCACCACATCTCTGGCAACCTATTCCTGTGCCTCACCACCCTCACTGCAAAAGACTTTTTCTGTATAGCTAAATCTACTCTCTTTAAGCTTGAAATCATTTTCCTTTGCTCTATCACAGCAGATCTTGCTAAATACTTGGTCCCCTTCTTGCCTGTAGCTCTCCTTTAGATACTGAAATGCTGCTCTCAGGTCACCTCAGTGCCTTCTCTTCTCCAGGCTGAATAGCATCATAAAGTCACCTAATAGGACAGGATTCTGCTCTTCCTCTTTCAAGAAGTTACATCAACACCATTAAGTAACGCAGGATTAATGGATAACCTCAGCTATTAGCAAAATAAACTCTGTTACAAAGAAGTGCAATAAAGCCTGCAATTGGCATGAACAGACAGCACCCAGATTAGCAGATCCCCAAAAAGTCTTCATGCAGTTCACAGAACACCCTGATCAAGAAACAAAGGACAGGAAGTAAATTCCTAGTGACTGAATAAGGTGGGACAGGATGAAGAGAAATTGACAGCTCCTAACAGGTACAAAAAGGCAGGTGCTGTACTAGCATGTAGTAACTGTGCTCAAAGATGTCAGGAGAAACAATGAGAACTACATAATATCCCCTTCACCATTATATCATTATGAAGAGTCCTGGACATATCACTTACATGTGTCCATCTTGGTGCTTATGAATACATAGGTATGGGACAAAAAGTGAACAAACTTGCTTTTCTTTTGGAGAAAAAGAAAATCACTTTCCTTCCTATTAATTATGGATTACAGCTTTGCGACATCGCTGCTACAGCACTTTCTTGTTAGAATGGTTCTTAAAGACTATTATGTGGTCCAATCCTATGCCACTTTCATTTCTGTCCATCCTTTAAAGTTTCCACAGTAGCACACACCAAAAAGAAATTCAAACTCTAGAGTGATACTCCAGCTGAATTTAAACCCCTCAGTTGGAGCACCTGTATGTGCAGCAGTTGTCTAGGTGCCTGTCACAGGAGGCTACTCAATATATCTAGAGCAATACATGAAATAAAGTTGGAATTCATACCTGTGGATGTATTCTGACCTCCACAACTTTCTGAACTTAAAATTCAAGTGTGGTTACATTTAATCAACATAACAACCAACTGCCTCTGAATTCGTTCTGTAGGTTGGGTATGATTTAAATTCTCTCCTGAATATAAAGGAATCCCTTACAAAACAGCCTTTAGGTGAGGTTTCTGAATTAACAGTTAGAACCACAAATATTCCCACTGTCATATTGGCTTACTATGGCATCAGGCTTTCAAAGACTGTGGAGAGAGAAAACTGGCACGTCACATTTAAGGTTACAGACATTAATTCCCAAATTGAGTGTGATAAGGAATAAGTGTGTTCAGATTCAGCACCAATTCAAGAAGTCAGAAACTTCTAAGAACTTCATCTAATAATTTAATCTCTAAAATAATTCTCACCTATCAGCTTGTTTTCCTTGACAAAGCATCTGAATTCTGCACCAGGAATTAGTTCACACCATTTGCGAAGAACAAGCTATGAAGGGAAAAGAAATGACAAAATATTGTTTCAGAGGGTAATTTCTTTTATTTAAACAGGGCTATCTTCTAGATTTTTCAACAGTTTTGCTGCAATAGTAAGACAATCTCTGACATTAGTTCTTATATCAGACAACAAAACAATCTTACCCTGCAGTTCATACAAACATGGAATGGCTTGAGTTGGAATGGACCTTAAAGATCCCACAGCCATGGGCAAGGCTGCCACCCACAAGATCAGTTCATACAATTATCTTAGGAAATAATACTAAGTCAAATTCTTTTGAGTAATTTATACATGATCAGAATGCAAAAATAAAAGTTACCCTAATAGGCAATAATTTCCCAATTTTTCTCTTTTCTGAAGGCCAATGTATTTAAACACTGATGTACAGAAAATAATTTAATAAATGCCACTTCTTCCCATAATTACATGTTTGGTGCATGCTACCAGTGTGCATTCCACACTTCAAGATCCCTGAATATAGTTGTTACATTCATAGGCCTTCTGTGACTGCACAGAAATAGGCCACTAGCACTGATTACATCAAATGGTCGTGAAGTCCTTCATGGGAGGATGAGAAGTTGTAAGTTGAAAGAAGAAAAGTTTAGACTGGTCACAGGAAGAAACTTTTCTACTATGAGGACAGTCCAGCATCTCAACAGCCTTCTCAGTGGGGTGGAAGAGACCCCAGCCAGAGGTTTTCACAACCACATTTGACAGCACACCACAAACCCAATTTTATCTCACAGCTTACCTGGCTTTGAGCACAGAAAATTTAAACATGGAGTTATTTATAAAACAACTTCTAAGTTGTGTTAATGATACAGCATGGAAAACAGAAAACCATGGCACCATGAATCTGCCATGGAGTTGGCAGAAAGTTGCTCTCTAGTCAAAAGAGCTGATGGGCAGAATTCAATTTAACCAGATCATGCTCTATGGTGGTATACATCCGAGCAGAATTCTGTGATGCCTCTGAAAGCACACACTGGTTAAAATAAGGACACAGGAGCAAATAGTAACCAAACTATTATCATGAACAGGAGAGAATGCCTGGTAATTAAAGCATATCTCCAACAGTCACTGCTTTTACTAAACTGAAGCATTCAGACGCATCCATTCTTTCAAGGGTCTCAGTTACTGCTTGTGAGCACTGGAAACTCCCAGCACTATCAACTGCAGTATTAAAAAAAAAAATCAATAACCAAACATTCCAAATTACAAAGTAAATATGAAAAACTCTTCTGTATCTTTAAAGCCTATAAGGTAGTGCTCATGCCCTTTCCTAAAGCCCTTTTAAACCCAAAGGACGATGACAGAAAGCTGTATTTACATGAAAATTATTAGAGACATAACTAGATGCTATCATAAAACTGACAGCACCAGAAAAACTGTTTAATGCAGTATCTGAGTTGCTAACAAAATATTTTAATGTGGCAGAAAGCATATCTAATGAGATAATATATACCATTTCAGTTCTTAGTAATCAGCTACAAACCCCAGCCATTACAGCTAGGTTCTCTTTGTAACCTCAGCCATGATGCTCCCAAGAAACATCTTATAGGAATCATACACAGCTCTCAGCTATTGAACTTCAGCTTCCTGGCAAAATCAGAGACAAAAACAGAAAGCTGCAAGGAAGCTTCACAGATCTGAACTTCAGCTCGACTCTGACCCACAACTAAACGAATACATAATGACCTCCAGTTCTTAACCACACTTCTCCAGCAACACAAACCAAACAAAAAATTATTTTGGGGCACATACTCAAGCACAAGTGGCTGCCTGCCCACCTGTAATTCACTTAAGTTAACCTATAAATCATGTAGAAAGTCTTACCTCATAGTTCAAGGAAGGATCAGGGGAGTCATCAGTACAGTGAATAAATCTGGAAAAGTCACAGGCATCAAAACATGCTTTTAGATATAAGACTCTAGCCACGCTGAGGAAAAATTACTCCAAAAATGTTGATCCCAAAACCACAGCTAAATTACCTCTAAGACAGATAAAGCAAACAATTACAGTGTGTCAGAGACAAAACAAAACCACTTTCCACAATTATAAACAATCACCTTTTTTTGATGTGGTGTAGTTTGGAAAATCCTGAATTTGTACAGGAACTTGGCTAAAACATGAGTGCTTATTCAACGCTGAGTCTTTTGCTTGAATCAACAGTGCTGCTCCTTTTGTCTTTATTGATACACAGGCAGAACTGGATTCTCAAGCACAAAATGAACATTAAGAGCACTAGGGAAAATATGCTGCAATGAAACTTGATGAAATTGTTAACATTAACTTCCTAAACCGGATAACTGAGACACATCACTGTGCCTTGCAGCAGTTCAGGATTACTTTCATTTCTATGAACAGGAGATGAAAAGCAGTGCTGCTCAACACTACTGATTCCTACTGATTCCACAGCATGGTGTTTTGCTAAATTAAAGAGCCTTAAGAAATACTCTTAGAAATCTCCTGAGAATGAAAATGAACAAAACCACTTCCATAACTGCAAGCAGATGTCGAGGTTTTGTCCCTTGTGAGAGCAGCTCACTGCGTGCCACCATCCAGGAACTACTAAGAACCGACACAGTTATATCCAAGACGATTTCTACATAGCAACATTTCTCCTCTCTCCTTTTGGCACTAAACTTCAGCAATCCAGAAGTCTAACATCTCTTCTCTAAGCAGTGCACTGTAAGATGTGGCTGCTCAATGCCTTTACACTTTGTAAGCAAAGCATCACACTGCCCAGCCTCCAATCTGAGGCTAAGGGCTCCAAGAGCTTTCTCAGTACACTGCCAGAAGAAATACATTTTTAGCTTAGGCTTTAATATTCACCACACAGAGAAGAGCATGCTTTACAAAAGTAAATTAGAAACCACATATCTGTAAGCCTACGCATACAGATAACAGCTACAGTTTAGATTCCCAGCAATTCAAGATCTGTCAATGCAATAGAAACAGTCCTGAGAGCTTGCAGTTTTGCTATCTTCAAAATTCCCCCCACAGCGGTCATATCTGCTTACTGTGCTCAGGGAAATATTCCCCACACACCAAAATAACCAGGTAAAAAGGCAGCTGAAGCCTAACACGCAGTGTTCCACAGTCCCTGCACATTCAGACTTGCGCTGCCTTTCACAGAAATCCATATTTGAGATTAGAGTATCTGTAATCTGCTTCATTTCAGTTAGATGCAGTCTTTTCCAGCTGTCAAAAAACAGCCTTATAAAAAAGTCAAAACTACCCCTTGCTCAGCATTCATATTTTGGGTGGAGGCTACATGGGCAGAAGGGGCGAGATATCTTGTTCTTTTGTACTTTTTAGCAACTTGTTCCAGCATTAACTGCCTGGACAGCTGAATTCACCCATTACACAGAGTCTTTTCAACATCAGAGGCAGAAGGCTAAGCAGAATTTCTTTCAACTGCATCCTCTTCAGGTTTGGAGGTAACTGGACGAGCATCAGAGAGACATGAGGACCACAAAATTGAAAGATTTTGTGCTTCCTTTTATAAAACCTCTGAAAATTATCATTTTAAATACTAGTAAACATGAAGGAATTAAACTCGACTGTTTATGGACCTTGTTTACAGATTTACACTTAGATATCAACAAGAGAAGGATCAAGGTCTTCTTTCAAGTAGCAAATGCACATTAATCTCCAAATGCATACACCTGACAACAGCACACACTACATGAAGCTGCTGCGCAGTTCAGCATGCAGCACTGAGAAAAATGACTTAAGAAGGTTTGTAAAAATGACCTGTACCCACCCCTGCTATGAGAGCAATGAACTGAGATTACCATCAGAATAAACGATTACCAATACAAGAGCTGCAAGAATCACTTTGTACTGGACAGTTCTGCTGATGTCTCACAGTTTTATTTAAAACATTAATAAAAAACTCCAAGATATATTTCTATATTACTACCTGCACTGCAAATTTCTAGGAAAAAAAATGGGCACATGAGTAAAACCTCAAGAAAAGAAAGTGTAAAAGGCTTCATATTCCACATCATGTAGAAGTGTTTATCTTGAAATGTTATATTCAAGTCTTAAGCAACAGGTACTGTCCTTGCACGAAAGGTACCCTGATTGCCTAGTCACTTCATGAGCCAATGCTGCCTCCTATGTTCCATCAGTAGAACACAGGCAGTCACCCCTCCATGTCAGGGAAAAAAAGCCTCACAACTTCTTACTAAAAAGAAAAAGACTTCCTAGTTGAATGACTCAAGTTTAGTGTCAGCAGAGCCATATTTGACCCTCTTTGAGTCAGGCATTTTGTTCCTCATAAGTGATCACTTTCACAAGCATCCAGGTTTGGTTGGTTTCACCTGCTCCTGCCTGTGCCAAAGGGCAATACCTGCCAAGAACAGCTTTTGCATGAGGTTGCTTCTGACCAAGGTTGAACTTCAGATATCTGATTTCATCTCTACTGACAGTTGTTTAATAACCACAAAAATGCTGTGAGGTTCAACATCCCAACAGTGACATCTGCAGAACTGAAATGCTCAGCACTACTCTGCAGAATCATAGAAACCATTTCCAAAGTTCAACAAAACTTCTAAAGTTCCTATTCTGAATATTAGTGACAACAAGCCTATCTTTGAAAGGGTATTACCCTATCACTAAAACTATTGCTGTTGTTTATAGCAGCCTTGGGGGGGGGTATTTACTTTTAATAAAATGCAGCCCAAATGTTCCAGTAATTAGCAAGAAAGCTATGTACTAGTTGTACACTTACTGTTCAAAAGAGGAGTGTTGATCACTTAACAGAAATCCCAGTTAGAAAGGGATTTCTTCTGTCACAACCACAACATGAAGTTCTTGAAAGCCTACATTAAAAACTGGAAAGTCAAGGATCACACCACCCACAAGTTTCCTGTGAACTCAGCAAAGTAAAATGTAGTGCTTACTTGAAGCAGAAACAATGACTACGTTAACGAGAACGTTGCTCTGAAGTCTTTGCTAATTTACGGCTGTTCCAGGAGGAAAGTTAACTCATTCTGAGCTTTTAAACCAAACAAGCGCCAGCATGATGAGAAAATCCAAACATTTAAATAGTCAAAGCTTATTTAGTCACACTCTGTATCTGCAATAAGGCTGTATTTTTCATGGTTCGTGTTAAGGTATTGCGTAGCTGAAATTTTCTCAGTGCTGGAGACAGTTAAGAATTCCAGCAAGGGCATTTCCCTGACGTGAATGACAGATAGATCAATATCAGAGGAGCAGACAGGAAACAAGACAAGAAAGAGGCAGAGAAAGTGCTTTAAGTCCGACATCATTGACAGTGCTACATCAAGAAACAGATCTTTAACTTGCCATTGTAAAGTCTTCTCTGTGTCACAAACCAGGAAGTGCATTTTTAAGTTAACACCACTGAACAGGAGAAAGAATAAACAAAAATCTCAGTTGTTTATTATGCAGGCCAAGCAGCTTTTAGAACACACTGAATATTAATAAAAAACGGAAATGCAACATTTCTATCCCTTCTCCTTATTCTGATCAGCCCTTCCAAGGATTCAGACATATGTTTTCAATTTTTGTTTGTTCAGCACTTTGATTCTTATGCCAACTGCACTTCTAGTTCCTGCTTGCTAGGGACTGTGGAACTGGCAGCTAATCAGTAGCATAATTAGGCCCACCTCTGTAACTCAGCAATAATTATTTCTGTGTTTGGATGGGGACATTTTGTATTAATAACTTGGCAATTTAGATATATCATGTGCAGACTGGACAATAATTTGTTCTTTATTTGCAGGTTAATTTGTTCTTTATTAACAGGATACACAGAAACCAAAGTGCTTTCACTTGTGATGTTCATCTTTCCACTCAAATTCACAGATTTATAGGAAGGGAAATAAACACAGTACTTCTCAAATGAAACTTCACCTTAACCTTGGGATTAGGTGACAATCTAGCAAACACATTATGAGGTTGGTTTACCTACCACCCGCTGAATTGCATTACCCAACTGTGCATCCCATTTTAGCATTCTGGAAGAGGAGTGTAAATAAACCAGGACAATCTGAGAAGCTTTTCTGCTGGAGGTTACTTCTCCCCAAGCAGGATCAGTAGAAAAGAATATACCTGCTAAAGGCTGCTCAGCCAGCACTGCTTTTAGTCTGGTGTGAATTTAAGGTGAAATTACCGATGGCTCAAGTTAACACCCATGCTGTGAAATTTCACAATATAGGAACGCATTCACTGCCTCCTCTATAAGTCAGTTCTGCCTGCAAAGGTCAAGGTGAACAGCTGTGGCACTAACCTGGCCTGATGTGAGATAAAAACCCTACGAGAAAGTGCACCAATTGCAATCCCAGTGATGGTAATTAAGCCAATCCTTTCTACCATATAAATGGCATAACATAAAAGCACAAGACTGCACACACATTTAATTGCCACAGCTTTCAAAAGTGCACAGTGTTTTCTAAATACTTGACTGTGTCCCAAACATTAGAATGGGGTGAACCAAACAAGCATTCACCAAGGAGCTCGGGGTTATTGTTGCTCAATTTCTTTACGCATGAGGACAGTAGAATACAAAAAACCCACAGATATTCACAGAGGACTTGATACAAAGCCTACAGATATTCTCAGACCCCAAAGATACTTCCAGCCCTACAAGCAGTTACAACAAACACATTAGGACAGCTCGCTCCAAGGGTTACCAGGTCAGGCAGCCTGGCCTCCCATCAGTGGAAATGATGAAGAAAAGCCCCTAGTAAGGCACCCGAGAAACACCAAGTACTCAACTCTGAAATGCAGATGGCATCCCTCTTAGCACTTTCATTCTCTGTAATCCCAGACTTTAAATTTACAGTTCTTCCAACTGTTTTCCCAGTCTAACACACTTTTCTAACTGTCTTATCACTCCATCATCTCCCCTCTTTCCCATTCTTCTCCTCTTCACCTCATACTGTTACAGGTTAGATGTAATGTAAAACATAGCATCAGAATTGGACTGACAACACAGCTAACACTCCATAAATGCAGAGATAAGGATGAGGATGTTGTTACCTATTCATTATTTCAAATGCACCAACAGATCACAGGGGAAAAAAGTGCTATTAGAGTTAGAGAAACAGAAAGGAAGGCAGCAGTTGGACTGCATTAATACAAGTGTTTTTGTGTTTTAGACAATACAATTCTCCCCGGGTCATTAGCTACATAAGACAAGACTACAGTGCTTGATAAGCCTCAAAGTAAAAAACAAGGAAACCACCCCAAAACATTAAAACACCACTTGATTGAGAAAGCAGCTCAATAAAAAAGGCCTTAGTCCATGGTGTGATTTTACATGCTGTACTTCTGTATGTCTTCCTGGTTTGCTTTTCACTCATTTACATATCAAAATTAAGCCAATTAAGTATAAGAAGAAAATGGAGCCTACTTCTCTCTTGTTCACTGAAATTAGGTAAACAACTCCAGTTTACAAGAAATAACTCACTTATGGTAAGTAACACTGACAATAATTTGCTTCACAACTCTGCAGTAAACTGGTCCTGGTATTTATTTTTGTGTGGTGCAGGGAGAAAAAGAAGAAAGATGGGAGAACATTTCAAAGAACAACTGCTTACTGTACTTGAGATTTACTTGATCGACAATTTTTATACATGAACATGAATTTTTTTCTCAAATACTTATTGTTACTCTTCAGTAAAGAGCAACATCTTTCCCAGGTACTGAAAAACTACCCTCTGCGGGTTAGGGTTCCTTTTTTTGTTTTTTTACTAGATAAGGCAGCTAAGAAATCTACTTACGGCTGAGTGAGGTCACGAGTAATGAAGTCTGAACTTTTGAAGAGGAGGAAAATATCACTTAGAGCTTTACATTTCAGAGAGCTATTCATTGCAATCCAGTAAGCATCCTACACAGGGGGAAAAAAAAAAAAGGGATTATCCAAAAATGCAGCTTTTCTAGTAGAGAGTAATGCAAGCTACTGATCTATCAGAACTAAACATTATGCAACAGTTGACACACATACAGAAAGTGATTTTTGGATTTTGAGGAAAGCTTCATCAGCTGTTAACATAGAACAGTTACATCTCTTATCAATAATCTTTTGAATAGTTTTGGTCTACTTTCAGCAATGAAGTGCTTGCCTCACTTCCAAGCACTTTCCAAGAATGCTTGAACACCAGTTTCCCTTAAGAATATAATACAAAATCACTTAGGGGCATCCATTCTTATGTACAGTTAGAAAGCCTAAAAACAACTAGAGGGAAATTTACTGCTTTTTTAAAAAAGGAAACATGATCATTTTTCTTTTTATCCCATGTAAGATTTTCAACTGATATCCTCAACGAGGAGAGTATGGCCACCACTGTCACCTAGAGCAAAGACAACTAGATGTTATATAAGACAGTGCTATCTTCCATCAGGCTCAGTAAAGAACACACCACTGAGCTCTAATTCACCAGAACAATTTACTGTATCAAACTTAACTGATGTCATTTATAACTCCTATCCTTATCAAGCTCACTAGTCTGCTCTATTTTCCAATACATTAATTTAAACTGTGCGATAGCATCTGTTACAAGTTTTAGGAGTCAGCATTCTTACCCTTGGAGCACTCCAGTTTAGCTTAGGAAAAACACTGCCACCCAAGGAACTTATGGCTTCTTCAACTTTAGCTGTAAACTCTGGGAACTCTGGTGCCTGAAGAGGGAACAAGAGCAAGACAAGGAAAAAATAATAATAATAAATGTAGTTCGTGCAGAACTTGAGTGACAGCTCACTTCTAGTTTTATAAAGTGTTTCTAGAGACATTTCAAATAAAGTCTTTAAAGTAGTTTAGTAATACAAGTCTGCATCAAAATCAGGACACACTGTGAGGATACATGTTGGAACAGAAAACTGACTTAAAAAGAATATTGCAACAACTGTAAGCATAAGACAGGAGAAAAAAGGCCAAGAAGCCATAAGCTCCACTCTTAATATGGAACAGTAAAAAGAACAACTGACTGCTGATCTTTAAAATAGTAGGAAAATATTTGTATGTGTTTCAGACATTTTAAAGATGTACACATCTAAAGCTAATGCTATTCCTACCTACATCTGCAAATGTAACCCAAAGGTAACTCGTAGGTTAAAGCCAACTGAGCTCTAAAACAACAAAGCCCTCACAGCCATACAAAGTGACCATAAAAACTTTATATATTCTTGTACATCCATCCTGCAGCCCCTCAGAGTGCACACGCTTTAAATAAATCAAAAAAATAAGAAGTACAGCAACCTAAACTGAGCTTCATACATCCCTATCTTTCCTTAGTACGTTATCCAGTCTCTGTGGGAAACCACACTTGAAAAACTGAAGTAAGCACTTCTTCTATTTCATTTTTAGAACTTCAGTCAATTCTAAGGAAGAAAAAAAAAAGGACGTAAAACTCTTCATGCAGTGCATTCTGACCTCCTCTTGTTCTGATGGAAGCCAGGAGCCATACCATGCATGTAATGCCAGTTCATATAAAAAGTCACTGAGAAAACATTGCTGTCATCTCATTTGATGAACACAAGTGAAAAAACATTACACAAAAGAAGAGCTCTAAGGCAGCATAAATAAGTTGAATTCTAGCACTGACCAAATTCTGGACGTTGGACATTTTTACTTTTTTTTTTTTTCTTTACATATGTTCTAACTCTTCTTCAGGATATAGAAGGGGCAAGGGAAACAACTTCTACCTCATTACTCAGGTGGGGCACCAAACAGAAATAATTATAGTCACAATCCACCTTATAGCTCCCTGACAATAAAAGCAGATGGGAAACCAATCATAATCCAGGATTTACCATTAGTGTAATGCTATAATGGGATGGTAATAGCAGAGTAGCAGCATCTCTTTGGTTACAGCAAATGAGAAGAAGCCCAAATGCAGCAGCCACAGATAGAAAAATGAAGGAAAAGAGCTGCTTACCTTTGGAAGGCCTCAGGTAGGCAGGGATCTCCAGCAAGAGATACCCTCGCCTCCATTGCCATCCCTTTAATGATGTCTCGGAAGAGGTAGATCCTGGCTCCACCCCTTCCAGTCATTCAAGTGCACTGCTTGCACCTGAGCTCCCCTGGGTTGCCCTGCCTTCCCACCAGTTGCTCAATCACTGTTTCAGGCCAAGACTTAGCATTTCTACTGCCATTAGTAAAACAGTGTGCCCTAGGCTGCAGAACAGTCTCCAGCTTCCCCTGCTTTTCTTTATACATCACAGTTCCTATTGTCTCCCTATTCAGCTTCCACACTGCTGCTTGATCCATTCCTGTGTTTGCAGTAACCCCAGGTGCAGCTCCCCGCTTTGTGCTTTCTAGACAGGCTGTTTCTTCATTCTCTTCATCGCTGCCAGTGGTAACATGCATTACCTAGAAGCACAGGAGACTACTCCCATTCACCCTTTATCCTTAGAACAACCCTTAGTTTGCACACAGAAAGCATATTTATCATGGTGCCTTCAGACTGATCACCTCCCCGCAAATTTACAAGAAGGTACATGGCATATTGTGAATTTTGTGTGTTGAAATAGCAATGGCACAACCCACACCCATAACTGAACATTTTCAAAGTTGCAAGGTTGATAAAAGACAAAGCCTATCCAGTCTCTGAACAAAAGCCATCCTGTAAGCTTCAAGTTCTCTTCTTCCTCTACCTGTTTTGCTGCTAAGTAAGATATTCCATGGTATAGGTCAGCTGTCCTGGCTTTGGCCCTTTCTCTATGCTGCCCAACAATTAAGCTGGGATTGGAGAGAAAAATGAGGACACAGTCAGAAAAGAGAAAGTCTTGATGCTACACAGACTGCTCAACAACACTCAAGATGTTTGTGTGCTATAAATCCTGTTTCAGACAAATCCAAAACACAGCACCATATGGGCAGCTCTGAAGGCAACAAACTACATCCCAGCCAGCACCAGTAAAACTCGAGTTATAGAGCTGAAATCCACACACAATACACAGTTCCTGGCTAAACTGAAATCACTTGGCCTATACACTTCCAGTGGATATAATACATCTTAGGATGTATTTTCATGCTGTGTTGTGTAAGGTTCCAACCTTAATGATTCTATGATCCTGATTCCAAGCTGGGTACAGCACAAAGAGAGCATTAAAACAAGAAAAAGAGGAAAACAAGGTAATAGAAAGCAAGGTACTTAGGAGGAAATAATGGCAAAGGTATAAGAGAAGTTCTGTGAAAACTGAGCTGCAGGGACTTCATTTCTTCTGCATTCAGTTCAATTAAGTAATTGGAAGATATTCAAAGCAGTGAAAATAAAAGGCAGCTATATTTAGACTAATCCTTCAGTTCATTTCCTATATTCTAAAAAGCATGTGATTGTTGGGAATGAAGAAAAGAAGCACTTTATTTTTAGTTAAATAAAAATAAGCCAGCAGAATGTTTTTAAGGTTGCAAACACCTACACTGCCATCTAGTGAGAATGATCAGAAAAACGTTAACTATATCAGACATCAGTAACAGACCACACGTTTATATCGCAAGGCTCAGAAAGAATATTGTTTACAGACCCATGTGCTAGGATTTTAGAGGACCTTACCTTAAGTGTTGCAGTATTCTCATCATCTGACCACTGTTAGGAGAAAGAACAAACCCAAGGTCAATGGTTTCCCATGATATAATTCGTAACTTATGAGGACATCAGAATCTATACAGCTTCCTACAACACGTAAAAATCATTACCCGGATTCTTCTTTAGAACAGTATACCTGTCCTCTAATTGTTACAGTTATAAACTGTATAATCAAAGAATACTAAGATGTTATAATTATGAAATAAACAAGAGAGTTAGGCAAAGCAGATTATAATAACACTAAGAGAATAGATAGGACACTTACCCATATCCTGAGCTCACTGCAGCAGAGTGGATCTCCAGAAAAGATCCTTCCCCTCTGGTAGTCAGCTCTTAAATGGGTCTAGGAGAGGTGGAGCCAGGCTCCACTCCTTCCAGCAGCACAGGTGAACTGCCTTCACCTGTGCTCCCATGGCTGACTCATTGCTCGCCTCAGGTGATCAATCAGAGGTTCAGGCCATGACTCAGCAGTTCCCATACACTCCACCTCTTCACAGCATGAACCAATGACCAAGTTGACTAAGGGGTAAGCTTTTCCTAATACAGAGATCCGCCATATCACAACACTTATACAATTCCATCGCGACGCATGTTGGTACAATTCAAGATGAGTAACAATTGGTGAATATTCTTTTATGGGCCAGTGCTCGATGATGTTGCTGAAGGCATGCAGTCGTGAGGTGCAGGTCCGTCCTATGTTCCATCAGTCCCATCACCAGGTGTTGCACGTGATCTGACAGTAACACTGGAACGCTTTGATGGCATTTTGTTCCTTCCGGAGATCCTGAAGGCTCAAAGACTCACAGGGAGATGTTTCAGGGGTACCAGGAGGGGAAGGTCTGCTCTCCAGGGCAAGATACAGGCTGTATTTCTACCCCGGGTCAACACTTCGGCTTGTACTGGGGCACCTGTACCCACAACTTCTGGCCAGATGTCTGCAGCTGCATAACTACATCAGGCACCAACGGAGGTGTCCTGATCTGCCATAGGGACAGGATGGGGGTCCCTTTAGCAATGAAGACTGGAGCATTAACCACAACATCAGTAGGCCATGTACCTATTACTGGAGGGACTACTGAGCCTCCCACCTCCAACAGTCTCCCCCAAGGTGCAAGTAGGCCACACCACTTTGGTCCTACCTGCACCTTCCAAGGCCATTTTATTCTATGACTGCCTGGATCTAAACTCTCAGGGGCAGGGATGAGAGACTTAATTCTACAGCAAGCTCCCTCTCATCTGTATGGTACTTGGGTCTTTATATTAAAATCCCCTGGTGGCCTCAGAAGCAGTAGTCCAGCAGGCTGCCCAGTTAGTGGCCGATCTAGGAGAAACAGGATGCCTGCGGACAAGGCGCAATATTCAGACACAAGAAGAAGCCGATGTCCTGCCGGTCACTAAAACCAAAATGCCAGCTACTCAAGCTCCTCAATTGGGACCCATACGAGTCTCCCGAAAACAAATCTTCAGTGATTTAATTCGGTCTGGGGTCCAATTTGCTAAGACTGACCGCCAGCCCAACCATGTGCTTCTCCAGCTTTGGAGACAACTAAAGTACGGCCAAAAATTTCAGAACTACCCTAAGAAACCAAGGGCAAGGGTTATAGAGAGAGTACCAACAACAACATGGAACCTAGAAGATTTCATTCTTCCTAATAGGAAAAAAAAATCCACCTCAGGTGTCTCGGGCCACAATATCAGAGCCACCAGAAGCAAAAGAATTGGCCATAGCACAATTCACAGCATGACGAGGGATGCTAGTCCCCCTAGAGCCTCCAAACGGGATCGGAGGCCCTATGTAGAATTAATGATTTATTGGTCCTGGAAAAATATTCAGAGAATTATGGCATTAGTGGATGCTGTATCAGAAGCATCAATTATCTACGGCGATCCAACCAAATTTGATAGAGACAGAGTGATGATCGGTGGTTTTGGGGGACAGATTATTCCTGTCACCCAAACATAGCTGAAATTAGGGGTTGGGCATCTCCCACCCCAGGAGTATAAGGTGTCTATTGCCCCAGTCCAAGAATACATCCAAGGCTTACTTACAAAACTCCCGCAGATTGGACCTCCAGAAAAGATCCTTCCCCACTTGTAGTCAGCTCTTAAATGGGTTAAGGAGAGGTGGAGCCAGGCTCCACCCCTTCTGGCAGCACAGGTGAATTGCCTTCACCTGTAGTCCTGTAGCTGACTCATTGCTTGCCTCAGGTGGTCAATCAGAGGTTCAGGCCATGATTCAGCAGTTCCAGTACATAAATTAAGGCAGGAAAAATTATGTACGTTCAACAAAAGTACTGTTGTGAAGTACAAATAAGAGACAACGCCTAAATAAGATGATTGAGATTCATATACAAGACTTGGACACTGCAAAACTCTGTAGCCTTTCCTATCTAAACTTTGTGTTTGCCTTCCACACTTCTATCATTAAGGCTTGTGAAGGACTTGGAGAATATGCCTTATGAGGAGCAACTGGAGGAAGTGAGGCTGCAGAGTCTGGGGGAAAGGAAACTGAGGGGAGACCTTATTGCTCTCTCCCAGTATCTGAAAGTTGCTTACAGTGAGAATGGGGCTGGCCTCTTCTCACTGGTGACAGGATGAAGGGAAATGGCCTCAAGTCTTTCAAGGACTTTCATTTTTTCTTGACATAACTCTCTAAATATATTCCTCCTAATCTTTCATGGCATAAAACAGCAATATTTTCCACTCCTATTATCTCACAACATTCCCTAGTCATTATTAGAAATGTAATTAACAATAAAAAGTGTGTGATAGAGCACAGAAACACTTCACACTTTTCTTCATGTCACAGTATAAATGATGATGTTTGTAAATTTTTTCTAAGGCAAATATCATGTGATTATCAATTTGGTAAAGTACCATTTTCACTTGTAAAGCATGCAGAAATGGTCACATGTTAACATCAAGTCTCTAAAGGAAAAACAAAGCTGAGTATTACTGACCTGTATTTCCTCTGCATCATCACTCCCCTCCGGGGTTTGAGTTGGTGGATCTTCTCTAAGCCAAAAAATGAGCAGAGAAAAATACCAAATGAGCACTGGAGTTTGAACTGACCATATATATTATAATTCCACAGCAACTACCAACAGTTGATCTCAGAACGCTTTTCTATGAGGATTAAGCCTCAAAACTCCAACAAAGAAAACTGGAGACAAAACACCCCGACATTGGACTTGCACTCTGTCCAACACACTTGGATTCTTTCCAATGAAGAAATCACTTTCTACTCTGAAAATACCGCAACCCAAGCTTTTCCACAGCCTATTAATCATTCTTTTTGATCTTTTCTGTACTCACGCAGTACCACTAACTTGTTTTTTAAAAGATCAACTTAAGTTATGCTTTGCCTTCACACTCCTTTAAAAGAATAAATAAATAAATAAATAAATTTGAGTTTCAAATGCTGACCCATAGTCTGTTGGTTCTGAAAACAAAACACCTTCAGACTTTGCTCACAGAAGATCCTACTTGAAGTGGTTCCACAGTCATTAGCTTCCTCCAAGGAAGTTCCTTTTTCTACACAGATGAGATATGCTGTTGTACACACTAGCAGCTCTGGGAGAAAGTACTTGAGTGCAAATATTCCCTTAAAATTTGAAGTGACTTTTGAGGGTTTTTTTTAGCCCTTATGACTGAGTGGTCTTTAAGGCAGAAGAACAGGAAGAAGGCAAGTCAGCATAGCAATCAGGGTAAGTTCAAATTTCTGCAGCTAAGTGCTGCTAGCAAAAATTCAGTTCTTCAACAAGCCACATTTCTGCAGTAGATTCCTTAATGCATTTTACAGGGATCAAACTGTCCATTCAGTTTTTGAGATCTAGAGCTCAGATCAGAGGCTCACTGAGGTTTAAAATTCACATCAGCCATGACTGTAAGAATTTCACATTGACTTTTAGCATTTCTAGCTAAGAATGTTCAACTCCAGAGAAAAATGAGTTTTTAGGAGAGAATTTTAGATTGGAATTATCTTAGTATAACTGAAGTCAATTATACAGATGTCCATTATTCCACTGAGATACCAAATCTGTTCATACAGCACAGCTGTGAACTCAAACCCTCTGTTTCAGCTTTTCTGAAGTCTGATTACAAATTAAATGGCTGTTATTGTTTGAACAGCTTCAATTCACACATTCTGTGTGAATTGGCTCCTGAGAAATTAGACATAGCTCCCTTATATTCACAGTCCAATTGGTTGCTCTGTGAGAGACAAACTCCTCTGAGTCTGGTTACCAGCAAGACATATGCATGCAATAATCATTTTATAAGGGAGTTATATGGTGAGATTCTAAGCTGAAAACAAAGAATAAAGCCTGGGTTCATATAAGTTGTTTTTCATAGACACCAATCTCACTCTTCATTCTGAATGTCAGCATTGGTATACAGGCAGTACATTCAGCCTCGTCATATGCACTGATTATAGGCAAGCCAATTCTTATATAACCTCAGTAATTAGTAAGATTTCATATTTGATTTATATTACTGAGAATTCAACTCAAGTAAGGACACTCCATCCCTGTATGAGTCTGCCGGCATGGGAATGTTGCAGCGCTGTTCAAGGCACTGAGCTGCAACCAACAGTACCAAAGCAACCAAACACCTTCAGGATGGGCACCGACACCTGAGAACTGTTAGACTCTGGAAGGAAAAATAAAAAGAACTGCCCCTACCTAGTCTGGAATGACACACGTGATATAGATTTTGGGATCTGCATTAAGCATTAGCAAGTCAAATTTTACTAATAGAACTAGTTTGTATACACACGTTCTTACAGTACAAGGTTTACTGCAGTGAGACTGGTCAAATTTACAAAATTAATTATGTAAGTTAGAGTAAGTGAAAACAAATATCATCGTGAGAATAAAACAGCATTAACACTTGAATGGTGGACAGTAAACACTCTCTACCTTCCAGAAACCACAAGTGTTCCATCATCCAGCAAATATTCTTTCACATTCTCTGGTAAAGGAAGTATGACACTAGGAAAAAAAAAAGAAAAAAAGAATTACTTTAATAATTTATTAATAATATTACTTACTAAAACAGTTAGATAATTATTTTTTTTTTTAATGGAACTTAACATAGTTGTACGCTTTATTCTCTAACACTATGAAAATAAAAATTTCTATTGCTTCCCCTCACTCCTTCCCAAAAAAGGAACTCCCTTTTGTCCCCAAAGGGAAGTACAGGAGAAAGACAGAATTTTTTGATGAAATGAACAAAACCACTCTAACTTTTCAAACTGCTAGGAAATACAAAGAAAAGATGTGTGGACAGTGCAGGGAGACAACATGTTGTTCAAAATAAAGTTCTTCCTTCTGAGATGCAAATCTAAATTTGCCTACATCAACATAGTGTTCCAAATATCATAGAATCCTTTTAGTTGGAATGGATACCCAAAGGCCATCTAGTCCAAGTATCCTGCAATGAACAGGAACACCTACAGCTAGAGCAGATTGCCCAGAGCCCCATCTAGCCTAACCTTGAAAGTCTCCAAGGACGGGGCATTCACCACATCTCTGGGCAATCTGTTTCAGTGCCTCACCATCCTCACTGTAAAAGACTTTTTTCTTATATTCAATCTGAATCTCCCCTCTTTAAGCGTGAAACCATTTCCCCTTGTTCTGTCACCACAAACCCTGCTACAGAGTCCGTCCCCTTCTTTCCTACAGCCCCCCTTTAGATCCTGAAAGGCTGCTCTCAGGTCACCTCACAGCCTTCTCTTCTCCAGGCTGAACAGCCCCAGCTCTCTCAGCCTGTCCTCATAGGACAGGTGTTGCATCCCTTGGATCATTTTTGTGGCTCTCTTCCAGATGCTCTCCAACAGGTCCACATCTCTCCTGTACTGAAGACTCCCCATCTGGATGCAGTTCTCCAGGTGAGGCCTCACCAGCACAGAGCAGAGGGGCAGGATCACCTCCCTTCACTTCCAGGCCATGTTTCTTTTGATGCAGCCCAGGATATGGTTGGCTTTCTGGCTCCCGTTTGGCACACTGCTGACTCACGTCCAGCTTGCCATCCACCAGTAGTACCCAAACCCTTTTCAGCAGGGCCGTGCTCCATCCTTACATCCCCCAGCTTGCGCTACCAGAGGCCTGCCACAACCCAGGCACAAGACCTCGCCCTCGGCTTTGTTCAACCTCACGAGGACCAGCTGAGCCCAGTGCTGCAGCCCGCCCCGGTCCCTCGGGATGGCACCCCGCCCCTCGAGGTGCCAACACGCACGGCTCTCACTGAAGGAGAATCACAGACGGAGCTGCAACCCCTGCGCTGCGCCTTGTTGCCGCTCACCGAAGCAGGCAGCAGATCAGACTGCCAGAGCCCAACCTGGCCTCAAAGCAGACGTTCGGCGAGCGCGAAACTTCAACATTCTGATCACCGAGTCACCGCCTTTGGGTCCGCCCGGCCGCTTCCCTCGAGCCCTTCCTTCCCGACCTCCGGCAGCGCCCCGCACGCAGCCCCTCACCTGCGGATGGTGACGGCGCGGAACAGCGGGTACCACACGGAGAACTGACAGCGCGCCACCTGCTCCTTCTTCATCCTCTCTCGCGGCCCCTCCGTTCCGGAAACTCCCACTTTCCCCGGAACCTCTTCAGCCGTTCCCGGAGCCGCCCGGACATCTACCGGCTGCGTACACGCCCGCCCCGCTCCCGCCCCGCCCCGCCCCGCCCCGCTCCGGCCGCCGCCGCCGTTCCCGCCTCGCCGTGCAGTTGCTGAGGAAGACGCTGGCCGTAAGCCCTGTGCCCTCACGCCGAGGCCGGCTTTGCTCCCTCTCAGTGCTTTCCTTAAATCTGAGGCTGTGCTCAGCTCTCCTAAGGTTCTGCTAACCCAGTTCTGCTTGTGCAAATGTGCCTTTCTGTCCCCATTTATTTATTTATTTATTAATTCGTAGGGCAAGGGCCAGTTAATTATCCCTGTTTTATTTAGCCCTGAGCGATGTGTAGAATCATCCACACAGCTAAATACAAGAGCAGAAATGAAGCGTTTCTCCTGCTGCTTGCCTCTCTCCTGTCAGCTTCTCACCGGTTGATTCTGTTACTGGAAGGCTTTTGCTGTGATACAAGTGCAGCTTGGTAACAAGTCAGTGTGTGAAAGTCACTTTGGTCAGGTTAGTGATGTGTACCTCACATGCTGTTGGGTTCATTGCTCTTAACCAGCACATCATGACGTGGGTTGGAAGGGAGATGCGGGATGGTGTAGGGTCACCTGGATCCAAGTCCTGCTGTGGGCTGGTTGAAGAGATTTAAGAAAGGTAATCATCCTGCATCCCTAAAACCTGCAGGTGCTGACCGGGGTGGTAAATCCCTCCCCCCCCGCTGTGAGGGCAGAGCAAGTCTGAGACCACCTCATGAGACTGAATGTATACAAGTCTATGGGGCCGGATGACATGCACCCCAGGGTTCTGAAGGAGCTGGCTGAGGTGGTTGCTGAGCCACTCTTCATCATATTTGAAAAGTCGTGGCTGTCAGGTGAGGTCCTGGATGACTGGAGGAAGGGTCACGTCACTCCCATTTATAAGAAAGGGAGCAAGGAGGACCCGGGGAACTACAGGCCAGTGAGTCTCAACTCTGTGCCTGGGAAGATCATGGAACAGATCGTCCTGGATCACATGATCCAGGATGCTTGATCACATGAGGAATGAACGTGTGATCTGTGACAGCCAGCACGGCTTCACCAGAGGAAGGTCATGCTTGACCAATCTGGTGGCCTTCTATGATGGAGTGATGGCATGGGTGGACAAGGGAAAGGCAACCAATGTCATTTACCTGGACTTGAGCAAGGCCTTTGACATGGTCCCCCACCACATCCTATCTCCAAATTGGAGGGATGTGGATTTGATGGGTGGACCACACAATGGATAAGAAATTGGTTAAAAGGCCACAGACAGAGGGTGATCATTAATGGCTCTATGTCCAGGTGGAGGCCAGTAACAAGTGGCATCCCCCAGGGGTCTGTCTTGGGACTGGTGCTCTTTAACATCTTTATCAATGACATCAGTGACAGAATCAAGTGCACCCTCAGCAAGTTTGCTGATGACACCAAGCTGAGTGGTGCGGTTGACACAGTTGAAGGAAGAGATGCCATTCAGAGGGATCTCGAGAGGCTAGAAAGGTGGGCCTGGGTGAACCTGATGAGGTTCAACACAGCAAAGTGCAGAGTTTTGCACTTGGGACGGAGGAATCCCAGGCATCCATACAGACTGGAAGGAGCGGTCCTTGAGAGCAGCCCTGCAGAGAAGGATCTGGGGCTCTTGATTGATGAAAAGCTTAACGTGAGCCAGCAGTGTGCTCTTGCAGCTCAGAAAGCAAATGATATCCTGGGCTCCATCAGAAGAGGGGGTGGCCAGCAGGGACAGGGAGGTGATTATTCCCCTCTACTGTGCTCTTATGAGGCCCCATCTGAAGTACTGCGTCCAGGTCTGGAGCCCCCAGTACAAGAAAGACAGGGAGCTGTTGGAGAGGGTCCAGAGGAGGACCACAAAGATGATCAGGGGACTGGAGCACCTCCCCTATGAAGACAGGCTGAGGGAGCTGGGCTTGTTCAGCCTGGAGAAAAGAAGGCTGCGGGCTGACCTCATTTCAGCATTTCAATACCTAAAGGGAGCCTACAAACAAGAGGGGAATCATCTCTTTGAAAGGGCAGATAACAGCAGGATGAGGGGAGATGGTTTTAAGTTGAGGGAGGGAAGATTTAGGTTGGATGTCAGGTGGAAGTTCTTTACAGAGAGAGTGGTGAGGTGCTGGAACAGGCTGCCCAGAGAGGTGGTGGATGCCCTGTCCCTAGAGGTGTTCAAGGCCAGATTGGATGGGGCCCTGGGCAGCCTGGTCTAGCATTAAACGGGGAGGTTGGTGGCCCTGCCTGTGGCAGGAGGGTTGGAGATTCGTGATCCTTGAGGTCCCTTCCAACCCTGGCCATTCTGTGATTCTGTGAATCAATCCATGTGCTGGGAATTGGATAGGCCCCAGTAGCTTGGTAAACCACAGCTGGTTTTAGATTGTAATGTTTGTGAAGGGTAATTTAGAAACTGATATCAAAAAGATGATGCTTTGAAGGTACTCAGTAAGGGAACAAGTTATATGTTTCATAACAGTATGACTCTTTCAGGTCTGAATTTGAGCTCCACATAACATGACTGGAACAAGCAGCATAGTTTGCCAGCAGTGCCCAGGAATACTAGCTACCAAAGCCATCAGAGTAGGTAGAAATGGGCCAAACTTTTCTTCTATAATTTGTAGTTCAAATACTATCGATTCATGCTAAGCAGGCTGATAAATGTGGACATTCTAATGTATTCTTTAAGTTTCACTAATAACTATTAAATATTGAAATTTGCAGATTGTAAATCAAATAATCAGGTTCCCGGCTGTTGTGCCGTCTGCATTATTACATTTTTAACTCAAATGCTGCAGTGGTAGTTTTATGAGAAGCTTCCTGTCTGTGGGCTGTGAGACAACAGCTGTTCTGAAACCTCACACGGGGATTTACATTGCAGCTTTAGATACAACTTTCTCTTGCAACAAATGTTTATGAAAAAGAACTGTGCAGCCACTTTTTCCAGGGCAGTCTTGGCTTATGTGAGATAGCAGAATTACAGCCTTAGACTTAGCCAAGAGATGTTTCAACTCTCAATTCTATATTCAGTTGGATTTGGAAAAAAAAATAT
Source organism: Perdix hodgsoniae (assembly GCA_035772895.1). Taxonomy (NCBI): domain Eukaryota; kingdom Metazoa; phylum Chordata; class Aves; order Galliformes; family Phasianidae; genus Perdix; species Perdix hodgsoniae. Next base: position 27,470,781 of record JAPSGF010000006.1, read on the forward strand.
ATATATATATATATTTGTTAGATCTTTTTAAAATGCCACTCATATGTAGAGTTATTGCACCCACTAGTGGAAAAGATCCACACCACATAATCTAGTACAGATGAGTCTCATTTTCACCTATTTTAGATTTTGGTGCTATTTCAAAAAAGTGAGCAACTTCTTGTAATTTTAGTCACAAATTATTCCTGAATTTGTCCACTGCAGAAAAGAGCAAGCTGTGCTGAAAAGAGCGTCTGGCATGAGATAAGGTCCTTGGATGTATTTCTAATTGATATAGTAGGTATTAATGCAGTTATACTAAGCATTAATAACACTGCATGGGGAGGGTGGGAGATTTTGGATACAACTGTGGTCATCTAAGTTTGAGAGAGTGATACACTGATGCTGGCAAGTCAGTGTAGAAGTACTATGATGAAGAATGGAATGGGATGTGTCCAGCACAGGTATATTTTGGCACTGGTCCTCTTCAACATCCTTATCAATTATATAGATAGTGGGATTGAATGTGCCCTCAGAAAATTTGCTGATGACACCAAGCTGAGTGGTGTGGTTCACAAAATGGAAGGAAGGGATGCCATCCAGAGGGACCTGGGCAAACTTGAAAAGTGGCCCACAAGAACCTGATGAGGTTCAAGGTCACAAGCACAGTATTGCACTTCAGATGGGGCAGTTCCAGATACGAGTACAGACAGGGGGAAGAAGTCATTGAGAGCAGCCCTGCAGAGAAGGACTTGGGGTTCTGGTGGATGAAAAGCTGGACTGAGCCAGCTGTGTGCTCTTACTGCCCGCAAGGCCAACTGTATCCTGGGCTGCATCAACAGAGGGATGGCCAGCAGAATGAGAGGGTTGCTGTGGATGCCCCATCCCTGGAGATGCTCAAGGCCAGATTGGAGCTCTGGTCAGACTGAGCTGGTGGGAAGCACTCAGTCCATGGCAGAGGGGTTGGAACTGGACAGTCTTTAAGGTCTATTCCAACTCAAGCCATTGTATGATTCTATGATTGACAGAGCACATCTCTGAGCAGAATGAACCAGTTCAGCTAAAATGGATCCACTTTGTGTGTGTCTGAACTTTGAACATTTGAGGCAGGTATCTTCAGCCAGTACAGCCACTCTGTAGTTGATGGGACTATTACCAACCATGTAAGTCAGGGCTTTGATCCAAACTTCCTTTGAATCAGTCAGGTGGAGCTGAAAATGTGAATTGCACATGCAATTCAAAACATGTTGCTAACTTTCTCTAGCAAGTTTCATTTGTTAATTTAGAATGTAGAAATGAACCTTTTAACTTTACTCTGAAAGCAAATATTGACTTTGTTTTATAGTAGACTGGACTTTGCACAGGAGGGGAAAAGCCTGACATTCCTGAAAATGGCAGCTGAGGCATCCACAGAAGTTCCAAAAACAGCTAAGCAATTCGTCCTTAAAGAAGAGGTACAACATGTTTGGTTTTGACACATTGTATTGCTAAATAACAGTTATTTGAGACTGATCAAAATATTTGTGAGTACAGAATAAGAAATGTGATAGATGCTAAAGGTTTGTACAATCTATTCAGAGGAAGTACTTCTTCCTGAAGGTCAGAGAGTGTTCGGGTATTTTTATGCTTCTGGTTTTGGTTGTTTTTTTCTTCTGATTTTACAGTTGTTTCTTGTATTGTCTGTTCAGGCTGTTTTCAGTGTTAAGAAATAATGCTGATACCTCTGCTAGATTGTAGAAATGGGTGGATTGTGAAAATGAGTCTTGTTATCTGTTCCTCTAAGATGAGCCACAGAGAGTTGCCTTAACATTTACAACTATACCTTCTTTCACACTTTCTGTAAGGATTGGAATTGAGATGATTGGTTTTCTAAGGATGCTGATAAGGAGATAGTAAGATGTTCTGAAAATGTTGCACCTTACCTTCACATAATCAGAAAATATTAGGTCCTCAGAAAGGAATTCAGAGGTATTTCTGCGTGCTTATTAGGAGCATTTTCACCTTTCATTACCAATTTTTGTTAGACCTTACAACATGCTTTATTTCAGGTCACATATTAATTTGATGCTTCTTTTTTATTTTTTTTTAATCATACCTCTTTTCCTTCATACTATTTCATTCTTCAGAATGAAATTCAGAAGTTTGTTATGAGGTCTTACGCATTCAAAATGATTACTTTTCTAGTGATTTTCGGGCTTTCTTGAGGAGAATGTTTACCATGCATTTGCCAGTCACTCTTATACTTGAAGTGTTTCTGTATGTCTTCAGCATGTAAATGATTTGATGTCAGAGTATCTTCCTGCATGAAAGCAGCTGCTGATCTTCCACCTACTTCTGGGAAGTTACAGTCTGTGAGCAAAAGATGACATTCTTTGCCCATCAAAGTAATAGGCGAAGCAATAAATATAGGTTATTCTAAAAGTGAGTATAGCTCATAGAGCACACCCTGGAAAGTGCCATTAGGCTCCAGATGAAGGATTTTCCAAAGCAAGAGTTATGCTTTTAGGCCAGCTTCTAAAATTTTTAATTGTGCACCCAACAGTGTGGGTGATAATAAAACTTTATTTTTCTTTTAGAGACGCCTGTCAGCTTTCAGGTTTCTCATCCTGAAGACAGACAGCAGGAAGGGCTCCACCTGACCTTAGGGGATTGTAGAACACTTCCCATGTTAACATATATGCTGCATGTCCTATATGACTTTTTAATTGTTTCGCCATGACAGCACAGGACAAAAGCTGTGCTTAAAGAGTAGCTGATTAAAAGCACAACACTTCAACACTGCTTTGTACACATAAAATCTTTCTTACACATTTTTACACATTTACAAATTTTTACACATTTTTTCCTTCAGTGGTCTTTTTGGAGCTTGGCTGTGTCTGATTTCTTACAGCCAGCTCTTTCTTTCTCCTGTCAGACTCCAGAATCTTATTTCAGCTATTTTCCCCTTTCTGCTTAGCAAATAGTAACTTGGTGATGGAGCAGTGATCTGCCAGTTCTGTTGAGTGCTTCAGCAATATGTGGCCATGACCAATAGTTCTTTGTGTTTTCTGCAGTGTTTAACAAAATAAATTATAAAATAAAATTCATTATTACAAAATACTTGGCTTTATTGTTTGTTTAACTGAAGTATATGGACAGCCAACAGGAAACAATTTTCATCTCTTTCGGATGAGAGCTGCATCACGTACTGCCTTTCACTTCTAGGTATTCTTCTGGTTGATGAACCTCTCTCTCAGTTTAGGTTCATGATCCACATGGCTACACGTGTCCTGTTTGCTCTTTGTCCTGCATTAGAGGGTGGTAACATGCCTATCACATGAACAGCCTCTGGGCCTTAATCCTTTGCTACAACTTGATGTTGTGGGTTTTTTGTTGTTTTTTTTTTATTTTCCAGAATTTCTCTTCCCCTTGCTAATACATCCTCCATTCCTATCAGTAATGTTTCTAATTATACAGTAAGAATTCACTGAAACGTGGTTATAAAAGTTCAAGGAAGTTACTAGGCTTATTTTCTATTCCGATTCGAGAACTTGGCATAAATGCTTTTTCCCAGCAGTTACAAGAAGTTGTTCAGTGTTCTTGCATATGTTCTGATGCTGAGATTTTATTTCCAAAAGAATTATAATAAAGTTGTGTTTTCTCTCTCCCTAAACCCAAGTATCTTTGAGATTAATCTTATAAATTATGTTTTAAAAAATACTTTATTTTTAGGTAATCGTAGAAAGAAAATGGTTGAAGCTTGAGGAAACAACTTACACTGATGCCTTTGGTAAAACCAGGTAATCATCTTTCTGGATCCTCTACAGATTCCTGTAATGTTCCCAGTTATGTGGGCCAGGCAGAACATGAACCCTACAAACTTATTACACAACACATGACGATCTATTTATTGTGCAGTTCCTTTGTAGTTCACCCTGTTCAGAGAAAAAAGTCCTCCTCTAGCAGGCATGCTAGCATGTGGGATCATACGTGGCTCCTGGATCTTTTGGGGCTCGTTAGACCTTCATTTACCTTGCATTTGCAGTTCCTTCTACAGACGCTGTACAGAAGCAAGTTCTAGCAGTGCAAATAGAGAGAGATGAGCAGTGAATCTGTCCTTTGCCTTTTATGGGATCTCATTAAGGGCTTCGTTTTCACTGCTGATGGTGCACAACTTTGCATGCTACTGAAAAGTTACTGTTTTCTTATATGTTATCATGCTTGTCCAGTTCTTTTGTATGTTTTAGTTATGCCATATTTATCTAGACATGACATAGCTTTATTTTACTACCCCTTAATGTATTATGTTCCATCTTGATTCCTTTCTCCAGTGCCTCCCTATTTATCAGCAAAGTATCCTTTTAAGAAATAGCAAATACTGGAGCTTTTGTGAAAGGATTTTTATAGCTGATGGCTTTTTGGAGTTTATTCATTCCATTGCTTATTCTTAGAGAAAAATTTGTCTTTCTCTCCTGTGTGCTTCTCTTGTTCGAGTAAGTGAGCTGTGAGCTCACAATTACATTACAAATTGTATAAAAGCAAGATAAAAGAATGAACATGGTCTTTTTTCAAAACTAACAAAATCTGGCATGTTAAATACATAAATTGCACCATCTTTCACTTTTCCAGGATCACTTTTATGTGATTTTTTCTGTGACAATCACAGATCACAATTTGTGTCTTTCCATTATGTTCAGTGAGCCTAAGCAATCACAAGGTATCTATTTTCTCTCTCATTTGTGTATGCAAAACAAAATTCTATCACAGACATCTTACATGGCCAAAACAGGACAGGGGTTACCTACAGCCAGCTGCTTTCCTGCTGGCCCTCACTGAACAATGGCATGTTTTGCTTTCTGATTACAACTGCAAGGATAGCAGACAACTTAAAAATGTGGATATTTTTAATCTATGAACTTCTTGTTTTCTTTATGCTGAACAGAACTTGGGAAACTGTAAAGCGTGTTGGCAAGAAAAAGAGCGTTTCAGCTGATGGTAAGACTGTGGTGACGTTTGTTTGTTAGCATCTTTTTTTGTGACAGTTCTAATAAACTCACAGTGCAGCCTGAGTGCCAGTGTGTTTGTGAAAAAAAAGACAGCTCAGCAGGGCTTGCAGGATAAGCCAGAGCACTGAGCAAGTGTGTTTTCCTGAAATACTGACTGAAGAGCTCAGCAATCAGAATCTTGCTGCTAGGACTGTTTTTCCAAGATCGCTGTATTCACTTGATGAGAATTGCAAAGATGTGATGGATGCCCTGGTGCACATCAGCTCACAGACTCATGAATTGGGTTGGCTGTAGGGGATCAACATACAGTACTCTTCAGGCAAAAGACGGACATAAATCAGACATGGAAGGGGAATGTAGGAAGGGGTTCCATCTGGTGGTTTCCAGACAGTGTCTGCAGGTGAGACAGTGCCTCCCAAGCTACTGGGGGGCTAAGGATAAGTCTTTCTTAGCACACTTCCCTCTAGTTGGTATTCTGAGGATCCCATTTTGGACTTTTATCTCTCATCGTGCACAGTATAAAGAGTTTAAATTCACAATTCAGGATAACAGAGCAGTGATCTAAATGTTTGCCAGCCTGATGCTAGTGCTGGTGTCCTTAGGTTCATTCTTAGATCTAGCACTAAATGCTCACTTTGTTATACTCAAATAGTACATGCTTACATCTTCTGTCACTGCTCCTAGGTGTGGCAGTGATAGCTGTACTACAGAGAACTCTCCACTATGACTGCATCGTCCTAGTGAAACAGTTCAGGCCTCCAATTAATGGCTACTGCTTGGAATTTCCTGCAGGTAAGTGATGGAAACATTCAGTCATGTAACACTGACAGTTAACTGCATTTAGATGTGCAAGGAGTTTCAATTGTTATCAAGTGGTCTAACCAGAATTCCATGGTGGTCAGTGTCAGTGTCAGGGTCATCCCATTGTAGCTCAGTGTGCTCTTCAGCACTATTTAATAATGAAGTACACAAAGGGAATGCAGTTCATTTTAGGAGACTGGAGGCATTGTGCACGAGTTTGGTAAGAGAATATTGCATTTCCCTCCTCTCCCCTTATCTGTAAGAGCCATAGCACTTGTCTTCTTTCCCTCATGACAATGTTAATACCATCTTACAGGAAGATAGCACGATACTGTAGACAGTCAGTTGAAGACACGAGCAGCAGCAATGATGTGTCCAGGAACTTGAACCCTTCCTAAAGCCTCGGTTTCTTCCTACGTAAAAGTAGGGTAATGAGGACATTTCACCTCATTTGTGAAGCTGGATTTGATCTCAGAATGGATACTCTGGATAAGTGCCAACTGTTAAATTGTTCTTGTGTTATTATTTATCTCACAGGCCTCATTGAGGAAAATGAGACTGCAGAACGTGCTGCATTGCGAGAGCTGGAGGAAGAAACTGGCTACAAAGGGGAGGTTGTTGAATGTACTCCAGGTCTGTGCTTTTCTTTTTTTCTTTCCATTCCAAAGCTAATTCTCTCTGATGGATGATACAAAACAGTCTAAACCAAAGGGAAAAAAAAAAAAAAAAGAAAAAAACTATGCAGAAAACTCTACAGAAATGAACAGAGTTGTATCCCATGGCTGTACCAATGAGACTTTGGTACTTGATGAATCAATGTACAGGACTAAGGGTTGATGTTTACAGGGAAAAATGTTGTTATTAACAAGCGATCCTTTACATAAAACTTGTGATTCAGATGGAAGTTATTTTGTAAAATGGTGAGATGCCTGGCCTCTGCTTTTGAAAAATGAATGTCTGTTTGCTTGTTTGCAGCACTCTGCTTGGACCCAGGTGTGTCAAACAGCACAACACACATCGTGAGCGTTACCATTAATGGAGACGATGCCGCGAATACAAGACCTAAGCAAAAGCTTGGTGAGTTCTGTACCATTTAGATGGAAATTCTTAGAGGATAACAGAATGTGTTTAATGGAATTACCCCTACCACCATATTCTTCTTTTCCATCCTTGATGATTTTGACTCCCTAAATAAAGTCTTCAAATCATACACTGCAGCATAGAGAAGCAGACCCATGTTTATTTGCTAAATTCACAGGGGATCCCTAGATGTTAAACATAAAATAGCAGCTTATCCACAGCAAGAAATTTAAATGCTAAACTTTATTGAGTACCAAAAGATTTTCCTTAGTTGTGGCTTGACCCTAGAAGTAACTATGATGTCATTCACTGTCAGGTAACAAAATGCTTCTTAGCTGTATTTCAAAACCCTTGTGTTGGTTTGTTTGTTTGTTTGTTTCTTACAGATGATGGAGGTATGTCACATAGCTGTGCTCCCGGTAACAGGAAGGTCAAGTGCATTTGTATGTTTCACTTAGAAAATGCCAGTTAAAACTGTGGGGTTTTTTGGGCTTGGTTAATCTCTAGAACCAAATCAAGCATGCACAAGACTGTCTATGGCCTGGATGTGAAAAATTCTTGTGGCTACTATCGCTTCAGTTGTATTCAGTATTACAACAGAGGCACCATTATCTCAAGAAATACAAACCAAATCCTCAACAGCTGTAATTCAAGCCTTGAAAGGCAACTGATTCATACAGACTAGGCAGGTGAAAGCTAATGTATTCACCCATAGCAAACCTTTTTTCTTTAGAAACTTCTGTTGTGGTCTTCAGATGCATCAATAATTCCTTCCTGTGCCAGTTCAGCCAGCCAGGATTCCGATTTGACAGATTTTCCAGTCTCAGGCAAAAGTCTCCTTTTAGAAAGGTTCTCACCTTCCACAGCTGCCAGTTTTTTCCCGTTTATTTCTGACAAATATGTTAATGATCCCAGTCATTGCCTTCCCTCAGGCACTGAGCCTTTTTATGATACACAGGGGTCCACTACGCTTTTAGATGGTGATGAGCATTAAGCTAGCTTTTTTTAACTCATATAGGTTGTAAGAAGTAGGACACTAAGGTAGACATCCTCTACCATTCACTGCCTTAGAGGTGTTTAACATTTTGTTCTTCTTGCCTAGAATTTGTGGAAGTTATTTCACTTCCAAAGAACGACTTACTGCAAAGAATCGATGGTAAGAGCTTTCTGACATTAAATGCACTAATGTGAGCTTCAAGTAACCATTAGCATCTCTTCTCTTAGCTCTTCACAAGACTATATCTTAAACAAAAAGCTGCAGGAGACTTGACCCTACGACAGAATTACTGGTAGCCTGAGGTGTTCACATGAATAATCCCATTCACCACTTTAGTAATGGACATAGGAGTTTGTGTAAATTTGTAACCGCATCTCATACTTTGTTTTTCTTTTTTTCCCTTGCCCCTCAGAACTAGTAGCAGAAGAGCATATTGCAGTGGATGCCAGGGTTTATACTTATGCACTGGCCCTGAAGCGTGCAACAGAGAAACCGCTCCAAGTTCCTTTCATGAAGTTCTAAAACTTCACATTAATAAATATAGCTGAGAATCCTCCAGTCCAGATGGCTTAGAAGTGTAACTCTTCTTGTAATAAAGGTTCCTTACTTGTAGAGTAAAAAAAAAAAACAAAAAAAATGTAGGAATGACTGATATTTTTACCTGGAATTAATGTCAGAAAGCATTTCTTCTAACTGTTTAGTCTACCTAGCCTTGACAGAATAATCAAAATAAAAATGCTGCTTAATTTTCAAGATGATTCATTTCTGATTATTCATCGCTACGTTGATATTTCAGTATAAGATACTTAAAAAACTGGTGTGGTAGCAATGCCTATTCAAAAGACAGAAAACAGGAAGACCACATTATGCATTTGTGCCAAATTAAGTGGTAAGAGAAAATGAATTCATTGGATCCAAGCATTGTTTAATCTAAGAAAACAGAGACTCTGACAACAGTGGTGATGGTAACAAAACATAAATAGTGCAGGCTAGAATGGAGCCAGGTAAGTGATGCTGTTTAAGGTATGGGATTAGTGGAAGAGCCTTGCAGTTCTCCTCCCTTGGGCATATGCACACAGCTAGGTTGCACTTCAATTCAGTCTAATCACTTCTATGTAAATCACCTGCCCAGCAAACCTTCAGTGCACAGTCACCTGCTTTTTATTACCCAAACAACCACTACAGCTTAAAGAAACTAAAAGTCACCATAAGCATGTGCTAATATCAAACACTGTCTCTGAAATATACTTGGATGAACATGTATAATCAGGAAGATCTTTCCTAACTCAGAAATTAAGTAGAAATCTTGTGAAAGGTTTTCTAACTTTCACAAACAGCACCACAAAGGTGCTTTCAAATTAAGGCTGAAAGAAGAAATCAAAATATGAAACCAAAAAGGAAAAATCCACTGACTATAACTGAACAAAAAAGATTTTAAAGGGGAAAAGACTTCAGATTATTACTTCTTTTAATTCAGATCAGCTTTCAGCAGCCTTAATTATACTACAAGAGAAAGGATAAACAGGAGAGAAGCCTTCCAGACTGACCTCACTAACACAGCGTGTGTGAAATTACTGCATGTGAATTATGGATCTTGCACAGGTAAGACACAGAGAGAGCTTAATTAAATAAGTTTATTGTCTAATGTTTACACTTGTTACGTTGCCACTGTAAAGTGCAACAACATAAATAAATTTTCAGCAGGAACTTCACGTTCCCCCCTCTCCTTCTATGAACACTGCTTTAGGAACCAGGCTTTGTTCTTTAGACTCACAAAAGCAAAGTGGACATGAAGTTTCAGTGGCACAGTTTTCACAAATACATGTTTTAAACAAAACTACTGGGCTGGCTTGGCAGCATGACAGCAGTACCATGCCATCTCACAGGAAGCCCAGGGCAAGGAATTGACGTGCCCCAGTCCTTGCAATGCAGCAAATCCACCACAAAACCAGTTCAACACGTGAGATGGGTATCAGTCTCTGGTAAAATGTTTGCTTGTCCAGCCTTGGAGCTAAGGGACAAGTGATTGGGTGGGGACACCACCAAGGAGGAAGGAGTGCTGAGTTCAATGATGGCAAAATACAAGTTAAAAAAGTATAAAAAAATTAAAGTACAGGCTACAGATCAACTCTTTCAAGCATACTGGCACATGGCATTCTGAACTCAGATTATTTTTTTTTTTCTATTAAGGATAGGGAAATAAACTTAACGTTTTTATGCTGTGTGCAAAAATGTTTACCAGCGCCAAACTGATACATTTTACCATCTCACTGTAGTGTCTGAACAGCAAGGTAGATGAATTGGTTTCCAGCATTACAGGCAACATTAGATATACTCAAACAAGATAATGTAAACTTGATTCTTAAGGCAGCTGGTACTGATGCTGCACGCAGGCATTGCTCAAGGCCCATTACAGCAATGGGACATGTAGCACTTGAAAACAAGTAAAAAGAAAATAGCATTGTTGGACTAAATGACTCATGTTGTCAAAATACTTTCCCTTTCACACAAACCATGAAATATTTGGACATCTAGAAAAATAACGCTCCTACTCCTCCGACTTCTGCCTGTTCTTTTACAAATATTTCAAAATACTGATAAATAATGGTGACTGCAAGCAGAATGCCAGTGCCCGACCCAATGGCTCCTAGAAAGTCAGCCAGAACTGAAAGGGCACCGATGCACAAACCACCAAACGCAGCTGCTGTAGGGATATACCTGGAAGCAAAACATACATTCATGATCATGCATTTTCATACAAGAGTTCAGAAGTACATCTACTATTAAAACAACCAGCTAGAATATTTAGAGACAAGCTCAGCTCTGCAGCTGCAACTCTACCATTAACTCTAAACCACATTTGCACAACACGGAAATTAAAATAAATATTCACTGATAGGAAAGCTGTATAAACAACTGATCACTGGTGAAGATTTTGATTCATGAGATAACAAGTTTATTATTATTTTTTTAAATATATGCATGCTATTTAACCTCCATGAGATTGAGACTAAGATTTGGCTTAAATACAGAGGCATAAATCTGCCTAGCAATGCAGATCTTCAGGCTTTGCACACTGAACAAAATCCCACTTCTGTAGCTTTTTTTTGCTCAGTAATGGTAAATTACTAAATTACCTGTAATAATAAATTACTAAATAACCTGTAAAAGTGATGGTGTCTTCCTTTTAAAAACAGAGAAGAGACTAAATCCAAATTCCCTAGTTATTCTGCTTATGCAAAAGACACTCTAAATTAATCTCTTCGTTAACCCTATATGCATTTTTCGCATTCCAGAGAAAGACAGCTTAATGAGAGCAATATCTTGACGTTTGTAGCAGAAACAAGCCCCTGATTTTTCCAAGAATGTTTGTTCTTTTTGACACTTTCCCAGTACTCTCAATTGCCCAGTAAAGCAGCACAGCTGAAAGTCAGCATTTTCTTACCTGTTAAGCTCATGAACCATTGAAGTATCCCTGTGGCCTCTCATCACCATTTGCTGTTCCTTGAGTTGCTTGGCAACCTGCAGAAACATAATTTGATGAAATTGCTGCAGTTTTTCCAGTCATCTGATATTTAGTCACAGTAATAACTGATCAGGAAGGATCAGTCAGTTCTAAATCAGAGGCAGTGTTTGAAAATACAGTCATTAGGCACATTTATCAGAACACCTACATCTTTTGCTGATGAACCAGACACTTCAATCCAAGTCTTCGAGAAAAAAGCGCAGGAGCCCAACATAAAAATTATATAAACTATTACATGGACAGGATCCTCAAATATTGCACCCATGGATTCTGGAGGGGACAAGTAGTAGCACAGACCACCAACAGGGTAAGAGCGAGCAGGGCCACCGCCACTCACATCCTACAGAAGGGGAAGAAGACAGACAGTTAGGTGTTTCTCACAGACCTCTCACATTCTTGTCCTGCATTTATAGCGGAATTTCCTCATCAACACTTTTCCATACAATTGTTAGAAATTAAGTATTCCAGTCTTCCGCTGGTTAAATACTCGAGTTTCACAATAAAGTAACAAATATATTTATATATATTTTTTAAAGGGTGATTAAGATACTTACTGCCCACTGTCCTAATAAGTTCACCAAGAAGTTGCCACTAAAACGAACAGACAGCATCTGGGAAATAACATAGAGGTTTGAAACTAAGGCAGACTGCAGAATGATGGGAATGTTGGAGGTATAGAAGAGCTTGATCGGATAGCTACTGTACTGTCCTCGGTATCGTGCAGACTTGATGGGCAAATCAACACGAAAGCCCTACAAGAAAGAACACAAATACACCAAATTTATTTCTGAGAAAGAAATGCTTCCTAGTATGTCTAGAAGTTATTCCTGAGGATATTTGCTAGATAAACAAGGAGTGCAAAGTCTGGGACAGTAAAGCCCCAAGGCATCTTGCTACAGACTGAACTACAGACTTGAAGGATTTGTAAGTGTTACTGCTTGGATGTTTTACATTCTTTCTATAGCAAATAAGAGAGAACGTTTATAAGTAACATTTCTCTAAAATACAATTACTTTATAACATTTGGTTTGATAAAACTATGTAATAGCTTTTAACTTAACTGACAAGTATCAGCAGACCTCCTATGTTTGTAAGCCCTACTTTCTGGGGCAGGCTCCTATCCCAGTAGGCCCAAGAAATTTGAAAACAACAGAATTCAAGTGTTTTTGTGTTGTTTTTTTTTTTTGCTTCCACTCAGTCTGAACTGCTTTAAAGATGCATAGTTAGATACACAAACAGAACAATACAGACCAATATGCAGGTCTCCTTTAATGTCTATTTTAGGAAATGCTCAAGCTTAAAGACAAACCCCAGCTAAGGATCTATTAAAAAATCAAGGGGGGGAAGGGGAACAATGAGCCATGCATTAATTACACTGCTGTTTTCTAGAACAAATCTGTACTACACATGCTCCAAAGAAGCAAGGTTGTTCAGCTCCATTCAAAAGTAATATTTTCTTTATAAACTCAACTATGAATATCAAGTATACTAATTGCATGATAGAACCAAAGCAGTTTCATTATCCATTTTTAGTAAAAATACCCAAATGCGTGTGTGCTGTTTAGTGGAAAGTGAGATGACATCACTGCCTGAGTACAAGTATTTGTATCCATAACACTGAACAGCTGCACTGTCACAGGGTTATGTTACTGAAGAAATACTATTTAAATTAAAAATAAGTAAGAGCTCCTTACTCTGAATCACAGGGGAAGAGACCTCAAGGATCATGAATCTCCAACCCCCCTGCCACAGGCAGGGCCACCAACCACCCCATTCAATGCTAGACCAGGCTGCCCAGGGCCCCATCCAATCTGGCCTTGAACCCCTCAGGGATGGGGCATCCACAACCTCTCTGGGCAGCCTGTTCCAGCACCTCACCACTCACAGTAAAGAACTTCCACCTGACATCCAACCTATATTTTCCCTCCTTCAACTGAAAACCACTTCCCCTAGTCCTTTCATTATTTACCCTTTCGAAGAGTTGAGATCAAGATCTCAAGATCAAATACTTCATTTATTCTACTTTGGTAATTTCTTTTTGCAATGATCACATTGCTAGGAATCCATGCCCTTCTACCAATGCAGTTTCAGAGCTACTACGAGAAATTTCTCATTTTACCTGAAAATAGATGACTACAGCAAATACAAATACTGTAGCAATCAAATTCATGAGGTTGGGCAAATTCTGTCGGTAAAAAGCCTCCCGCAAAGCACGGACTTTGTCAGTTCGCGTAGCCAGAAGATGAAACAATGCAATCACAGCACCTTCAAACTCTGTTCCTGGAGAAGCAGAACAACAGAAGAACAGACTTGAAACTGTCAATCAATAATAGAGTTTTAAAAAGACCATCACATCTTTCTTCAGGATTTTTTCCAAGTGACAGGTATAAAATAAGATACAACACAACATCCGTCCTGTTACAGATGCATCACCACAGTGTGCTGCCTTAACTCACAGGCTGTGAGTCTTTTCTGGGTGTAAGAGGAAGATCAGAAGGAAGAAAAAAAGAAAACTAAAGAAGAGAAAAATAACTTCAAAAAATATTAATAAGCCACAGCTGACAGAAAAACTCCAGGTTGGGTAACGAGGAGAGCTAACTAAAATCCTGGCTTAGGATTTCAAATACAGGCATTAAATGATTTAACTTCAGGATGCAAACACAGGATGCATCTTAGCTTGGTATTTACAGTCTCAGCACAGCCAAACGTTAGTTGAGGAACAGCAGAAACAAACAACCTTAAAGTAATTGGGAAGCTCCAACTGTAACAGTAACCTACAGCTACATATACCCAACAAATAGCCGGGTCATAAAGAACTCCCCCAAACAAACAGAATTTAAACACCCAACATCTACAGACTAAGGTATGCTAAAACAAGGCTGTTTCAGCTTGGAAATCAGAAGTTTTCCATCAAGGGGCTGAAGCTCCCATTTTAGCTACTGCAATTCAAATCAACAAAAGCAAACATGCAGGTAGGTGTGAGTAAAACAACACTCCCATCTTCAATGTTAGACACTGGATTTTAGAAGCTAACCATCACACATTAAAACATCTTTTCAAAATCCACCTGGTACACACCTGATTGGGTGTACATATAGCATACATCCACAGAAACACATTAAAACTAATTGTAATAGCACAGGTACCTCTGCCAGTGTTGATGGTAGTGGGACTAAATGCCTTCCAGACAATGGTTTCACAGATATTGGTAGCAATAAAGAGGGAAATACCAGATCCCAACCCATAACCCTTCTGTAGCAACTCATCTAATAGCAGCACAATCAAGCCAGCAACAAATAGCTGTGGGAAAAGAAAAAGAACTGAGCAGAAACAAGAATAAATCAAGTCAGGAATTGCATATTAATCTCATTTCAGTATTTTCATAATGTTGGAGAGAGCTCATTAAGTTTTTCTTTGAAGTATCATTCATACAGATTTCTGTCCCCTCACGTGCACATCACACCTGCCAAAAATCTCCGTGACTTTTCAACACTGATGCAAGCAAACTGATTACACAGTAAGTATTTATTTCTTTTTAAGTGTTTACATTTGTGCATTTACTGATTTGCTCTACAGGATAATGCCTCAAAGCTGAATTTATAGCCTTTAGTGAGAAGTCCTCTGTGGCACCAAACGGCAGCTATTGCTTGCAAAATTCCCATATTTGAAATGAAGCAGCTACTCCCTATCTGAAATATTTATGATACAAATTATCCCAACTTTCTCTTCCTTTATGGAAGATTTAGAATTTCGCATATGCAGACAGATAGATATGAAGGTTCACAGCATTAAAATAAATTAAAGGCAAGCAGACACAAAGATTTTTCCTTCCAACCATACTACATTTAATCAGTTTTAATTACATAAAAAATAGCTCACTACAAACCTGAATTATAATGAGAAGGCAAATGCCAGCACCCATTTCAGCAGGATCTCCATACATTCCAGTCATAACATAGACAATGGCTTGCCCAATGGTAATAATCATCCCAAATACTGCAAAAGGACAAGAAGAAAATCCTTTATAAAATGAAAAATTTCCTGAATTCATCTATCAAAGAAATTCACGCTCTAAGGTAGACTGGTTTCCCATGAATAAAATTATGTTCAATAGCTTGAATCAGAACAGTGCTTACATTTCTGAGCTCCATTGAACAAGGCTCTGTCTTTCGGCGTATCACCAACTTCAATGATCTTTGCTCCAGCTAGCAGCTGCATGATCAAACCAGATGTCACAATGGGAGAGATACCCAATTCCATCAACGTACCTACCAGGGAGAAAATACAGGTGCAATTAAAGATCTTCCAGGCTGGATGTGGCTCTGGGCAGCTGGTCTGGTGGTTGGCAACCCTGCACATAGCAGGGAGGTTGAAACTCGATGATCATTGTGGTCCTTTTCAACCCAAGCCATTCTGTGATTCTCTGACTCCTAAAGGATCATACGCTGAGGATATTAGGCCTGCTACAAGATTTTAGCTAAAGAACATTTTTCACAACCCTTCAAATGTATATTTCAGTACAGGCATACTCTCAACAAAGCCCATTATCAGCCCACAGAAGAGTGCTGTGTAAAAATCTGTGAGATTGAAGGCAAACCGATGTGGCTTTTCACTTTATGTATCTTTGTGAAACAATGTGGACACTGCAGGTAAGCACACACAGAACCTCAGTGCTTTACACAGTGAGCTTTTTGGCAAACCTCTACCAGAAGCATCTTCTACTGCTTCAACTCCAATATTTTCTGAAGTTTAATTGTGAAGACCACAAGATGCTGCAGATCCACAGTGCCTGATAACACCAACCTCCAAATCACAGACTCTATAGATGAGAGCACTGAAGTTTAGGACTTAATGAAACAAACACATTGTTAAGGTGTTCTATTCTGCCATCTCACCTACTGG
This sequence comes from Perdix hodgsoniae, assembly GCA_035772895.1. Lineage (NCBI taxonomy): Eukaryota > Metazoa > Chordata > Aves > Galliformes > Phasianidae > Perdix > Perdix hodgsoniae. Next base: position 27,487,051 of record JAPSGF010000006.1, read on the forward strand.
CACAATGTTATCAAGCTAACAACTTTCAAATGCACACAACGGGAAGATACAACTTCATAAAACATTACTTCTGCAGCACATAGGTTCATATTCCAGAAAACCTGCCTTTTTTTCCCTCCAGCCTTTCATTCAGTGTAATAACAGCTGGGCATCAAGCACTCCACATGCAACAACAGCACTACCACCACATACTCTAATGCAGATATATTCTCTGCAAGATGTTTAACGACTGATATCTGCTTGAATTATATTATAAAGTGGTATGAGAGCAGAACCAAAGCAATTAAATTCATTCATAAATACATTTTATTCTGACATCGTCACAATACTCAGAGAGATAAAAATGAGAATCAGTGCACAATTCCTTAGAACTCTGCGAACTTAAGAGCAATTCTGCTCTCACTTGTAGCATCCTAAAATGATGCTGAATGTTATTAAGAAAATAGTATTTAGCCATTAGATACTTGAAAGTGTCAAGAAGAATCAGTGACAGGGGAAGCATGGCCTACAGGGCCATGTGAAAGGTCAAAGGAAGCAGAAATGGTATATAATTATCAGGCAAGAAATTTATTCAGTTCAAGGGGACTCCTCCTCTGCAGGAAGTATCAGGCCTTATTTCCTTTTTCCTGCACACACTGAGCAATTTGCTCAGAAATTGCTGCTGGCAACTTGTGTCACTGCTTGGTGTAACGTAACGTCTAATTATCTTCACTGGTATGATATTTGCCTTTCCTAAATAATTCCTTCACATTACAGGGTCCCATTGCTTCTCTCACTTCCAGCCACTTTGCCAAGGTACAGATGAGGTCAGTGACCTTACTCAGAGTTATGCATGACAAGTCATGGATCTTAAGCTCTTAACTTAGCATCAGTTTAATACTTTTACACATTACTTTGGCTCCATTTGTCTTTTCTACAGTTAACTACTTCAGGTTTGCTACAAGGTAAGCTTAATGACTTCTTCCCTTAGCTTTCCAACCTACACAGTTACCTATAATGCTGCAGAAGTGTTATGAGGTATAACCAACTTGCACACACAAGGTATTTTCCTTCATAACTAAGAGGAGAAAAGACCCAATGTTTCATATATTATCAGAAAAAGATTGCTTTACAGTTGGATACAGAACCATCGAGGAAGTTGAGAATCAAGATGAATCTCATTTGCACATTGAAGGCAGCTCCACTGCTAAGACAAAACCCATCTCAGGTATCATTCAATTACAGTGTTTCAACACAATAGCTGGGCTTTAGGAAATTTTACACTTAATCATTTTTCCTCACAGTCTGTTTATACCGATAAAAAGAAAAGAAAGAATTTACTAACCTCTGTTTGATGCAAGAATGACTCGCATCCAGTAGAAAGGATCTGCTGAATCTGATGACATGATTCCAAACAAAGGTATCTGCCAAAGCACAGAGCAATATTGAACAGGTATATGAAGAAAGCTTACATTAATCTAAGAACTTTAGCTCATAATGATTCAACTGCTACACCGTTCAGTATAATGTAATCCAACCATCTTCTGTTTTTTAAATTAAACCAGACCACACAGCAGTATTAAATGACTAGCACTGGCCAAATGAAGATGTAAATGGTTGTCATAAGCAGTCATAGAGTACCTCAGCCCTGGAAAAATATCCAAGGAAAGAAACACAAAATAAATAGGTCAGATACCAAAAATGATTAAAAGAACAGAGCACCTCCCCACCATGATATTCCACTGCTTATGAAATACATGAAATATGTGATATTCCAATACTTATTTCACCACATTTTTTGCAACAGAACAAATTGTAGCCAAACGTCTTTAAGACAACATAAGAAAGCAGGGTTGTTTTGTTTTGATTTTGAACAGCCCTATACACAATTTTTTTGTAGAACAAATTAAAGATGAAGCATAAATTCCAACATAAATAATTTTCTCCATCAACTTTAAATACTCCAATTCTACAGCTGGGAATGTGTTTTAAAGTGTCCTATATGGAGCTGTACAAGTCAGCCAAGTTTATATTGAAAAAAAGACATCAATTTTCCATGTGTCAGTACTGAAGGATTTTGAGTTCTTTAAAACTCAATCACAAAAGAAGGCCCAGGCAACCCTTTAGATTATTTCCTGAAAACTCTGCACTACTTTCAATTAGCTAACATCATCTATTGTACAGATTCAAATTCTTAATTATGCATATATCTAGCAGCTAAGAAACACAAATAAAAACCACACACTTCTATCTCTGGTATCATTCCCACATCCTCTGTTGAAAAACAGATAGGTTTGGGCCTTTTAACAGCCCTTCAATGTTGTAAACATACAAATTATTAAACTGCTGCTGCAGAATCTGACTGCAATGGGTAAGTTCAAGTCAATAAATAAATAAAATAGAACATAAAATGCCTAAGGTTGAAGATGTCTGGTTCATTTTAAAGGATCTGGAGGGTCTAAAACTGCTAAAATAAATAAAGTAACACATGGATTTTTATTTTCTGCAGTATCTAAATATTCAATAAACAATACTATGTGTTTATAACCCTATTTTCTAGGGTTTCCAGGAACTCCTGCAACTATAAATGAAACCATAAATGTTCACAAAGACCTTGGGGGGGAGGTAGCTTCTTCATCAATATATTCAAAAAGCCACATTCTAAATGTGAACACCTCAGAACAAACATCTTCCCACAGTCTTTGCAATCTTTTAGCTTGTTCAAGAGGGATCAGGTAAAAATAGTCACTTCTGTTCAAACTCATTACTGCTAAATTTTAAATTTAGCTATGAACAGAGGCTAAAGAATGCATAAAACTACTTGGCTTGCTTAGGCTACTCAACAAATGATCTGCTTTGCTCCTGCAGTCAGTATCACTATTTCATAGGACATCTCACATCACAGCACCAACGTATTAATTTCTGAAAACATATACATGAATAATGAAGACTACTTTGGATACCCAGTCTTCATTCATTAGCAATTAAAACACAAAACTGAAAGCAGATCAACATGAAACGAGAACTCCTCGCACATTTAGCATTTTACATACAGAACACACCCTTTCTGAAACACAGAATATATCCATACGTACCTGACAGCATACTAAGAAAATGAAGAGAGTGATAGCTGTCCATAGTACCTTCTCTCTGAACTGGATCTATAGAACCAATTATAGACAGATAGTACTGAGTTAATTGCATTCGGTATTTTCACTCTACTTCACACTAGTGCTAGATGCTGTATTGTCTGGAACTAAATCTGAAGATACTGAACCAGACAGCAACATTTCTCATCAGGAATTATTTTCAATATGATTTCAGATTTTTTAGAGTGACAGCCATGGGCTTCTATGTAGTCAAAGACAGCTTGCATGAGATCTGGCAGCGTGCCTGACATTCAGAGAATAGAACATGTTTTATATATAGTATTCTAACACAGTGAATATTTACCAAAAAACAACAGCATGGCTAAATGTGGACATATCAGAACAAACATGAAGTACTAATGCAAAAATCCTTATCTGCTGTGATTTTATCTCTAGGCTTCAACAGATTGACAGCACTGTTTTGTAAGGCTGAAGGTTACTCAAGTGCTATAAAGTTTTTAGAGACTTAACTGCTAAAGGCAAGTGATTAAAAAATGGAAGAGCCATGAGTTTTGGATAAGAAATCAGTGCAGCAAGAAAGAAGTTCTTCAAAAGTTGTTACATGACGCTTAAATTCACCATTATGTTAATGGACACAGACTACAAATTTCAGAGGCTTTTTCCCCCTCCAAAGTATTTCTATCGATGTACATCAGGTTTGCTACAAAAGACTGACAGATCAGTGATCATCAGTCAATAGTACATTAAGAGATCCCCGTGGTCACAACACACAAACCACTCCATGATTCTATGATTTGAGTCCATGATTTGAGGCAGAATGCTGCAATTAGTTCCACAGAAGAAGAACCACCAGGTTTAAATTTGAAAGAGAGAACTACTCAAAGCCTGAGACAGAAAGAAAAGCACTTGAAGAGACCAAGAGAGGTCTGTTGCAGTGCTACGTTCAAGTTCCCACCTCTCCTCCATGGACCGTAAGCACTGGGACAAGTGTGTTCACTGCAGACAAGAGCACAGCAGCTACTAAAATGAGACATGAACTGACACACAAAATAGATACAGTGTAAGTAATACATTTCTGCTTCCAACCACTGATGCTGCCTGTAGAGAAGTAACAAGAGAAAAGGTTAGTGGCTAGTTTTATAAGCCCTGAACACCCACAAACGAGAATCTGTAAACTGAGGCAGCAGAACAACTCCCCAGACAAAAGGAATTCAGAATTAGTCTGCAACTTTGTAAGTGAAAGCATACACTTAATCTGTGGCACAGTAGTTCCAGTAATTTAATGTATTTACTGATACAGACTCACTTCTAAAAGAGGCCAGATGCTAAAAATACATAGAGTACAAAGTTAAAAAAAGAAAAATAGTGACAGCAGCAAATAAATCCAGCGTCTTGCCTTAGATTTTATGAAGTGCTGACCCACTTTGCCAAGCGCTGTTTCAATTTCATTGTTCAGATTTAAAGTACAGACTTTAAAAAAGAAAAATGTTGAGCAGAACTGCTTCTGCAGCCCAAAGCTTAACGTTAGCTTCTGGGGTGTCAGTCTCCTCAACTACCCTGGCCCTCAATTCAGTTCAAGTGAACACGAGCATTAGAGAAATTCTGCAACACCCAAATCACACTTGGTTCACAGGGAGCAGTCTCTGTGATTCAAAGAAATAAAGAAGAGAAAAGAAAAAGGAGGCATTTGAGTCCATATGCCAAGAACAGCAAAATACCAACTGGTACCAAAATATTCCAGCCACAAACGATAACAAGCACAAGAAGAGTACATGTCACTGTCTGATCAGATCCTACTGGACATTTTCTTCTTTTGGTATTTTTCTCACTTACAGCCCATGAAGATAAATGGAGGTGAGCCCCCATCATCCTGGCATTCTGAACACTGTGTTCTACTTCATGTCTGTGAAATGTCTGAGAGATCCATGCATGTAGCATGAACAAACATAACAACTACAAAAAAGCAGCACTTGCTTCTGTCAGCCAACATCTCCAAAGGGCAAAAGCAACACTCCCTAGTGACAGAAAGAGCCCAATTCCTTCATCAAAAATAATGGGAAAAGGCTCAATGAGATGTTTTTTCTACTTTGTTATCTTTGTTTCTTGTCCCAGCCTTAACCAGCCCACTAAAATAATTGCTAATGATGCCTGCCAGTGACAGCTTGCAAGAAAACAATAAATAAAAGAGACTTGTTGTTAAACAGAATGGCCTAAGTCACTTGATAGACTACACATGAGCAAGGAACATTATGTAAAATCATCAAAAGACTCTTCAGTCTTGGGAAGGACGCTCCCAAGAATATCCTTCACTTCAAATTCGTACAAAGCTGGCAACAGACTATCATTGCTTAGCCAGTGACCTAGATAGTGAAACAGACAAAGTGACCCAAGTAGCAAGGACAAGAACTGCTCTGGGCATCCTTCACCAGCTGATGGAGGAAACCAAGTCTCTCCCCCTACTCTTTCCTTCCTCAGAGAGAGGAAGAAACCAAGAGAAAAATCACAACTGTTGTTGAGCCTTATAGAAACCTCAGTATCTGCAGATTTGTCTTAGCTTTCTCATAGACCCCACTTAACCAGAAGAAATGGGACAGATGAATGTTAGAAACCCTCCAAAAATATGCCGTAAGAAACATGAGAAGATTGCACTGAAGTTGAAAGCTGCAGAAACACAGTGCGTTATCTTCTACTCGATCAGGTGCATCCTGATCTTAGCACAAGGTCTGGCTCTGGAGACCCAAGAAGCCTTTGTCTAACTGGTATCACTTGTCTGAAGATCTGTCCCAAGAGGGAAGGACAGAGGGAATCAGCTTGGAATGGCAGATAAGGCAAAAAGCCAAGTGATCAACCTTCTTAGAAATCAGTCCCAGAGGGGAACAATCTGCAGTTTTTACCCTACCTTTTCCATTCCAGCAGGCATGTGGCTACCAGAAAAATTCTCTCTGCATCTGGACTTAACCCTCAGGAATCTCTCAACAGTGTGAGAACATTCTCCAGGATGGTATGATGCTCACAGCTATGCATTTCTTTCTAACAATAAAAATCAGTATTTGCCTCTTATTTTCTGGTGTGGCTAGCATGAAAATTCCATAGATTTGCTACTCTAATTAGAACCTGTCACCTAGGTGATACATGACTGTTTGAGTAGTAAAAAAGCTTATTTTCATTATTATTATTATTATTTTTGACAGGGACAATCTCTTCCTATCTTCAGAAATTAACTAATTTTAATCTAGAAAACAGGCAAAGAAATGGGTTCTGGGGCTACAGGGATAGGTTAGATGTAAATGAACTCATGTCATTGGTTTCAGCACAAAGAGAAGTATCACAGCTAGTAGGTTATTTGAACCTTATCACAAATCACCTTCCCACCTCATCAAGTGGAAAAACGGCTGTAGGAGGAAAAAATATATTGAGGGAAAAAAATCCACAGGAAAAAATGCCTGAAAATTCCATTCTGGTATGTTAAAATTGATGTAGTCGTAAGGAACTGAATACAATAAATTCAGTCTAGAGATAAGACATTTAAAAACCAAAATTCAGTCTAGAGATAGGACATTTAAAAACCAAAATGAGTTAGCACCATTAGCATATGGAAGAATTTGACTTGTCAGAAGGCTGTCAAGAATTTATTATGATGATAATCTTTTACCTTAATGTGGATTTCCTTTCTCCCAGAGGATATGCCCTACCTTAGGGCCCACTATCTGCATTTATATTGTGGTGTGGAGTTGAACGCATTATTCTCCTCTCTGAGAACAAATTAAAGTAAAAACACACTGCAGCACTCACCTTCCTTTCTGGCTTCTGGATTTCAGGTAAAACTGCACAGAATGGCTTAATAACTTCTAAAAATTTAACTGTTGTGGAAAAAATGAACAAAAACAGAGTAAGAAGAAAACATTTTTACTGAACTTGTATGATTTATAAAACTTCGTACTTCATATAGCTCCTAAGGAAAAAAATAAAGTGTAAGAACACTACAGGTGAATTACTCCATCAACACCCACTAACTGAACATGTGAGAAGTAACGCCCAGTTCAATGAACACGAAGCATGAATGACTTAGCTTGGAAGAGACCTCAAAGATCAGCCAGTTCCAACCCCCTGCCACAGGCAGGGTTGCCACCCACAAGACCAGGTTGCCCAGGGCCTCACCCAGCCCGGCCCCGCACACCTCCAGGCCTGGGGCATCCACAGCCTCTTTGGGCAGCCTGTGCCACTGCCTCACCTCTGAGTGAAAAATTTCCCCCAACACCTAAACTAAATCTCTCCTCTTTCAGTTGAAATCCTTGGTCCTGTCTCTACCAGACTGCATAGAAAGTTTACCTCCCTTCTGCTTATAAGCTCCCTTCACGTACCAGAAGGCTACCAGGTCTCCCCCGAGCCTTCTCCAAGAACTTCCTCAGCCATTCCTCACAGGAGAGGCGACCCAGCCCTCCGAACATCTGCCTCCCCTCCTACGGACCCGTTCCACATCTTTCCCGAGCTGCAGACCTGGATGCAGTACCGCAGGTGGGGCCTCACGAGGGCAGAGCAGAGGGGTCCAACCCCCCCCCCCCCTCCCTGCTACCACCTCCCTTCTGCCGCAGCCCGGGGCACGGCTGGCTCTCACCCACCCGAAGCCCAAACCCCTCTGCACACAGCTGCTCTCAGTGAGTTCTTCTCCCGGCCCGTACCCACGCCTGGAACTGCTCCGACCCAAACGCGACACCTCGCACGTGGCCTCGCCACAACTCATCGGGATCTCGCTTTTCGAGCCCGGAGACGTGGAAAAGAACTCTCTTTCGCAAGAGACCGGCCCACGCTTTGTTCCACGGCCGGAATCACCTGCGATGCAGCACTGAACCGAACCATACCCCACCTAAAAGCACACGACCCGGCGCTTCTGTCAGGCGCCTACCCAGGAGCTAACAGGCTTTCCGCATCCATTTCGCAGACGGGGGGGGGAAATAAATCACTGACACATCTTCAGAAGCCCTCAATTGCCGCAACACGTATCCGACCGAAGTTGGCGGGATTCAACTTCTAATACGGCTCCCTCCGAACGCCGCGCGGCTCAGCAGCCTGGGCTCCTCGCTACGAAACCCCCAACACCCCGCACGCAGCCCGGCCCGGGCGGTTTCCCTGCCGAACCGCCCGCAGCGCTCCCAGCCCGCAGCCGCGCGGCTCCCTTCGCACATCCGCCCCGCGCCGGCCGCCGCGCCCGGCTCCTCCCGCACCGCTCGCCCCCCGCGCCCCGCAGGAGCCGGCCGAGGCGCCACGTCCGACCCGAGAAGCCGGACGCGAGCCGCCCTCCGCTCCCCCCACCGGCCCGCGGCCGCCGTACTCACTGCCCATGGCGGCGGCGGGGCCGGCCGCTGCCTCACCGCCGTCGGCGCCGCTCCCCTCCCCCACCGCGCTCCCTCCGCCGCCGTCACGTGACGCGGCGCGCAGAAGCCCGCGCAGGCGTGGCTGAGGCCGCCGCTCCCCGAGTGGGGCGGAGGGCCGCGGCAGCTCCGTCACGCCGGCGCGTTGCCGCGGTGGCTGTGAACAGTTTTATTCAACAGCTTCCCTCAGCTGAAATCGCTTAAATAAGGCTTTTTTTTTTTTTTTTTCATCCGGGTTGTACAGTCGTAATTTCACGAGCGCCACCGAGTCACCCCGTGGCAGTGACGCTCAGCTGTCGTTTCCCGAGTATTCTGATAAGTCACACATGAAAGAACTCCAGGATCATCCAGCCCAACCCCGACCCACCCCGCCACGCCCATGAATCACAGAGTCATAGCATCCCAGACTCAGAAAGGCTGGAAGAAACCTCCAAGAACACAGAGTCCAACCATCCACCACGTGTCCCCCCGAGCCACGTCCCTCATTGCCACGTCCATCCTTTCCTTAAGCATCTTCAGGGACAGCGGTGACTCCACCACCTCCCTGGGCAGCCAATGCCTCACCACTCTTCCTGATATCCTAATATCCAACCTGAACCTCCCCTGGCACAACTTGAGGCAACTGCCTCCCATCCTGTCACTTACCTAGGAGCAAAGGTTGGCTCCCACCTCGCCACAGCCTCCTCTCAGGCAGCTGTAGAGAGCAGTAAGATCTCTGCCGAGCCTCCTCTTCTCCACACTGAACAATCCCACTTTCCTATTTCACTCCCCTGAAGATTTGGGCTCCTGACCCCTCACAGCTTCACTGCCTTTCTCTGGACACACTGCAGTGCCTCAGTGTCTTTCACACAGCGAGACACCTGAAACTGAGCACAGAACTGAGGTGCGCCTTCGTCAGTGCTGAGTACAGACAACAATCACCTGTCATGCCCATCAGTAATTGGCCTTTTACATCTCACCTTGAGATGCCTCACCGGTAAGAGTGGTGTCCCATAGGGATCAGTATGAGAACCAATGCTGTTCAGTGACTTCATCAGCGACATCAACAGTGGGGTCAAGGGCACTCTCAGCAAGTTTGTGAATGACGTGCCTGAGCGACGGGATAGCATTCAGAGGGACCTAGGCAGGCTTGAACACTGGAACCAGGTGAATCTCATGAGGTTCAAGTACAAGGTCTTGAACCTAGGTCACAACGACCCCCTGTGTCTGTACAAGCTGAGGGATGCCAGGATGGAGCACAGCCCTGCCGAAAATGACTTGGGGTAATGGTGGATGGGAAGTTGGACATAAACCAGCAATATGCACTCACAGCTCAGAAAGCCAACTGTATCCTGCGCTGCATCAAAAGAACTGTGGCTCAGCAGGGAGAGGAAGGTGATCCTGCCCCTCTACACTGAGCTGGTGAGACCTCACCTGGACTACTGTATCCAAATGTGGTGTCCTCAGTACAGGAGAAACACGGACCTGTTAGAGCAGATGGCCACAGAATTGGTCCATGGAATGGAACACTTTCCCTACAAGAACAGAGAGAGATGTGGGAACGTTCAGCCTGGAAAAGAGAGGGCTCTAGGGAGACCTGACAGAAGCGTATCTACAGGGGGACTATAAGAAAAGACAGACTCTTTAGCACGATCTGTTGTGATAGGATAAGGGGAAATTGATTCAAACTATAAGAGGGGAGATTTAGATTGGATAAAAGGAAGACTTTTTTTACAAATGACGTAGAGAGGCGCTGGAATGAGTTGCCCAGACTCATGAATGAGCTTCAGGAAGTTCCTTGCAATTAACATGGGTCCAGACTTTCAGCTGTACTTACCAGTTCCAGCTGATCGGCTCGCTCTTAGCAAACCTGCACACATGCAAGTTACTGGTCCATTTTGTCTGAAGGCTGATAAAAGAGCCAGGAGGTTCCTTCAATCTGTCCTAACACAGGTGCACCACTGAGGCAATATTACAGCATCATCTGTGAGTGGGTTACCAATGACTGAAGGTTTTTTTTTTTAAAAAAATGGTTTTCTTTGCTCATTCCAAATAAATACTATGGCATTCAAAGCTTTAAGGCTTCAAAATTAAGACTAGCCTTGTTTAACTTATAAAATAACATCACTATTACTAAAATATTTGTTCTAAAATATTTTTCTGCCTTTAACCAAGTCACTGCTGCCTTCATTGAGCTGCTCAACCTATAATCTCTTTCCCTTCATGTCTTTATTTTTCCTTCCAGTCTTGCACTTCCAACTAAAAAGTCCTGAACACATCCTTAACTTCTCAGTAATTACCTCTGCATTTCATTCCATGTGCCACAATGCACAAATGCTGTAACACTTCCTCTCTTTCTAGTTAGCTTTTTTTTACTAACAACACACAGAGCTTCATTTCTGCTTTTTTTTAATAACAGATTTCTTGTCCAAGGACTGGGCCCTACTCTGTTACCACTCACCCAACTTGTATACCACTTCATCCAGCACTTCCCTGAATTGCACAGGGAACTTGTTCCCACTGTCAAGCAGCACCCTCATCTGAAGCTTTCAAAATTTCTGCCCCTCTTTTCTGCAATTTTTTTAAATGAGTATATCGTTTTCCTCTGACTGCTTTACAGGAGCTACTGGTAACACAGGTTTCTCCTTTGCCTTCCTTTCCCCTTTTTTTCCCTTTCCAAACCCATTCTTTTTCAATTGTTCACTCACTATATATATATATATTTAATACAGCATGCAGATTTACAAATTCAATGCTATAGGACACCTTCCCAGCTAAGACACTGCAAGATAAGTCTACTAATATTATTACTGCAGAAGTTGTATAAGTGAGCCATCAGGTATAAATGCAAGAGCTACCTTCACTGCCCAGCTTTTTGGAGGGGCAGGTACCCAGTCTGAACAAGGGCCCCTAAAGGCAGCTAGTCCCAGAATTGCAAAAGCAAACCAGCACTTGTCCAGAGTGAGCCAAGTCTGCATGCAGAGCTGAGCACAGCACACAGGAGGAAAACAGCCTTGTGTATATCCAAAATCAGTAGGGGAACAGTGTTAATGTCTAACTCAGCACAGGCTTTGTGTTGCTCCTGGTAGCTGTTAGCCATCACAAAACAGCAGTATTCTGCAGATAATTCTATTTCAGCAATACCTAAGAGAGTGGAGCCAAAGTGTTCCTTCACTACCCTGGCACAGCAGTGTTGGGCTGGGGGCATTTAGCCAAGCAGCACTACAGTACAGTGCTCCCAAAGGGAGAATAAAACAGGCTGTGAACACTCAAGCATCCTTTACTTGGTTAGATAAACCTGCATTGCCCCTATGTGAGTGGTGTATAACGGGGTCAGGTTCAGGCAATGTGCAAAATGCTGGGTCTGTTCTGCCCTTGTGTATTGTCATAGTGAGAAAATGTCTTTTTTTTTTTAATGTTATTGTCAGTTTGGAGACAAAACTGATGATGGTGCCATATAACTTGCCTAGCTATATATGCAGCCAAAGCAGTGTTGCTTTTCTGCCTCATTTTTTTCTGCTTACTGATACTGAAGTTCTTTGTGAGCAGAGTATTGAGGAGTAGATTATACAAAAAGTACCAAGCACAACAATTGCCCTTTTGGGCAAGGCCTCTGAGAAACCCAAGTATATACCCCAAGTATATACCCCAAGTATATTTATCTAGACAAAATGCAACCATAACCCTGTGAAAGTACAGCTGCTAGTAGATAATATTCAAGGATTAAAACAGTATGGAGTAAAGGACAGGCAGAGCTCCAGGTACAATACAAAAGCGATTTTTACATGGAAAAGTATACTGCTCAGGAACCATAGTAAGAAATCCCTGGAAATCTCTGAGCAGAATTTTAAACCAGAATGTATCCTGACTACATAAAGCTTAAAAAGTTATGCAGTTTGCCAGAATAAAGTGGAAGAAACATGACTTCATGTCACGATGGATGTGCTGAAGAAGTTAAGTGAAACAGACAACAACACAGAGATTACAGAGGTTGCTTCTGGGTCATATAGAGTTAATGTATTAATGTGCAAGTTAGTTAGGGTAGGATACCAAATAGAGCAGCTTTTGGGAGCTGTCCCACCAGGCAAATGCAAACTGTGCCTGCAGACTACCCCTCCTGCTGTAACGCTGTTTTCCATGCAGAAGTGGCTTCCATGTAGGAATGCTCCATGTAGGACCATTGGTTAAATTCCGCTTGCTTCTTCCTAAAGGTCGTTTGTGGATGGTGGGTTTGCTTTATTCAAGCACACTCCCAAATAACTTTAGGAGAAGTGGGGAAGGTGCTCATTTCACACTGCCAACAAGATTGGAAATGGGAAAAACCTTTTGGTGATGGGCGAGCTGCCTCAGGACAGCAGGAATGAGACTAGTCCAGGCAGCTTTCACCTTCTTTTGCCATCTATCTTCATGATTCTCCTGATTAAGTTCAACGTTATTGTCTTTTACCTGTTGCTATCCAAAAAAAAAAAGACTGATTTATTTCCCCAGATGACACCTATGCTGAAACCTCCCCTGAGGGAATGCCAGGAGCTGCACTCTGACTGATGAGGTGCAGAGCATTTGGCTGCAGGCACATCTCATTCGTTGGGAGTGGAGGGCAGTTTGGGAACAAGCAGGGGAAGGGCTTCTTTAGCATTTCTTCAAAATGCATTAAGTTGAAATTCAAGTCACACAAGCAGAAAGAAAAGAACGGTATTAGAACAGAGTCTTAAGGAAGACCCTACAAATCCTTTGTGGAGCTCTAGCTGACACCCGCACTAGCCTTCAAACTAGCCCCTGAGTCCCCACATCTGTGTGAGAAGGGAGAATTACTCTTGTTGGAAGGAGTAGTAGGGTTTCAGGAGAAGCAGTGAGAAGAAGGGGAGTCTTATGGTCACTCCTTGCACGTGAGAGCTCAGCTGATCTCTATTCAGTGTTGCTGTCTCTCCTTCTCCTCTGCTCACCTTGCCATGTTATTGGATCAGAGGTTCTCCAAAGCCAACAGGCCACACGGCTACATCACAGAATGGGTTGGGGTGGAAGGAACTTTACAGATCATCTCATTCCAAACCACTTGCTTTGGGTAGAGATGCCTTCCATTAGACCACGCTGCTCAAAGCCCCAGCAAACCTGATGATGAGCTCTGCCTTTTTGTTTTGAGAGGGCTTTAATTTATTATTGTACAAAGAATACTGTGAACTCTGATAGTTCTTTTTTTTTTTTTTTGTAAAAAAAATAAAACATTTGAATCGCCCTAGAGGGAAAAAAAGAACCAAAACAACAACACAAGGAAAGGCTGGACATCTTGATCTCTGCACAATGAGAAAATTTCTAGAAGCCTTCAAATTGACACTGTAGAAGAACGAGGCACTCTTGTGCTTACTGCAGTCTGTGGCGTTCACGTTTCTTCTCTGACTTTTTTGACTCTGGAGTTAGAATTAGTTTTTCCATTTGTAAAGGTTTTCCTTTCATGCAGAAATGACCTCGACCATTTAATTGAAAGATGACTCAAAAAATATTGTTAAACTGTATACACTTCCAAGGTCTACACTACTCCAAGTGAAGGAATAAAGCTTTAAAAGTTACTTTACTCCTTCATAAGAAAGGCTTCAAATTCACAAGTAGGAGACCACAATTCTAGTGCCTGTCCATAGTCTAGTCCTCTACTTCAATTTCTCACTCACTTTTTCTTAGCTAATAAATATATTGGAAGGTAGTAAACTGTATTATTTTAAAATAAGCATACATCGGTTTGCAAACACATCCATTTTCTCATAAGATTTTTGAGATGTGCCACAGAAAGCTTTTGTCTGCTGTCTGCATTTTGGGAACTTTATGTGGCTTGAGAACATGTATCTGAGCTCTTTCAGAAAATTTGGATGATTATCCTCCTGTTCTGTCATTTACTGCAATTTATTTCACTTACTTCTTCTATAGTCTGTTTCAGTCACTTTTTTTTCCACTGCAAATAAAAGCCTTTTGCTCAGGAATCTCCCAACGGGCCTCCAAATGGGAACTCACACAAAGAGAAAACAAAACCAAGTCATGAGATTGTTGTTGTTTTGATGTCAAATTCATCCTTCAGAGCAGCTTTTGGGAGAAGATTTTTTTTTTTTTTTTAAATGAGCCCCATTGACTTTCTAATTCTCCCATCCCTCACCCTTGAATCAGTGTACTTGAAAGGGGCCTCACTATTACAGCTTTCAGCATGTGTCCCTTGAACTCTTTACAGCTTGTCCTATTTCACTCTTCTGTTTTATTTGCCACAGTTTTAGACTTTCTGTTGCTCTTGGTCACAACTTCAGCCTTCTTACAGTGTAAGATTCAGTGTGAGAACTAGGGATCACAGAAGAAACTGAACAGAAGCAAGCCCTCGGTAACAACAAATAAACTGATGAGGAACCCTGAGAAGAATTTCCTGGGTAGGAGACAGGATTACTTTATACGGTAGCCTCCAGAAACTGATTTGGCCTCTTCAAAACATGGCTCTAAAATAAGGTAGTGAGGCTCAGACACCACGCCTCCCACTCTGAAGCTTGATGTGATAGCACTGATCCTCCTGGTGAGAGAAATAGCAGTGCCCAAAGGGGTCATCCTGCAAGATCCCCACAGGAATATGGCTTTAATGACTCTCCCTGTCAAATAACAATTGCATCAGATTTAATTTCAGGTCCATAAGAAAAGAGAAAATCCACAATACTCTGCTATAGAAATGGCTCATTCTCAGGCACAGGGAAACATTTATTCAACCAAAGAGCACTAACACCTCTGTGGAAACAAGAAACCATTTCCACATGTGCACCATTACCAGGGAACTGGGTGCAGTGTGAACAAGCAACCTGATACAAGGTATTTTTAACCCATCTCACTGACCTGCCCCCCCAGACTGCATTTTTGTTTTTCAAACTTTTAAAAAATCTTGTGTAGAAAATACTAAAAAGGAACAAGAACCACCTGGAGTAACAGGCATCAGCTCTCACCTTTAGGTATGCCCCTACATTAAAAAATTGCTTTACCATTATAGAACTTGTTCCATTTTTTTTTCCCTGTTTTGGAGAATTGAGTCCTAAGGATCTGGCTTTTGTTCTTCACAGGAAGAAGGCAACCAACATGACTGACTGCAGGAGTAGACTGTCCATTGAAAATTAGATAAATGTGTTGGTAAGAATGTCTTCCTGCTGTTGGTGGTGCAGGGTTCCAATGCCAACTGCTGGGGCTGGTAAAGGAGGTCTACTCACAAGATGGAGCTGAAATGAGAGCCAGGAAGAAGTGATTAAATACACAAATACACAAGCACAAATACAGAACACATCTTGATTCTGGTTCTCTGATTCTATGGTGATCCCTAACTATGCAGTTCCAGTTGGAAAGACTACAGGAAGTTATCCTCCATTTCCTGAAGACTTCAGTTCCGAGAACATCACAGTGCATGATCTACCACAGCAAACAACAGCTTCAGATTCTCTTCCTATTCGCTGTGGCACCTTAAATATGTTGTTTTCTACTTGCAATCTTTCATTGTCCTGTCTGTTTAGACTAAACACCTGGTAAAAGAAAGCTCCAGGCTTGCTCATTGCTAGTAAAGGGCTCTATAAAAAGCGAAGAAATTAGAACATGCAGGTCAGACATTAGGACTAATTTTATGTCTAAGCATCACAGAATTTTGCAGTCAATAGCTTCAAACTCCATTTCATAGCCCAGGACATCTTACCTTAACTCCCAGCTGCTTTTCAAACCGTGGTGACACAAAAGACCAAGGACCCATATTCTGTGGCTCTTCCTGACTCCAGATGATGACTAAAGAAAGAATAAGGGTACATTACAAAAGCACATCTTTTCAGCAGCTCAAGATTTTCTTTTTTCCTGTTGTAGCACCTCTGCTTTTTTTTTTCTTTTTTCTTTTTTTTTTTTGTCTTGGCACTGTCTCTGAAACGATATCTTTACAGACTGAATTCACTGCAGATCACACCTTGCTGCAGTCAAACCAAAAGCATTTTCACCATTAGAGTATACTCACACTGTTTTTTAGCAATGATTTACAGAAGCTAATAACAGCAAGGAGAACAACTTTTTTAGCACAAGTGGTAAACATTTTTTATCATCCCACTCTAGAAACACTAAATATCTAGGGATGTATAGGGGGAAGAACAAACTTCAGCTCTTCCTCCTAGAAGGCAAGCAACAGATTTCAAAGAGTCTAGAAACAAAAAGTTAAAAATCTGCATACCTTTGGCACGACTGTATTTGCTCAGCTCTTGCTGTAGAGCTTCCAGTGGGAAAGGACACAGTTCTTCAAGTCTTAAAATAGCTGTGTTGTGTTGTTTTTCTCCTAGTGTCTCTCTTTGCTTCACCAGAGCATAGTAATGCTTACCAGAACAGAACACCACATGGGTGACACTAAAGAAAAACAGGAGTGTTTCCAAGTTTAGTGTTTTACAAAACTCTATGCTGAACAGTTTCGCACCTTTAACAAAAACAACCAGCCAAACTTTAAAGACAATTTAACTGAACTAAGTTACTACCCTAAACCATATTTTCTCCTTTGCTTTCCTTTAACTCCCACTTCATCCAACAGCTGACAAACAAATGCCTGGGCACAACAGGCCACAGCCCAAAAGTCTCATTTCTTCAGCTTTAGCTTTGCCTTAAAATTAAAAACATAGTCAAAGCTAGCCATCTGTTCTCTCTCCGTAGAGAATGAATCCCAGAGGACAATTCTCTTCCAGACCTAAAAGGAACCACCTTTAGGAGATACACAGTAGTTTCCAGCAGTCAGAGAGGTCTTATTTGCCTAAGTTTGCTAGACAAAGGTAGTAAAAGAAACCCTTTGCGCCCTTCCATTCCACTTACAAAACCAAGATGCTATGATACAGCTAACTTTGTGATTGCGGGCCAGAATGCAAACTTTTGAGATCATTTGAGATGCTGACAGACTTGACTACTACTAGGACAGGGACTAAGTAAGGAGAGAAAAATGTAAAGGCTAGAACTGCTTTTTGTGAACAGGACTCTCTAAAATAGTATCTAAAGGGAAGAAGACAATACACACAACTGATTTGTTATTGCCCTAATTTTGTTTCATCAGCTCAAGCATCCCAACAGCAGAACAAAAATTCTGTATCTCTTCACATAACAGCTGCTTCCAATGAAGTTAACTAATGGGCATGATTCACTAATCCATCAGATTAGCAAGTAGGATAACAGACTCCCTTTGGAGACAAAGGCTATTATGCAAGCAGTTAGCTTTACTACCAACAAGAAAGCAGAGTATTTCCCCTACCCCAACAACTACTTCTTTATCACCTCAAACCTGAGCTGGTAGGTTGCAGAAAGCTCCTTTCTGAGATTTTCTAGTAAGAAAGTAGAGCTACCTTTTAGGATCTACTGAGGAGTCACCGATGACAGGTTTGAATGTTGTTCTCGGAGCCATTTCTTCAAAACTTGATACAGCAGCCTAAGTGGGGAAGAGTTGAACGTTACCAAATTTGGCTGCCTTTTATCTCAGTCAAAGCTGGGGAGATGGATTAGAGACAGGTTTTTGTTAAATATCAAAGGTGCAGTTTTCCTTCTCCCTCCCATTTCCACTCCCAGAGAAGACAGACAGAATGGTAACATTTTAAAGAAAACTACTGGACCAGGAATCAATCCTTCTTTGGGCTCACATGCATCCACCTGTAACCCTCAACCTATCAGACCTCAAACAGGCAAAACCCCATTGATTTGACCCTAAAATGGACAGAGAACACAGAGAAAAACAAAGAGAAAGGTTGCAAGAACACAGAAGAAGAGGAAAAAAAGAAAAAGAAGATAAAGTTTTCCAGCTTACAGGGAGCCTGAGTAACACTTTTGGAGAAGCAACAATGAGAGGTTTCCTAAAGTTTCGGACCATTTGCCTCCGGAGTAAATGGAAATACTGTGCTGGGGTAGTGGGATGCACAATTGACATGTTCACTCTGTCCCCATCAACTCCTTCTTCTGAACTGTCACACATCTAAGGGAACACAGCAGTATTTTGTCAAGAAGGAAGCAGTGATACAAATGTGTAAGTGCCTACAGGCACATAAGGCACTCTACACTAGTATAAGAACAAAAGAGCAAATATCCCAATTAAAACACTGCTAGGAAAGAGCAATTTCAGAGAAGGCTTTAGCATTTACACAGTACCATTACATCTGAACTGCCTACTTTAACTAATCTGTATTTATTATGAAGTTCAGAGTCTTGCACTAGAGCTGTTGTAACATTTAAACCAGAACTACTTCCTCACCACTTCCAGATCTGCACCTCCTCATCACAGTTCCCTTTACTTCTCCACTTTCAGACCAGCCCATTCCTGCTCTATGATCCTGTCTCCAGCTTCCGCTATCACTAGCAGATTCATTATGAATTTGTTATTTTGCAACAGAACAGAACAGCCCAGGACTGGCTGGGGAACATGTGAATCTGAGAGGTGAAGCAGGATACCTGTAGGAAACGTTCCATCCGGCAGGATGAGTGCTCAGGACCTGCACCATCATAGCCATGGGGAAGAAGAATTACTATCCCACTCTGCAGAAGCCATTTGGCCTCACCTAAAAACACCAAATGAGAAAGAAAGAAAAAAAATATACATATTTCAAAGAACATAAAGCCCTACAAGACTTAGTACTTTGCATGAACTACTCAGGAAAATAGAACATAGCTAAGTTTCCACATTGGTAAGTACAGTCCTGAAACATGTAGCTGTATTTAGTGGTGAGGTTCACAACTACAAAACAGCACACACAAGATGATCTGAAATTTCTGAAATACTCCTATAACTTTAGGCTTTCAGAGAACTTATGGCATCACATCAAACAGTGAAACTTTTAAAACTCTGTCAGAAACATCACCAAATTATGCAAAAATTCTCTTAACAGCATTGTCTTCCTCGTTAACAAGCATTGGCACTGCTAATTCTTTTCAATCAGACCTCTAAGCATAATTCACTGCATATGTTCCGTACACCTTATCATTTAGCCCTGTACAAGTATGAAGCAGGTAGCATACTGCCAGCCAGCTCTAGCTAATACAGCAATGCTTGCAAGAGGATAGCTTCCCAGGCTAAGAGATTACAGTCAAATCCAGAAAGCAATTAATCCTGACCTTAAATACATGTTAGAGGCTTTGTATATCCCACTCATCCTCAACAATTCCCATCTGAAAGAACTGAACACAGAGGCCTAACCGAGCCTAGACACCAATAGTGTGGACCCCACACACAAGGAATTCCACTCTAGAAATCAATCTTAACATTTCCTCATTATGTTCCATCTGTGAAAAAGTCTTTTTGCTCTGAGTACTCAGAAAATGTGTTAGTCAAACTGAGATGTTATTTGCAAAGCATTTTTTTTCTTGTTTGTTTGTCTTGCTCCAGGAATTTTAAGAGATACCTCATGAAGGAAAGGCATATCCTAACAAGCTACCAAATATATGTACGCGCACACAAATAAAGAGGCAGAAAGGGGAAGAAAGGTTGTTAACACCAACTGTCCGTTTAGAATGACCATCTCCTGCCAAGGATGAGGCCTTTCATTTTAAATGGAATGCCATCAGAGGAAAACTGCATAGAAATTGGGATTTCGTAGGCAAGCACACAAGGCTTCCTGAGAAAACAGAATTCTTTTCTCAACACATTGCCTTCTTATGGGCAAAGCTGAAGGATTTTCTAATAATACAAATAACTCATTGTAAATATATTAGCTTCTAGTACACTCACCTCCAGAGATGAAAGTGTCAAATATTATCTGGGCTCCATTAAAGAAGTCTCCAAATTGAGCTTCCCAAATTGGCAGTAACTTAGGACTCTCAATACTCATTCCATATTCAAAACCAAGTACAGCTTCCTCAGACAAGGGACTGTTACTCACCTAACAGAAAGGAAATCGTTGGGAGGGACAGGTGAGAAAGATGGGGTTGGAGCTCAATGATCTTTAAGATCCCTTCCAACCTAAGCCATTCGATGATTCTATAACAACCTAAGGTTAAGAACATTTGGAAGCAGGCACATTAGTGCTAGGCATTTTGAGGACACGTACTCCAAAAGACAACTCATGGTCACATCTTTTTTGCTTTTGGATGAAGATACTGAGGGAAGAATAGATGATCTCTTAAGGAAAAGCAAAATTCCTTGTTAAGGAGGGTAACTAACCATGCACAACAATTATAAACTTGCTACAGGTGAACTTAAATCAGTAATCTGCCTTTTGCTAGTCTCTCCTTAATCCAGGTAGATTTCAAGCCTCCATATCTGGGGATTGTCAGACTACATACACACGCCTCAGCAGCTTTAAAATATGCTCTCCTTCAGCACAACTTGAAGAATATTGTCTCATGTACCACACAACCTACCTCTAAGAAACCCTTCTGGTCTGGGGACATGTGATTCAGAGGAATGTAGGTGTCATCTGTTTCTTGGCAAACCAACATCGCATGTCGCTGGCTAAAGGTTCCTCTGCCAACATCTTGTCCACTTAGTCTGATGTTAAATCCTTTCCAAGCCATAAGCAAAACACTGGTTTAGTAAATCATACAAGAAAATATACAGAAAAATAAGTCCCCACTTCCCAAGTGTCACTTTTTTTGTTAAGTCCTTTCTTGAATTGCAGAGATGCTCACATCTCATTTGTCCTCCTTCCAGTCAAAAATTATTTTGGAGTGTTTCTGTTTGCTAAAGCAAACTGTACAATACAGGCATCCTGTATCACA
Organism: Perdix hodgsoniae; assembly: GCA_035772895.1. Classification (NCBI taxonomy): domain Eukaryota; kingdom Metazoa; phylum Chordata; class Aves; order Galliformes; family Phasianidae; genus Perdix; species Perdix hodgsoniae. Next base: position 27,508,193 of record JAPSGF010000006.1, read on the forward strand.
CATAAACAGAGATATAGATTTAGACTTGAGAAGAATGAAAATTAATCATAGCATGAAACACGCTACGTAAGGTAGTGGTCCAATTGAAGTCACTCGCTTTGTTCACATGCTCAGCACTAAGCACTGTCTTCTTGACGGGTTGTAAAGAAACAATAAATCATTAAAGACATGTATTATCCAATCTATAGATAATAGTAACATACAGGATTCATATTTTATCTTCTCTTACTCCCACATAAATTTTCATATGTATTCATCACATCAACCTTTGGACTCAGGAACACCTAAATGTCTAAAGTTATACTTTACTGGCATCAAAAGCAAATAATAAAATGTTTTTGCTATCTAGTTGCTTCTTACCTTGGCTCAGCAGGGAACCAAACGCTAAAGTTTCAGCTGTTGCCCAGTCCAGCTTTTTTCCTTCCTCCATTTTTTGAACTCTCGACTAAACAATTAAACAAGGAAAAAAATTACTATTTTGCCTTCTCCAATCTGTATGCCTTGTAGCATAGATTGAAGTGAACAAAACAAACAAAAAAATCTACAGAGAGAAGTACTGTTTTCCTGCAGCCAACTTGGGTTGGTTTGAAATACCTGCATTCTTATTTCAGCACATCCCGAAGAAGGCTACTCTGCTGAACACAAAACCATGTACAGCCCACATATTCCCTTCCTAGTCAACAAACAGTGCATTGACAGATTAGATCTTAAAATACTAAAAACCTGAAGACAGCAGAAAGAACCTTGACAAACTTCTGGCATAGTACTGAAAGATTCCAGTTGTAAATTTTCAGTCTCCAGAATTCTCACATTCTGAGCTGTAGCTGTGCTATTCTTGCCTTGGGCTGGGAGGACTTCAGTCTTTTTCAGTATTCAATTCATGGCCTCTCTATAGCTGCTGACCAGACATCAGCCCATGATCATCACTGACCCAAGTGAAATGTTCACAAAACCAAACCAATCCAGTTATTGCACAAAATCTTATTACTCATGAAACACAGCAACTTTCAAACTTGGATACCTGTGTACACACTTATATAAAAATACCTAAGCATGGACATTACTAGCTTAACAAACTGCATGTGTTACAAATTTCCTCATTCATTCTCCTGTAATTTACTCAAAGTTTAAATGACAGTAATTTATTATACTGACTTATATTCCTTGTATGAACAAACTATTTTCTACAGGCTGCTTCTTCAGTGCACTAAATTAAGTATATGGCTAGATATGGGGGAGAAGATATTTTTCTTCAAACCTAGGAGAAAAATGGCATAATCCCAACCTGAAAAAGGGAACAAACTGCTCTTCCTAGAGAAAACTGTGCTGTTCTTTAATTGGCAGCCTTGCTGTAAAAGGTCAGATATTTAAATATCTTTATGCTCTACTGACCTGTGCATACGTCTTTAGAAGATGGCTGTGCATCTGGAGCTCTTCAGGCACCTCTACAGACTTGACTCCAATAAACTGCAGGAGTGGTATTGGCATACCTGTGTCCCAGGTGGTGATTTTAGCAGAAGGTTCAACCAAACCTTTCCAGTGAGCCTGCAGGTTGGTAGGAGGTGGGCTATACAAAGTCATGTTGGCAAGGTGATCGTTTAGTTTAGAATAGTAGCTCGTCTTTATCTCAGATACTTCAACATCAGTCATGAGCCCAGCAGCTACGAGCTGTTCTGCGTATGTGTCTGGGATACTCTTACGGGATCTGTAGGGGAGGGAATCAAATCCCATAGACTCTAAGAAAAGTGTCATTTCAGAACAGGCAAATACTACCTTTCTTCCTGTGAGGTAAAATGGAAAACTAACACATGTGATGACCAGTGCATATACTCGTTTGGGTCAAATTTTCTTTCCTGACGTTTCCAGAATAACAAAAATTCTCTTAGATTCATGCTTCACACTCATTTGTTGAAGACCGTGCCTATTGCTAGCAGCTATAGGTAAAAGTAAGTCAAGAAATCCTTTCATTCAGACTGGCTTTGTGCCATCATGCATTGTTCTTCAGACAAACTGATGGTGGGATTTCAGGATTAGCTGAGAATCGTGACACCCAGTTCCATATAGTTCCACTTAAAACACCAAAATTAATTAGCCAATATTTTTCTCAAATATCAAGATGGAATCTGGATTTATCAAAAGGCTTGTAAAGATCCACAGAGGATCCACTGGCACAGACAAAAAGACAACACATCATACAGGCTTCCTGCACATTCTCTCACATAACCTACTCTTCCTTCTGGCACACAGTAGACAACTTTGCCTTCTGATTACGAGCAACTAAGAATTTGAATTCCAAAGGCTGTACGCAAGATTGTTCTCCAAGAGGCATCAAAATGCATATTCAGGAATTGACACCAGTGGTTCTCTTTATTAACATGTTATCAGTCCTTAGTCAGGGACTGCTGAGAGTCTAACTACACTTAACATTTGACAGTGTGACAAAGGATCTCTAGCATACAGAGATTTCTGTTAGTGGGCAATAACTGATGAGATGTATAAAAAGCATACTTTGGGTTCTTCCATCAGGTGGTGCTACTCTTACCTGATGATTTTGTACATGCTAGGGTTGGTGAAGAACGGCTCATCGAGTTCATTGTGGCCCCACTGTCTGTAGCACAGCAAGTCTACTATCACATCCCTGCGGAACTGGCGTTGGTACTCAACGGCCAGTCGTGTGGCACGGACAACTTCTTCAGGATCATCCCCATTGACATGGATAACTGCACATCCAACAATTTTACCTGCCCAGGGATTCAAAACAAAGTTAAGGGTAGTCACACTCAACCCCCCTCCAAGGAAAATGGACACAAACATACCCAGCAGAAAACTATAGGCACTAGTTCTCAGCATACTTAACAAATCTACAAAAGATGTTCTTTATGATGACAACTGGAGTAAGGAGTAGGAGTCATTCTTGAAAGAAAGTGCAATTGGCTCAAGCTGTTATATTTGTCATGGTTTGAACACAACTTCTTCGTCAGCAGTAAATTCCTACCTCTCAAGAAAAGAGCAGAAAGTCTTCAGGGAATGAGGAAGAACTACTTGATTGATTCTGTCAAACAAAAACTGAATTTTCTTTCTTCCTTCACTATGAATCATAGAATGGCTTAGGTTGATAGGGACCTTAAAGACTATCTGGTTTGCCTTCCAGGCTGCAAGCACATATTGCTGGCTCATGTCCAGTTTTGTCCACTAGTGAAAAAAGGCTTTTGCTTGTTCTGGTCATTTTGCAGGCAAAAAAAAAGAAAGAGATCTCTCATTGAAGAGAAAACTGCAAAATACTAATGTCTTAACATATTTTCCTGTATGACAATTTGTGAATTCGGATTCACAGCAATGTATTCTCAGCATGGAGTATTCTCAGCAATGGAGTGCTCTTCTTCTATTTAACTGCCCAATTACTGGAAAATAAAGATGGTTCACTGCTGACCAATATCATATTTCCTTCCTAACAAAATCCTGAAGTCCAAACGGATAAGACACCCCTCATTAACTAAGTATGAAGAAAGAAACACTAAGAATGGAGAAAAAAAAGTCATAATAATGACTATACACAGGTTTAATGTATCTACTTGCCTGATTTGATGAAGTCATAAGATAAATACCTGACATTAAATCTTGTACATAGACATTAGTACATTTTGAATTCTAGGAAGCATACACAAAGGAACTAACTGCTATGTCTGTGGTCTGGTCAATTGCAATACATCTATTTATCATTAAGACAGACCAGTCCAAAGCCAAAGGCCTTCTAAGTTTAAGTTTAGAAGTGGCATGAGTCTCATCTTTTAATGAGAAGCTCAACAAGTTCACCTGATAACAAACGAATGAAGGAGAAACTGTTGAAGTAAAAAAGATACTTTGAAAACACACCTATTACATACTCCATCACAACACATTTTTAAAAGCTGTCAACGACACAGCAGAAATTAAATGAAATTATTAAAAATTCACATAAGTCTTGCAAATATTTTACTGTATTCTGTAAAAAAATACAACTGGATTTTCCTTTGGTAGTTAGTCTTTACCCCAGAGTAGATAGGTAAGGGAACTCATTTAGCACTTGAGTTTTTGCTAGTAGGAGGCAATAATCAGTAATAATTTGATTTGATATTCTATTATCCAAAGAAATACAGATTAATCTAATTCCCTAGTGTTGATAACATTTGCTATAAAATCCCACTGCAATAGCAAATGTTCCCACTGGCTTAAAAAGCCTTCCTTATTCTTTCTGATACATACCAATGTCACTACAGTACAGTGATGATCTTCCTCGCTCTGGAGGAGTGGTGTAGCCCAACTGGTTATTAACAATCAAATGGATGCTCCCACCAACTCTGAAATGTGGTAGATTGGAGAGGGTCAGTGTTTCAGGAACAATCCCCTGCCCAGAGAAAGCACCGTCACCATGAACCTGCATTAGGGAAGAAGGTGGAAAAGTCTTATTTGAGAGAACACTGGAGGAATAAAACACTGAGGAAACAGTAACTCGCTATGCAATACCTATTGCTGGGCCCTTAAGTTCTTAACACCTTTCATACTACTGTTTTCATGATTTGTACGTGACTGCCTGATCTACTTGGAACAGATCCATAATAACTTAAATTGACCCACTGGTGCTTTGGTGACTGCAAGTATCACAGCTATAGCAAAGCTGAAGCATTAGGTACCAACTCACCGACCACTGAACAACAGCAAGCCAGTCACCATAGGATTTGCTGCACTATTTGCTGAAAGTTAAATAGTGGTGAACCATGATTCATACCTACTCCTACCTTATCATACAGAGACAAGAGCAGACACACTAGGAAAAGAAGTGGAAAAGAAACTAAAAAAAAAAAAAAAAGTTAAAAACCAATTCCAGACAGCACAAAGAGACTTATTTCAACAGTACCATGATAAAAAGAAAACATTCTAAGTCCTACTGTATATTTTTCAAGCTTGTTGTTAACTCTTCTCAAAACCTATTTAATCAAAAGAAGACCAGCAGTGGTAGTTTAAAGCAAAAACCCCCAGTGCAAGGTATCAAAATCAAAAAGGTATCAAGGAAGGAGCTGACTAATTTCTTTGGAAATCTAGAAACTGGCATTGTTTAAAAGCCAGTACTGTTATATATGGCACCTAGATGCCTTCCTTTCCCTTCACATTCTTTGTAAAGAGGATTCCAGTTCTTCATATTCTACATTAATTAATGTTTGTTTCGTATTTTTATGTACACCATTTCTGTTCACATGCTGGTCTAGGAAGTCATACAAAGTGCAGCGACAAGCTGTGAGCAAAATACCTGCAGGCAAATAACTTTGTCTCCAGGCTGTGCAGAGCTCTCTGGGGAGTAATCTCCGTCGAGCAGAGACTGTTGTCTTCCTCGTGTCTTGCCCACGGCCACTGGATTGATTGCTTCTAAGTGTGAGGGGTTTGGTAGCAAGGTGACATGCACAGGTCTGTGCGAACCAAAGTCAAGATCCACAGAAGATGTCAGGTGGGAGAGAACATCCCCAATGGCTGCTGAATTCTCTGGAAACTCACTCAAACCACGCATCTTACGGAACATGAGCTGCATGGAAACAAACTTGTTTAAATATATTTTCTAACTAATTGACATAATAAAAGAAAAACGTTTCCAAAATTATATGCTTTCCCACTCTTGAGACAGCCAGGATGCCTCAAATAAAGACATATAAACCCATTTCATAGAGTTCTCTTATCAATCTCCCAGGGAAATCTGGCAGAAGTACTGATATGAAGGGAATACACTCACAAAAGAAAACTTTCTCACAAAGAAAACTTTTATTTTTTCCTCTGCTTCAGCATTCAAAAGACAAACATTTAGTTTATATATTTATTGCAAATAAACCAGACATGTAGAAACTTTCAGTAAGACTGTGAATCCCTTACCTCCGGTGGAAGCTGAAGCAAGCCTGTGAGAAGATTAAGTCTTCCACGATGAGGCATTCCAAGAATGATATCTGTCACACCACTGTAGGCACACATCTTAAACAATTCATGGAAGAAGCCCATCATGCTCTCTGCTCCTTCACCACCATATCGTTTCACTGTAGCAAACTTAGTGGCTAAGAAGCGATCAAACTCCTATTAAAAACAGGGGAACTTCAGTATGAAGCAATTTTGAGCAGGAGTCTTCCATTTGTAAAATGGAAATATCATTTATATTTGTACCTATGTAAGCACAGCCCTTGAAAATCTCAGCTAATTCTCTACCCCTGCTGTCTGAAATCAGAAGCTATGATGAGTACAAGACATTGCGTTTTTCCTTTTAGGACAAAAACTTTAGGATTGAGGACCAAGCTGGCTCTACCTAACATGGAAGGAGATGGATACTGAAATAAACAAGAACAATTTACAAATTCCTTAACAGTTTGCTTTTTTTGGTGAAAATTAAAAGAATGATGTTCTTTTACAGCATAAACCTTAGCTATCCTGAGATGCAAAGTGCAAGAGAAACAGCGTTTCACTTTGATTACATTAGACACAATATCTAGAACATAAGTAAAATAATTATTGAGAGAACGAAAATAAAGGGATCTGTGTTTACTTCATTTTTCTTTCATTCCTTCCACTTCACTCACTGCATTCACCAACTCCTAGACAGCTGTCATGGTTTTATGATTTTTGGTCATCAGTATTCCACACCATAACATCATGTGATGCATTGGGGGTGGGGTTTGATATCTGCCGAATGTTCGTCTGTCGGAGAAGAACTACATTTCCCCAGGAGACTTTGCGGTCAGCAAGGGGATATAACTCCAAGCAAGGTCACCTGATCCTTCTTCTTTGCCTGCGCTTCTTTGCCTGCGCTTCGCCATCTGCACTTCGCCGTCTGTACTTCAGTCACTCAACTGGACTGCACTTCTCACCCCAGCATTGTGGTGAGGTCTATACAATTCAAACAGACTCTCTCTCTCTCTCTCTCTCTCTCTCTCATTGTATTTTGCTAATACTATATTTAGTAAAATCATTTGTTCCACCTCAGATCAGTGCTGTTGTTTTCAAGTATTTTGGGGTCCCCTGCTTCCCCTTTCCCAGAGGCGCGGATCCGCAGATCCCTCCGCCCTGCTGGTCACGGAACTGGGCCGGACCAGCCCATAAACCGTTGACAACAGCTCTCTTAAATGACAAAGTTTTGGAAGCACTGGAAGTGTCTGCAATGTCTTGCAAATGAAAACTGAAAATAAAAGATGACTGTAATTGAGAGAGGAAGACTGAGCCACAGCCAAAGATCCAAGCCAATTGCTGAACAACTTTCAGTTAATAAACACTGAATTCCAAGGAATTACATATACAAAACTACTCACACACAGAAGTGTTTTTTTTTCACATGGGTTCAATTCCACACTCTTAAATACACTTCTGGTCATTTTGAGGGTAATGTGTGATTCTTAAGGGTCCTGATTTCACCCTCCTTTCTCAGAAATAAATCCCTTTAATTGCCAAGAAGGCAACAACAACAAAAAAAGTAAGATGTGCCATATACTTCTGTTTAGTCATTGTTATACATTACATTTAACACTCCCACCACTTGGAAAATTGGAAACAAGGACACCTTTACAGATTCTGCTCTTCTACCCTTCCATCCTTCTTGATAAAGCAGGGAAAGAAGGGGAAAAAAAAAAAAAAGTTTTTTCACAGTACAGAAATATTTGAATAAATTGTCTCTACACAGTTTGCAAGTTCACAAATATTTCACTTCTTCATTCTATGAACAAAAGTTCCTTTGCTGAAGGGCTAAAACCTCAGTTCAATTCTGCTCTGTTCTCTCAAAACTTTGAGGGACACTGTGTGCTTCAAAGCTACTAAAACAGATGGGGATGTGGCTGAGAGTGAAAAGAAACCAGCACAAAATGTCACGGATGTATGCCAACCTTGTGTTCCCAACAGTAACATTTAGTATACAGTATATGTAGCTGTCAGATCTCTAGTCACAGAGATTCTCACCTTTTAAGGTCCAGTATTCATGGGTTTGCATGGTCATTTCATCTCCAGACTGTTTACATGATAAAAATGTATATCACAAACAATACAAGTTCTGATTTGTTCTAAAAGCTGTTTGAGTTTGGATCTGGCTGGAAATATTCTCCTATAAATAATTTCCAGACAAATCAATGCAAGTTAAAAAGGTACTGGTAAATGTTTCCATAGTGGTTGCAAGGTAAATTCAGCAATAGTCTCCAGTGTATCACGCTTCTCTGATGAAAAAACTAGCACTTTTCCCTCTCACATACTGTCAAAGCTGTTAGGGTAATGACTCTTTTGTTGCATGAACCACGTCCAGAGCATTAGAAGGTCCACAACAGACTCCAGAATTCAACTAAATTGACTAATAATGAAGAAGGTACCTGTGACTCCAACATCAGTTTACACAAGTGCTTTTTCTCTTCAGTCATAAATGCTTCTTGTTTCAGTTCTTCAAATCTTTTAGTAAACCATTTTCTCTCCTCCAAGGTTGGAAGCTGGCTTGTTTCTATGGAAATGTGCCCGCAGTACACATGGTCAAGGTAAGCCAACACATCCTCTACAGAAGCCTCTTCTTTTCCCATGTTGAGAAGCCCTGGTCAGAAATAAATGTTATTAGTCACTTGTGGGGAGATAGGTGGAAGCACTAAGAACTAAACCGGTATCTTGCAATTACACTAATATTTTGAGAGTTCATACCCTTGACTTCCTTACCTTCATTTAAAACCATTTATAACTATATTTCAGAGTTGTATTAATGCAATGGTGTCATGCTTATTTGCAAGACACTCGAAATGTCTTTTGGAAAGACTTTAACATGAATGACACCAAGTCACTGCTTTCGTGACTCAGAACAGCACTCATTTTGTGGCTCAGAGAAATGAGCTCCAACCCCATGGGCATCAGAAGTTAGTAAGCACTTGTTTTGTAGATGGGTAAGATACATAGCACTGAGAGAGACATTTATTCAAGGCTACAGTGAGAGACAAAAATCAAGTGCCACAGCAACTTCATTACAATGTCAAAAACTATGCTACATCATAGAATGCTACAACAACATAAGAAATTAATGTATAACCTCAGTAGATTTAAGTACAGACAAAAACATTCATGGTATCCTAAGATGTGAGAAGGTATCCATTCATTACACGATGATCTGCACAACAAACATGTAAGTAGGCTGAAGTTAATGATTTTCCATCCAACAATACATTACTGATTGAATCTCCTCTAAATATTTGGCTCCTCTGCAAAGGACACAGCCTCCTGATAAATCATCCATGACAAAAATTTGCTGTGATAGGATAGCATTTACCTGTGGTAATGAGAGGCCCTTGAAGAACTTCGGTCAACTCTTGGATTTCAGGTACCACATTCATAACAGCTTGCCCAGCAAACAGTGGGTTTATTTTGGCTGCTTTGTGTCCATGTTCAGAGTACGCAGTTATTAAACGAGCAAGGGCGTGGTCAACTAAACACAAAAAGAAAGCAGAATATTGCACATGCTGACATTTTATGTGTTTATAGCACCAACACGAGTATTATTCAGTCTGATAATCTTCTAGGTTCTAGCTAGAAAGATGTTTTTCACCTTTATCATCTTGCAAGAGCTCCTATAGTCAGACTGCTATATTTTGTTACTAGTGGAATTTTCGAACAAGATTTTATAGAATCACAAGTGACCTTTCAAGGCCATCTGGTTCAACTCCCCTCCAACAAACAGGGACACCTAACTTTACCAGGTTGCTCAGCACCTCATGCCAGCCTGACCTCGAGTGTCTCCAGGGATGGGACATCCACCACCTCTCTGGGCAACCCATTCCAGTGTTTCACTGCCTTTACTGTAAAAAGCTTATTTCATACATCCAATCTAAATCTCCCCTCTTAAGTTCGAAGCCATTTCATTGTACTATCTCAACAGTGAGCACTAAAGAGTTTGTTGCCTTTCTTACACCCCACCCTTTAAACACTGAAAGGCTGCTCTCAAGTCTCACTGGTGCCTTCTCCAGGCAGAACAGCCCTATCTCTCTCATCCTGTCCTCACAGGGAAGGTGTTCCACCATTGTTGTGACCCTCTTCTGGGCATAATCCAACAGATCCATGTTCTCCCCATGATTCCCCAGCTAGCCTGTATACGTATGTAAAGCTACCCTGTTTTACCTCGAATCTCATTACAGTAATGGGTACACCCAACTCAAGAATGGCAAGGCACTGGTGCACAAAGTCTTATTTCCATAGCCAACTAATCATGCTTCCTGCACTTGCCTGCTCCTTGCAGATAGGGTCTTGACAATAATTGCCACAAACAAACAAACAAAATCCCTCTTTCTGCCGGAGCAAGATGAACTGTAATCCAATAAGATATAGTGCAAGCAGAACTTGCTATAAGTGAATAATATGGAAAAGTTTACAATGTGTTTTTCCTTGACACTCTTAGCAAGAAAGCCATTTAAAAGCAAATTACAAGATATAACAAAAATATTACACCTACATACACCTTAACAAGGTGTAAACCACAGCAGCATCTCCTTAGCTGTTAATGTGAGGACAACACTCCTACAACAGTTCTCACAGAATGGCTCATGTTGGGAGAGCCCTCAGAGCCCCCCCAGCTCCGACCCCTGCCACAGGCTGGGTGTCCTCAGCAGCTCAGGCTGCCCAGCGCCCATCCAGCCTGGCTGCGAGCACCTCCAGGGACGGGGCACCCACGCTTCTCTGGGCAGCTGTGCCTCATCTCTGAGTATAGAATTTCTCCCTATCACTCTCCCCCCTTTAGTTTGAAGCCGTTCCCCTGGTCCTGTCGCTGTCTGCCCGCGTACAGCGCTGCTCCCCCTGCTGCTTGCCATCCTCCTTTCAAGCACAGCAGGGCCGCAGCGCGGTCTCCTCGGAGCCACCTCCAAGCTGAACAAGTTCAGCTCGCTCAGCCTTCCTTCAGAACTTCAAGTCCTCTGCTTGGAACTGGTTTTGTTTGTTTCCGTCCTGTAAGAACGACCTAAAATCACTACAGTCACTGCTACAGAGGAGAACTGCCTGTACTTAGTGCCACCATAGCTCTACGTGTGCACACAGAACAGACGTAGATAAGACAGACAGAGCACGGCCGCCCCGTTGCTACGCTCCGAATACAGCCGCGCTCCCCTCCAGCCGCTCCGCACCCGCAGCCGCGCTGCCCCAGCGCCGCCGACCGCCGCTCGTTCCCCTCCCTCCCCTCAGCCCGACGCCGCGTCAGGCGTTGTGTTGGCGGACCCGACCTGCTTTGCCGCCCGCCCCAGCGCCGCGCGGCTCCGCCGAGCTCCGTCCTGCCGCTTTGCGCGGCTTGTAGCCGTACACCCCCCGCTCGGTGCGGTACCAGCGCCGCAAGCCGGCCCGCCACGGCCACCTCCACAGAGCGCAGCGCGCGCCGCTCGCCGCCATGGCCGCCGCCCGCCGCCAACCGCCGGCCTCGCCGCCGCCAACGCCCCCGGCCGGGGAGGGGCGGTGCGGCCGAGCGGTAGCGTGCGGGACGTGCTGCTCTGCGACCGGCGGCGATAGCACGAATGGTGTCTGCCTTCAGTCTGCCGCGTGCGATGGAAGGACGGATACGTCCCGACGTAATTGACCAGAAAGAGGGCTGGAGGTGGAAAATTTCATCGGAAAGAGTGTAGTCCGTAGGAGCGGGGCGGTGAGCGTCCCTCTGTAGTCGGCGCTGGGGAGGCTGCGCCTCAGCACTGCGTGTGCGGTTTTGGGCCCCTCACTACAAGGAATAGTCTGGTTCTCTGGAGCGTGTCCAGAGAAGGGCAACCAAGGGTCTGGAGCAGCTGAGGGAACTGGGACTGTTCGTCTGGAGAAAAGGAGGCTCGGTGCCCTTGCTGCCTCTGCAGCTGCCTGAAAGGAGGCTGTGGTGAGGTGGGCTTGGCCTCTTCTCCCAGTAACAGTGGTAGGATGAGAGGTAATGGCCACAAGTTGCACCAGAGGAGGTTCAGGTTGGATACGAGGAACGATTTCTTCTCAGAAAGAGCAGTGAGGCATTGGCACAGGCTGCCCAGGGAAGGGGTGGAATCACCATCCCTGGAGGTGTGCAAAAATAGTGCAGATGTGGCACTGAGGGCCATGGCTAGAGGGCATGGTGGGGGTGGGTTGATGGTTGGACTGGATGATCTCAGTGGTCTCTTCCAACCTTAATGATTCCATGATTCTATGATTCCTTAGGTGATTTCAGAAGTATATCCCAGTATCTTGGAATTTCTTATTAAAATGCTGTGAGAAGTTCGGTATCGAAGTTTAACCCCGTGTATTTGTTGCACTGGATTGTGGTTGGACACATTAACCCCATCACCTCTGGAAAACCTACCAAAAATGCACGAATTAGAATTGAGGATTTAACCAAACCTAACATCTTTGCATAACCTATGTGTGAATGCAGTAGCGCTGGCTTGGCTGTGCCTATTAAAAGTAGGTAAATCCTAGAATCGTTAAGATTAGAAGAGGCCTCTGAGATCATCCAGTCCAACCATCCACCCACCACCAATACTATGTACTACACTGTGTTCCTCAGAGCCACATCTACACATTTCTTGAATCTCTTGATTGCGTTTTCAACAGGTAAATAAAAGAGCACTTATTTCTTCAAATCAAACAGTGGCTACATGCTGTTGGAACAGGAGGAACTGGATTTTGCAACTGAATCAGTTGTGACACTGCTGTTGGCTGGAGATGTTAGGTATTTACAGTTCCTGGAGAGGGGCTGCTGGTGTTCCCTGAGGTTGGGTTTGTGCAGATCTATAAAAGCCCATCTCGAAGGGCAAAATAGGGAGTGAATTTTAAAGCTGCAAAGAAAGAAAGAAAGAAAGAAAGAAAGAAAAAACTGCAATAAAAGGACAATTGACACGTGGCCAACAGAGTAAGGTGTAGTAGGAATTTGGCTTTGAGTATTGATTTTTAATGTATGCTAAAGGAAATTTCAAAATAATGTTGTTACATTACGTGATTCTGTAGAGGCAGAAAAGGTCAGCAGGGTTAAATATTTCTATTCCATGCAGAGGGAAAAGCACAGATGTCACAGAAAGATTATGAAATACTTTTCCACAGTTCTTAGGCAATTATCAGCCAAATAGCAGGTATCAATGTGGTTTTGCTTTCAAGCAGATAAAGAGAGAGCTAGTTGAGTATTTCTCAGTTAACACTGATATGAATAGGTCTGAACATTAAAATCTTCCAAAGTTATAAAGGACTAAAATGAGGCGGTTCAGCCATACAATGTGGGTTCCAGAAGAGTAAGAAAGTATTTGTATATAAGAATTCCCTTTCTACTTGAATGAAGTCTAAGTGTGGGTTTATGGAATACATGTCGAATGATGACGTTGAATTTTGTGATGTTCTTAGAATCACAGACTCATAGAACGGCTTAGATTGGAAGGGACTTCAAAGCTGTGGACTGATTGCCCCTCACAAGCTCAGATTGCCCAGGGCCTGATCCCACCTGGCCTGCAGCACCTGCAGAGATGGGGCACCCACAGCTTCTCTGGGCAGCTGTGCCAGTGCCTCACCAGCCTCTGAATAAAGAAGTTCTTCCTAACACTGAAACTAAATCTCCCCTCTTTTAGTTTAAAGCCATTCCCTTTTGTCCTATCACTATCTGCCCATGTAAAAAGTTGCTCTCCCTCCTGCTCATAAGCTCTCTTCAATTACTTCTTTTTTTGTGATTGAAAATTCAGTTCAGATGTAAAGTGTTTGCAGAATTTGCCAGCATAACCATCTTGTCTAGGATGCAATTACATCTGGCAAAACTCCTGCTGCAACTGTATCTATGTCAATTAAAGAGAGGTTTATTGACTTTGAATCATGTCTTGAGTGCGAGAAAGTGTAACCCTTACCAGCAGAAACAGCACTGCTAAGTTCATATGCTCTGGCTCCCCAAGGGAACTCTCCTTGCCTGACTCTTCCAGCAGAGGCTGAGTGGCTGTCCTAGAAGATACTCCTGTATCAATTCCATTCTACCTGATATCATAGCTAAATAATAAAGTTCAAAAATGGAGGTGTATATGCTAAATAGTATAGAACTAAATACCTAGCAGTTCTAAACTGGCCATATTTTAAATTGAAAATCAGCAGTACTGGGTGTATTTCTAAAGGGATTGTAATCCATGCCACTTCAGTAGTTCTACCAACCCCCCAAAACCTCCCACAATGTCCTGACAAGATTTGTCAGCTAGATATAAGTGGTGAAGAAAGGCTATTTGGCTCCGAATGTGACACTGGATTGGATGTAAGCAAATGTCATTTATTTTAACAGGATCAGACCTAAATTTGTACAGCTTGAAAAAATGAGTGCACTAGAATGTAGCTCCTGTCCAGGAAACAGCGACTATAAATAATTTCAGAAAACCACAGGAATAAAACAGATGGGTCTGAAAAAGTTAGAAGACTATCAGCTCACTTGGCAAAAAATTTGGCTACAAGACAAATTCTGTATACACCTACAGATTGTACATTAGGGCAGTATTTGGCATGCTATGGCTGTCTGAATAGTGTGTGTATTTGGTGCCAGTAACTGAGGAAACATATTGAAAAAGTTGGGAAGAATTTCAGAGCATTTTATTCATGCTAGAAAAGGTAGCAACAGCATTTTGCAAAAGAAAACAGACCAACATTTATTGATGTAATACTGCTGAAAGTGAGAAGTAAAGCTCATGTAAAGCAAAGACTGCCTTATTAAACCACAAGAAAAAGGAATCATTGCAAGGCATGCACTGACAGGTTACACGACTGGTGTCTTTGAAGAATAAAGCACTGATATGTACATGTCCTCCCCATTTAGCCCCTCTTTTTTTCACATGGATCTTCTCCATTCTGACAAAACAGTTTAAGCAACCTGGTAACTTGACGCATTTTGGGAAGTGGCACCGTTGTGTAGCGAGCACGCTCGAATGATTGATGTAAAGAAGCAGCATGACTTCATCTGTTCAAACATTAATAAACTTTTCCAGAATGAGATTTTCAGACGTGTCTCCAAAACAAGCCACGGAATTAAACAACGTGGGGAGAGCTTTTTTCCTGGAACAAAAGGTGTCCATTCCTGCACAGTTGGCAGCACACACCCAATGCTCTGCCTCAGTGCGCGGTCCCATCCTTGGGCTGCCTGTGAATAAAAGCTGTGACATCTCAAGGGTCCCCCTGTGCCCATCCTCATCATGTCATCATCGGGGCCACAAAGATGGTGAAGGGCCTGGAGCATCTCCCCTGTGAGGAAAGGCTAAGTGAACTGTGTCTGTTTAGCCTTGAGAAAAGAAGACTGAGAGGGGACCTGATCCAGGTCTATAAATATTTAAGGTGTGGGGGGCAGAGTGGCGAGGCCAGACTGCTTTCAGCAGTATGTGGAGACAGGACAAGGGGAAACAGCCAGAAACTGGAGCATAGGAAGTTCTGCACAAATGTGTGCAAGAACTTCTTTACGGAGGGTGACGGAGCACTGGAACAGGCTGCACAGGGAGGTTGTGGAGTCTCCTCTGGAGGTATTCAAGACCTGCCTGGATGCCTACTGGTGTCACCTGGTGTAGGGAACCTGTTTTGGCAGGGGGTTGGACTCGATGATCTCTGGAGGTCCCTTCCACCCCCTGCGATCCTGTGATTCTGTGATTCTGTGACATGGCCCCAGTGCCATGTGCTGTGCAGTCTGAGGCTGTAAGCACTTTGCCACGGCCAAGCCAAGGCTCAACTCGCAGTAGCCGAGTGCTTAAGAATCTGAATTCCGAACTTAAAATAAAAGCCAGACGCACACTTGTACGATCTGCATGGTGCCAGACTGGGCTCACTCAGGGCTGTCTTATGGCCAACACCCGGCCAGACCACAGATCGCGAGCACTTGAGGTACGCCGGCACGGTCCGATGCAGGCACATTCCGCTGGACGCTGACGCCTGCAGCAGGAAGACGAAGCGGACGCTGAGGCTGCGACCACCCACGAACCGAAGGACTCCACCGCTCGGCCCCTCGACGCGGCGCGGCGCTCACACACAGCACCGTCCCGCCGTGACGTCACGCGTTAGCACACGGCACCGCCGCGCCGCTCCCCTCCGCCCGCAGCCACTTCCGCCTCCGCAGCGCCCGGTAACCCGAGCGGGGCCGCCCGCCCGCCCGCAGGACCCCGCCCGGGGCTGCCCGCCGCGCCGCCTGACGCCCGCCTCTCGGGATGCGCGGTTCGCTGAACCACCCGAAATCTCCGCAGCGGCACGGCTCGGCCTCGCCGCCCGTTCTTTCTCGTCTGAGCGGCGGGAGGAGCGCGGAGCTCGCTCGCTTTGAGCGGCACTTTCGATCAGGCAGCGCGGCGGTCCGCCCGGCAGGGAGCGCGGCGGGGCGGCGTGAGGGGAGCGGAGCGAGGGGACCTCGAGCGGCGGGAGGGGGCGGCGGCGGCGGCGGGCGGAGGAGGCGGCGCTCCCCGGGCGGCCGGGCCGATGCCTGCACCGGGCGCAGGTAGCGGGCCTCGGGCGGGGCGCCGCGGGGTGGCGGGAGGCCCGGAGGGTGGAGCGGTGCCGCTTTACGTGAGGAGGGAGGGAACGGGGCCGGAGGGCGCGGGAGCCGCGGGGAGGCTGAGGGAGGGAGAGGCCCGTGGAGGCCCGGCGCGGGGGGGTGAGGAGGAAGGGCCGGGTGCGGGAGGGGCCGGGTGCGGCGGCGGCTCCTTCGGGCTCGTGGGAAGGCGGCTGGAGGGCCTGCGTGCGCGGTTAGGAGCGGCCCGGAGGGAGGGGAGCGCTGTTAGCTGACGGGTGCTCGGCTCCTTATCTCTGCCTTCAGGCCTCGGAGGAAGGGGTGTTCCTGCGGCTCTGACAGCTCTGAGGCGTGGAATCGAAAGTAAAACTGCCCGCCTGGCTCTGCAGTCCTGTCCTATCGCTCCCCTTTCTCCCCCGCCCCGCCGTTCTGGGGCTCTGATTTCCTGTAGACTCCACATCTCGTTTGTCAGAAACTTGCGGTGCCTAGGCTGAGTTTTTTCTGACCAGCCATCGTGTTTTCGTGTGTCCCTAACTTAAAGTTAAGAGAAACTTTAATTGCAATTCACGTTCCCTGAGACTTTTAACTTTTTTTTTTTTTTTCTTGGTGATGTGCTTTCTGATGAAGTTTCTCTTTTGCTCCTTGAGGTTTTCCAAAGTGTCTGAAGCGGGACTTCCTGTCGTTCTTCTTTATTTCCCCTACCTAACAAAGCACCTGCATAAAGGAATGCTGATGTGATCAATTGAAATTGTAGTACCAATACAAAAAAAAAAAAAGTGAAGTAAATCACTGTTCTTAATTAGTTGTATGTCTGTGTGTTCTCCCTCAGTTAG